>JAAQRM010000178.1:600000-1148487 GCA_013396095.1 Fusarium sp. NRRL 52700 | reverse complement strand
ATAGGTTTAAAAGGCTATAGAAAGTAACCTATATACTTAGATAACCTGTATACTTATTAACCATATTATTACTTTTTCTGTTTTTATCTTTTATTAATTGGTTAGTTATTAAGTAAGACTGAAGATCCTAATTAATTATTACGCCACCCCCTATCTCTTAGGCATATATAAGAATGCTTTTAGTAGCTCACAAAATTAAAGCCCCTCTCCTACCTGACCAACTCTTAGACGAATCCTTGTCTGATCTCACAGTCTACATAACAGCACTCAAATCCGTCCTTGTCCTCAACAACACCATGTCTTCAAGAGACTACCCTGCCTGGTTCTGGCGGCTGCGATATCTATACCAAGAGCGGAAGGCACGAGGCCAGGAAAACAGATACCATGATTCCAGCTTGGCTGTCGAACCTAAAGACTTCGACGCGGATCTCTCTGACTGCTCAAATGACAGTGAAGAATCATGCTCCCCCGAGAAAGGTTGCAAGTACGGCGAAGACGACATGTGCCTCGAACATGACAATTATGACATCGATGACCAAAGCTCGGAATCGTCAGTAATGAGCGGTTTCTCTGGACAGTCCTCATACTCAACCACCGAGGCTGCGTATTATGCGCTAAAGGAACAGCGAAATGAGCGCAAGAGCCAATTAAAAGATTGGAAGAGACAAGGGATGAGTGAACGCCAGAACGAAAGTATGGTAGAGGAAGCTCTTCAGACAGAGATTAATGTTGAGGAGCGGGAGATACAGAAGGTCAAAGACGCCCTCGCCAAAACAGAGAAGTCGTCCAAAAAGAAATCCGGTCCCCTCAAGAGTTTGGAGCATAAGCTCTTTAGACTTTTCTCTACGGATCATGTCCAATACTGCTATTATGCAACCTGCCCAACAACCTATGTCGAATTCTACGGCCCTGGGGACTCATCCCCATCACCTGAAAAATCAGACCGACGAGACCCCGTGGAAGGCCATGTTTACCTGATATTCGGAGACGCTTGCAAGATTGACCCATTCGTCCGCCCAAAGTACCCTAGCACAAAATTTCATCAGCTCAGAGTCGATCGTGGACGCCGAACGGTGGACGTTCAGTTCATCCATGAGCATTTCTTGGTGCTCAGGATGCATCGCGATATCGTTTTCTCACACCAGGGCATACAGCCACCAATGGATGCGCCACAATTCTTCACCTATTATGGTATTGATGAAGACTACACGCCTCCGGATGATCGGAGGAAGGAGAAGGCTAAACGACGTCGATCTGCATCTCCTCAGTGATGCAGCGAGATTCCTGAGTGCTTTTTACTACTTCTAATTCCTGTATGTGGCTTCGAGGGAGGCCAGTTGGGGTTATGTGGGATCGTTAAAGGAGGAATGTTGAGATTGAGGGGCGAAGTTCCTCACTGGTGATTGATGGTTGGAGCCAGATGTCATTGACGCTCAGTAGTCCTGCTGAGCTCTCGGGTAGTCGTGTCAGACAAGACTTCAGTTGTTAGTTCCGGGATAGCGGGCACAGAAGTTGTTACGACACTGTCGGTGGAGACGGCAAGATCAGCTACTTAGCTCAAAGAGCCTACGGCATTTTCCTAAGTTATACAAAAAGACTGCAGCAATAAGGTCATTGAGCCAAGTGTTACTATTCAAAAAACAAAAATGAAACATTTGATGAGACTGGGACTCGAACCCAGGAGGATTGCTCCACCAGGAAATTGGTGTTAAGGTTAACCTTAACCTGGCGCCATAACCAACTCGGCCATCTCACCCAAGCTAGTGCTGATGCTTCGTCGGCGTGATAACAGTGACTAGTATCTTAGCAGCTTCAGTACATCGCTTATTTCAACAAGTTCCATGATGCTTGAGAACATATTCTACATCTTTATCTCCTCGCCCGGATAGATTGACCAGGATCCGCTCTGACGAAGGTCGTTGCGCTGCTAGTTGTATGGCGAATGCAATCGCATGTGCGCTCTCTAGAGCAATGATGATGCCTTCACTCTTAGCCATGCGGAAGAATGTGCTGATGACCTCGTCGTTGCCGACAGTTGAAACTGATATGCGCCCAGCATCGTGCAGCATGGCCATCTCCGGTCCAATGCCCGGGTAGACGAGCCCCGAGGCTACAGATGAGACAGGAGCAGGTTTGCCTGACTCTTGTTGGAGAACCAGCGTCTTTGCGCCATGCAACGTACCTGGTTTGCCGTATGATAGTGTTGCTGCATGCTGACCAAGTTTGTCGGATTGTCCCAGTGGTTCCACCGCATGCAACTTCACTACTGTATCGTCAATGAAAGCAGAGTACATTCCCATTGCATTAGATCCACCAGCGACACATGCGACAACATGCTCAGGCAGAGTACCATCAGTCATTGTGAGGAACTGTTCTCGTGCTTCTCTCCCAATCACTGACTGAAAGTCTTTCACAATCAGTGGAAATGGATGAGGCCCAATCGCTGATCCAATCGCATACAGCGCATGCTCTCGTTGCTCAACATAAGCATTGAAAGCCGAGTCACTGGCCTCTTTCAACGCAGACTGCCCCTCAGTAGCAGCAACAACTCTTGCTCCAAGAATTTGCATCCGACCAACATTTGACTTTTGCTTCTCGGTATCAACACCACCCATATGAATCTCACATTCAAGACCGAAATAAGCCGCTGCAGTCGCGAGCGCAACACCATGTTGACCAGCCCCCGTCTCAGCGATGAGCTTAGTCTTTCCCATTGCTTTAGCGAGAAGTGCGAAACCGACACAGTGGTTGATCTTGTGTGCGCCTGTGTGGTTTAAGTCTTCACGCTTAACGAAGATCTGAGCACCGCCGACTTCGCGGGAGATGTTCTCAAGATGATGAATTGGCGTTGGTCGGCCTTGAAGACCGACGCGGACTTTGTGAAGAGTCTGATTGAAGGAGGGCGAGTGGCGGAGTTCTTTATATTTGGTGGCTAATTCTTCGAGTGCTTGGTGAGCTTCTGTTGGGTAGAAGTTACCACCGAATTGGCCGTAGTAGCCATTTTGATCGGGGTATGTGTCTGAGTGAGCTTGGCGAATGCTTCCCATGATGGCAGGTGATGGTAGCGGAACGATGAAAGACTGGGGATCGATTAGAGATTATTGTGACAACTGGTCATGAGGTAGGACTAGGATCAGCTATTTATAATATTCTCTAGAATGAAGGGCCAAGTCATGCACATCATCCAATATCGCGGGGTTTATGCACAGGGCGCATTCTTACATTTAGGGTGCAGCTTGACATGAAGGGTGCAAACTAGTGCCACAAGATGCCATCACTGTCAACCGTCAGCAACTCGACGATTTCATTTCCATAAAACCGCCCTGTATACAATAAAAGTAACTCATAGGTGACTAGTGAATGAACTCTAAGATGACATCAACAAAATAGCTCTCGTTCTCCAAGTACATTACATGCCCCGAGTCCGGCACAGTAACAAGCTTAAAATCACCCCCAATCCCTTTCTCCTGCGCAGTCTTGATAACCAAATCTCTCATCATATCCACTAAAGGGTTGAGATGCGTATCATGGTCTCCTTTAACAAACATTATCTTCTCACAGCTTTCCAAAAGCTGAGGTACGAGCGGTCGCATGTCAAAGCTCTTGTTCTTCTGCAACGTCATCATCGCACGCAAGCCATCGAGACTCAAAGTTGAACTGGCAAGTTTGAGTCGCTCGTCCTGGTCTGGATGTTCATCAAGCCACTCTTTGCTCGCCCAGCCATAGTGCATTTGCCGAATGACATTCGCAGTAGTCCCATCTGCTTCAGCCTGAGCACGCATGTTGTCAAAGTATTCAAGTGGCATTATGTCGAGAGCGCCGAAAGATGCAGGAGGGCATGCGCAGTATGCAAGGTTTTGGATCAATTTCGGGCGACGGCAGGCTAGGTAGACGCCGCTGGCTGCACCAAGTGAGACGCCGACCCAAGCTCGGATGTTGTCAATATGTAAGACACGAAGAAGTTCGTCAATGTCGTCGATCAGTTCTTCCATCTCCACGTTATCAACATCTTTCACAGGGGTGCTTTGACCGTGACCGGGATGGTCGTAGCTTAGGACGCGGTAGCCGGATGAGGCGAGGCGCTGGGCAACGGGTTGATACAGAGTTATATCAGCACCGAAGCTGTTTGAGAGGACAATCCACGGGCCATTTTGTGAGTTTTGTACGACGCTGTAAGAGATGTTCCGTCTCGAAGAAAGGACGGCGCACTTGATGATGTTTTGGGAAGAGGCCATTGTGGTGCAACGACATACGACGGCGAGCGAGACAACAGAATACAGATCACTCTGGCAAGGGGTTGGGGCTGAGGGCACAAGGCGAGGTGCGGAATTGTCAAAGGTCTCAATTTTATGCACACGGATACTTATTCTTTGCCGGACAGTTCTTTGTCTTATACAGCGTGAAATGTCTCCGAGCATAAGCTGACGGATCCTTCAGCGTTCAGTACTTAGTCCATCGTCAGCAAATTCTACCAATTATGCTGACCTTCTTTCAATTCTCGCTTAACATTCTTTCAGAGTTATTTATAGCTCAAACGGTAACCAAGCAACCTCGAAGGTAATCCTCTACATCTCCCGTCTTGGACAGAGGCGCCATCATACCAACATATCCATCAGGTCTCACCACTGCAACAACACCAGCATCCTTTGACACGCCCAGTACTTCGTAGACGTCCTCCTTCTTCGACACTCCATAAGTTCGCATCTCAGCAAGTGTCTTTACTCCCACGGGCAGATCAGTCCACTCGAATCTTGATGTAAGAGGATGCACTACGATGAGATTTACTGTGCCTTTTGGGAACCTTTGTAGGATTTCGATAGATGACCCCAAACTTGACTGCGAAATACCAGATTTGTCGAGCAGGTCGTTGCTTGTAAAGACGAGGACGTAGTATCGACCGGTCGGTGGCATTTCTATAAGATAAGTCAGAAAGTCAGTCATCTTTGGGCCCGAAATATCGTGAGAACATACCGTCTTGCAAATGGCGAGCAGTTGCGTCGGCATAGCGTTTCACCTCAACATCAAGCAATCGTCGTCCTGGCGTCAATGCGCCCAAGAGCGGATCCCCTCGCAATAAGTTGCTCTTTGCACCCAGCTGTCTGATCAGTTGACTTTCCTTGTACTGGAGTCCGCAACCACTAGTAAACCCGCTGCCGTCACTGAAGACTCGAAGGAACTCTTCATGGGTCAGACCTGAAGTTTCGGCATCTGCTGATCCGATGCGACCGGAGAACATGTGCGAGAACTGGGCGTCGAACTCAATAAGTTGGCGGGCTACATCGACGCGCTCTTGCGAAAATGTTTCGAGAATGGGGTCTTTCCCAGAACTGCTTGAGGGAGTGAGGCTGTGGATCTTGTGAACGAGTTTCCAAGCTAGGTTGTAAGAGTCCATCATCGACACGTTCATGCCCTGTCCGGCCTTGGGGCTGTGAGTATGGCAGGCTGCATAAAGTTAGCACTACGCCATCGAAGAGAGTCTGGATGAGGCTTACCATCACCAACAATAAATACCCTTTCCAGTCCATCAGACGTCTTAGCAGAGAACCTGGGAGCCATGCGCTGTCCAATCTGATAAGCCGCCCACCAATCTGGCTCGGTACCCTCCTTGATCTTGATCTGGTACGGAGCAAACACCTGTCGCGCTTGCTCAAAGATATACTCCAGTGTAACAGCACCACGTCTCTTCTTATCCGCCGATTTTTTATCCGTTCCAGTATCGCCGCTCGTGTCGACTTCTTCAGCGACCTGAACGTAAAGACGAGTAAGATACTCGCCCGTTGCAATCTGTTCTCTGGGAATGACCATGACGGAACCAGCATCCGAGTGAACCGCGGATCGCTTGCGAATGTCGGGAAAGTTTGTGTCGGCGACGAAATCGCATACACCCCAGATGTGATCCGTTGTCTCGCCTTCAAGCTCAAGGCCCATGCATTTTCGAACCTTGGAACGTGCACCATCTGCACCGATGAGATACTTTGTTCGAACGGTGCCTTGTTGGGTTGATCCGTCTGGAAGGTCCTGTTCATATTTGACGACGATGGGGAATTCAGTATTATTTTCGTCCACTGTGTACTCCAGGAAACGATGGGATCTTCTGATAGCACCCTTGCCTGCATAGAGATGAAGGTTCTCTTCTAGGATTCGCTCAATACGGCCTTGATGGATGGTGACCTCGAATGGGAAACGAGCAGGGACATTGACGTCTGGAGCAAAACTTGTCCGCTCGATTCCGGTGGCATGGGAGCCATTGCCATTGGCGGTGGTGTTTCCGTTTGCTTTTGATTGCACGGGGTTCCAAAACGCCACCTCCTCCATGTGACAGCCTTCGCTGATGATCTCACTTGCTATCCCCAAACTTTGAAATACTTCAAGAGTCCTTGGTTGAAGTCCATCTGCCTGGCCGGCTTTTAGCGTACCCGGCTTGGAGTCCAGGCAGAGAAGTGAGGCTTCTGTAATGCCATATCTTGCGAGCAGCAAGGTGAGAAACAAGCCTGCCGGTCCAGCCTATAATGATTTTGTGAGTACAGACAGTAATATCAACGATAGCTTTGACTTACGCCAATGACGACAACTTCCTTGTGTTCTTCGGACACATTGGACAAATCTGGCTGCTGAGAGAGTCGTGGGACCGGTAGAGCACGCGAAGGGAGGATTCTCTGGTCTCGCGCTGAGTTGGAGGTTTCTTGAAAGACAGGCATTTTGGTGGCTAAACTGTAAGTTCAATCTGCAATGAAAATGGAACTTTTCAACCGTTCAACGTCTTCCAAGTCATGTTTATCAATTCACAGGTCACGATGCAACGCTTTTCTCGGCACTCACCAATTCCAGGAACATCTCCGATCTTCCGGCCCAGTCCGGAACTTTTAAATCCTCGGCAGTTTTTAGCGTAACGACCAGGGCGGGGTACTTTTCCCACCGACTCTTACTTATGAGGGCGGAAGTCCGGAAATTCTCACTCTCACAAACAATGGCAAGTTCCGGATCTTTGCCAGGTCGACGAAATCTACCGCGCGCGTCGCATGCGTGCCAGAGATGTCGCGCCAAGAAGGCCAAATGCGATCAGCAGCAGCCTTGTGCTAATTGTGTGAGACATGAGTGGGACTGTGTCTACGGGTTGAGGAGGAAGAATGCGAGGCCGAGTACTGTTTCGGCCCTGAATGATGTGCAGCGCAATACGCCGCCTTCACCGTTATCTTCTTCGCGAAGCTATTATGATGACGTGGCGCGACAGAGCGAGCCGCTGGAACAGGCTCATTCAACGGGTCGTATAGGTATAGTAGCAATCCCTACCGTGGATGCTTGGGACTGACGATTGGCTCGTGTAGACGATGGTGATGTCGTAGGTGACATCAATCAGCATACTCACGGCACAGAGTTCTATGGTACATCGTCAAACTTTGTACTCCTCAATCAATTCTTCGTGTATGCGCAGAAGAATCTGCCGCCTGGTCACCCAAACTCAAACGGCAATTCCGGCCTCCTTTCTGCCAACGCTCAAGATGGAAATGTTATGGGACATGGGCTCGTCACGCAATCGCCAATTTCCATTGTAAATCTCCTTTCTGACCGAGGCGTCTTGGAACCTCCTTCAAGACCAAAGACTCCACCAACGCGAGTAGGGGCCCAAGATGGGATCCAAGCGCGTTCGTCTCTTGAGACGAGACAAGGAACCGCGGGACTGGAGGACTCGACTCTAAGTGACCCTCCCGCGACTACCGGCCAAAACAGAACATCCGCGGATAACTCGCTGTCATCATCGAAGCAAAGGCTAGAGCGCGAATACATCAGACAGTTCTTCAATAACCTTCACCATCTTCACCCTATGCTTGATCCCATTGCTTTCGCCAAACAATGTGAGAATCTCGTCTGGAGTTCCCAAACCTCAATGGAAAGTAACAAGACTTCGCGCCATTTTTTAGCCCTGTACCATATAGTCGTGGCTGTCGGCGCGATCGTCGCCGGATCTTGTATCACTCAGGACTTTGAGCGCGACATTAATGTCTGCATGAAGCTTCCGGCTCAAGGACAAGACTTTAACCCTTCTCGATTAAGCCAAGAGCTCTCCAAGAAGTACTTCCGGAAGTCCAGGATGTTGCTCGGAGATGTCTTTGAAGTGTGCTCTCTAGAGAGTGCCCAGACACTTCTCCTCATGGTATGTGGCCCTCAGTCCCAGTGAAACCAAAAATCTGACCGAGTAAAGTCTCTGTACTGCCAGAACTCCCTCAAACCCCACGCGTGCTACATGTACTGCGGCCATGCTGTCCGCACCGCACTAGCCATCGGTATCGCAAGAGAAACTCCGTCCAACTCGGTTGAGGACCGCAAAGCAGCACGGAGAACGTGGTGGTGCATTTACTCTCACGAGATCGACATGAGCTGCAGTGCAGGTCGTCGCGATAGTCTCGGCAAGCCTAGAAATTACCAGATTGATATGCCTCATATCAGAGGGCAAGATGCTGCAATATTGAACCAGCCTGATCTGGAGAATTGCAGTGCGGCCATGATCAATGAGATGGTCCATTTCGCTGCTGTTCTACGGCGCATCTCGAAAGAGCTGTACTATGACTCGAAGGGTCTGACTTTGCTTCAGAAGTCCGCTGTTGCGAAGGAGCTCGATCGCCTCCTTGACGACTGGAAATCCAAGCTACCTACCTACCTAGACTTCACAACCGTATCATTCCGTGAACAGGAATGGGCAGCCAAACAGAAGCTTGTGCTTCATCTCAGATATCTCAACGCGAGAATCGTTCTCCACCGCCCTTTTCTCGAACAACCTATCCTCACAGCAGAAGCTAACATGTCTACTCATGCGGAGTTATGTTTGGACGCAGCACGGAAGACGATTTGCGTCATGTATGATGCATATGCAAATAGACACTACTTCCGCACTTGGTGGTACAACTCCACTTATACCTTGTACGCCGGAATGATCGTGCTGTATATCATCATGCTTGGTCCTACAGCTGTTCCATCAGAGGATCTCCTCGCTGACGCTGTCAAAGCGCATGACATTCTGCAATCAATGGAGGAAGCTACTGTGGCTCGAAGAAGCGCGAGTCTGATTCAAGAAGGACTAGAGGTAGCACGAGCGTGCGTACAGCGGCAACAGAGCAGGCCGGATGGTGATGCTGAGCCACCGATCTTCGATGGTACACAAGGTGACTTGAACAGTATTGCAGATCAGTTTTCGAGTGCTGTTTCGGGACAGGATCATGCGTTGTTGGCTTCCATCATTGACCCGAACTTGCTGCAAGATTTCATGGCTGCGGACCAGGATGCTCTCGGATTGGGGTTTGAGATGCCGTCTTTGGATGGGTTGTACGGCGAAGCATTGGATATTGATACTATGTCAATGATGCCCTGAGTTGAAGAAATTCGAGTGGGAATTAGCAACGGAAGTTTGTAATCGTTCAACTGAAATAAATAGTCCATTATGTGATTTTGATATCATTCCTCTAGCTCTAGTGCATCTCGTCGCAGTCACTATAAATTGGACTGTCCATTGTGCCTAAACAATCTCTAATCGACATCCGGAACAGGCAGATCATCAATGAATCTGAACTTCCGTCCCAATTTCGCCATGGCCTCCTCAGCCTTCGCCCTCCTGAGTTTCGCAGCCGCTTCATCCGAGACGAGAACAAAGTCGTATGTCATCAGGGCGGAACCGATCTTGACACCATACTTATTCGCCGTTTCTTCGTCTTCGACCTTCTTGATGCTAACGATCAACGAGTCCTTGACACCAAATACAGCATCAGTAGTTTCGTAAGGATCGTCCTTGAGATAGAGTGCGCTACAGGGGCAATTGTTAGATGCAATTTAGGTGCCAGAGATGAGCAGACTTACGTGATCAGAGGATCGTATCCGTCTTTCTTGAACATAAAGTGCATGTGGCTGGGTCGGTAGCAATGTCGACCCAGCACATCAAGCAACTTTCCAACAGGTCCGTCATGAGGAATAGGATAGGGCACAGGTACGATAGCCTTGAACCAGAAGTCTCCATTATCGTCGCTCGTCAGCACGGCTCTTCCGTCCGGACCAGTTCGATCAGCGTGCTGAACATCGTAGAACCCCTTGGAGTCTGTCTCCCAGACATCGATAGTTGCTCCAGGGATTGGTGCCCCATTCACATCTTTGAGGGTACATAAAACAAGAAGAGGTTCGCCATCTGAGTCCTGGGAGATGAGACTTCCCTCTTTGACGTGTTCCGCCTCGTGGGTATGAAAGGGACCCAAGACTGTTCCTTCAGTGCTGCCTTTGGGTTTCGGATGGTCGATCGAGTCAACAAGAAGAGAAAGACCCAAGATGTCGGATAATAGGATGAATTCTTGGCGGACATCGGTACAGATTTGACCAACTTGTGTCAAGAACTGAATAGCTGTCATCCATTCATCTGTTGTGAGTCTTGTTTCTCTTGCCAAGTCATGTAAATGTGTGACAACTCGTTCCAGGATATATTTCAGACGCAGATTACTGCACTGAGAGTTGATGGCGTGAACATTCTCGGTAATGTTATCGATAGTGAGGTCTTTGAGATTAACAGGAGCCGCCATGATGAATATGAAGATATGAATCAATGAGAAACAATTGTACAATGAGATGTAGCCTTCAATTCAGTTCCACCTCAGGCAATTTATCATTTATAAACCCCGCGTTTCAATACGTCGTCGTTGTGGGGACGGTGTGATCCGAAGTTCGGGACCGGGCTTTGAGACGTCGGATGATACTCCACATCCCGGAAGTTGAGGATTTCCGCCAGCCGGACACAATTATCGGCAGTTAGTCCCAGCGTCGGATCGGACGCGTCATTGGCTCGATCAGTCAGCGGAGTTTGCCAAAATCGTACTCATCTGTGTTATAGGGTAACTACAGTGTCGCGACATGAAGGACAAATCAATCTGCCAATTCTAGAAGTGAAGGAACGTTTGATTATACTGGGTAAGGTCATCTAGTCAATCGCGCATCGAATCTGAGTACATTACCGTGTCATGAGCCTGGTTGTTGAGCTTCATGATAAGCAACAGTGAGTCAACACGGAAACTCGAAGGCAAATCAGTAGTACCAGCACGCGAGAAAGGATGATACGTGTAATCTTGAGGAGACTACGAAGTATTCTTTATTCTAAGACCATCAAATAACATTCAAGAAACCGTAAGTTTGCTAGAATTCTCCAGTTAAGGATAGCATGTCGCTATGGTTCATGACCTGACGACGCTCTCCGGGATTCAGTTGTTGGGCGCTCTCTGAGCTCCTTGAGCATTAGTCAGCAAAGACAAGGTCGCGTGGCGGTCGCGTGGCCCAATGGCAAGACTACGAATCAGAAGATTCTGGGTTCGATCCCCAGCGTGATCATTCTTTTTGTTTTCTTTTGATCCAGACTGCCTTTAGTCGCGGGACTCTCCATCGCCTGCACAAAGCGTAATAATTTAACTCCTTGAGTTGACTTTCTAGAAGCCTTTTTAGGCTGAAGTCCTCACGGAAAAGCGGGGAACGGAAAAAGGATCACCGCGGATAAGGTACCATTTCGACTGCTAGTATCGTTTCAAGTTTCGTAAGGTTAAATACAAGGCCCATGGCATAATTGAAGTTAATTAAAGACAAACGTGTCAGGATGCCAAGGGGTGACCTCACCATTGGAGGATATACATCTCTCCATCGCGGAGACTCTGCCCGACAACCGAACTCAAATATACCCTGGATATACGTGGATCTTTGACTTCTGTAGTACTCGGAGCACTATCCTCCGAGGATAATATAACTTTATGCCATGCCTTGCTCGATTCCTCGCCCTCTTCAATCGTGTCCCGTTTATCAAAATGCATGGTAAATCACTCAGTGTGCTTCTGGGCTCCGCCGTTTTGGCAGTGCCTGGCCAAGCCGTCAACCTTTTCGTAGCGGACTACGGCGGCAATCTGAGCACTCTGAGCCTTACCGAGTCCGCCAAAGGCTTCGATCTCTCCGTCACCTCGAAAACGACCGACTGCTCTCCCGGACCTAATTGGCTCACTCTTGACAAGCCTAATAATGTGCTTTATTGTCTGGATCGTGGCCCCAACTTCCAACCGCCTGGGTCATTGAACTCGTTTACCATCGGAGACAAAGGTGTTTTGAAGCGCGTTTCTCGCGTCAAGTCTATCGTAGGAGGCGCTGTCGCAGGCGAGATCATTACCGGAGCAAATGGCAAGCGCGGTTATTTCAGTGCTTCATAGTAAGTTGCCGACAATTGCTTGGGATTCGATTTGCTCACATGCCATAGCACTCCAGGTGTAGCGTCTGTCTATGCTCTCGGCGACAAGGGTGCAATTACCGGCACCGCGCCGCTTCAAGAGCTTACAACCAAGATTAGCCAGACTGGCCCCATTGCAGACCGCCAGGAAGCAAGCCATCTTCACCATGTCATCATTGACCCTACTGGAAAATATGTCATCACACCTGATCTTGGCGGCGATGTCGTCCGCGTCTTTACTTATGACAAGAACACTCTTGCTCCCATTGCTGAGGTGGGCAGCTTGAGCGCTCCTCGCGGTTCAGGGCCCCCGCCATGGATTCTTCAGAATCATGGCCAACGGCGAGACTTTCTTCTTCTTCAACGGTGAACTTGACCAGAAGGTGTACTCTTACAGCGTCAAGTATACCCGCACTGGTCTCTCCTTCACAAAGGTCTTTGAGATTCCATCCCTGGACGCGAGCTTTCCTCCCAACACGGCCCCAATCAGTGAAATTACCATGAGCGTAAGTAACTGCATATTCTGCTTGAGAATACTACTAACTTTGACCCAGCCCGACCAGCGTTTCGTGATCGTCACAAACCGCGAGAAGTCTTTCGCCAACTCTCCTCAGCGTGGATCTGGCCCCTCCGATACCCTCACAGTTTTCCAAATCAATGAGGATGGCACTCTGAAGCCTATCCAGGCTGTCCCATCTGGCGGATATCTTCCCCGCCAGTTCTCATTCAACAAGGCTGGTGACAAGATTGCGGTTGGACATCAGGTCAACCAGACAGTTGTTATTTGGAAGCGCGATGTCAAGAGTGGTAAGATCATCACGGAGCAGGAGGGCGGGAAGCTGGCCCAGGTGCAGCTTACTGGAGATGTTGTGGCTACTATTTGGGATGAGTAGAGCCCTGCATGAGTCTTTCAATAGACTTCCTACTTCATGTATCAAGAAATCGGGATAGACCGAAATTATCTGCTCCTTCATCGCTCCTGACCCATATTGGGAAGCAATGCTTGCTGCCTACTGTCTCGTGTGAGTTTTATGCCGGAGAATTCACCGTCAAACGCTGTCAACAGAGACAGCTCCCGCAAATCATTTTTCGATTGCCTCCATTCATCATGCCTAGAGTGACGATTACTTCGGATCCCTTTTCGTGTATGAAGACATTGGAATTATTCACAAGCGTAATCACCACAAGCCGATAACGGAGGCATGCACTGTAGTGTTTCGGCTTAGCACTGTCATGCAGATGTTTGCCTCGACAGTGACTGACAGCTGCGAACTCGCGTGCGGACTCTTGAAACGCGAATCGCGCACGTGATAACACTTGAAGGACGCGTTGAATCCAAATATTGTTTTGTTTTCCTTTCGTCACCTCACTCTCCTAGGACAAAACCGCAACTTTCTCTTATCCTTACAGAACACCAACATAACTCCTCCCTCAATTTGGTCCATACTATTCTGCAAATTGTTTCAATCTACGAGCGAGTCCTATTGTTCCATCAGTTCGGTATGCCCCCGTTTCAACGACCGCACACTCTCTGCGGATCGCAACAGTCAAACAACCCTGGTTTCTTCGTGGGACCTTGGGTTGATGACAATGCGACCGCACCTCGCAGACGGACTTACATGTTTGAGTTCTTAAGATGGATGCGCCAAGAAACCGAGTTAAACGAACTGAAGAACCTTGAAAAGGAATGCAAGATCGAAGTCAAAGCATAGTTTGTCAATGACTTCAGATTGCAACCACGCGGACGCTTCTACGACTACGTGATCCACCTTTGGATCTGGCTTATCTACCGCAAGTCCTCGCTTACACGATACGAGATTTCCTCACTGACTTTCTTTTTCTAGTCAAAGGCATTCGACCTATCCCCATCTTCCCATGGCGATACATTGGGGGAGCACCACGTGGTCGGTACTTGGATACATGGAAGAACAACACCAGAGAGCTTCAGAAGACTATACTGCAACGACTTGGCCCCCTACGACCTAATTCATGGAAAAGGAACAAGAAGCATCGATCCATTAAAGCACTCTTCTCCATCGAGGACATTCTCAGAAACTCGCAGCCGGCCATCAAGTCTGAGTTAGAGGATGAAGACTGCATGGACCAACTTCCTGATACTATTAGTGTGCCTAGGGAACAATGGAAGGCAGAAATAAACTCAATTGAACGAAGCTCGTCAGCGTCCTTGAGGATCATGGAGATGTCGTGGAACCAGAACGGTGGCAACTGCTCAAGAGAAGCATCACCACCAGCTGCCGATGAACATGGTAACGACAATCTACAAGCGCCAGGAAATGCAGAGACCCTCCATTCTAGCGGTGATCCTGATCCCTGGGCTGGCGACCAATTCCCAGGCTTTTCAGAACCCTGGGCTGGTAATGATGATCACGGGCACTTGGTTCATCACGTCACACCACGCCGACGCCGAGCCCCTCGCTCACCATCATCCGCAGAACCCGTTAGCGCAATATCTCGTTCTCTCGAAAGATTCGCCAAAATGAGCGCTCGATTGCATTGTATAGAGGACGAGAATTTCGATGTTGACACCGTCGCGTGGCTCGTCATGGGCCTCGGAGACGATGAGTCTCGGAGACGGCTGTATTACTTTTACGACCATGCGGCAGTGGATATATGGTTTTGTTTGGGTGATGTGGTATCGCAGCCAGTACGCCATCTGACAGAACTTGGGTCATCCCAGGAGGCATGCATTTCACACGGGCTATCGTGCAAACGAGTGATGGTAGTTAGGGATGAACTTGACTTTCGACGTCTCCGTTTCGAGTCAGTTCATCGCGATGATTGATGGACTGAGAACACAGCATCGTTTGTGGCATGGAGAGGATATTCAAGGATTTCGAATATGAGCTATCACGACACCAGGGACTTAGAAGTTGCTGTTTATATGCCAGGAAAAGTTGTTAGATTATGTTGCCATATGTTTCTGCCCTGACAACTAAATGTCAGCATGGAAAAGCGCAAGGTTACGATTATGTATGGCTATAAGATAGAGGCGTACGATATGTAATGTATAATATTTAATGTCTACTCCCTGTTTTCATTCAGGAACCGAACCTCAGCCGAAGAAGCAATATTGCCGTTAATCTGTCGCTGTTACTAATGATCGATTCCCAAGCACTCTAGCTGCTCCACGAAGATACAATGGTGTCAAGAACTACTGGACTGCTCTCCTACCACGGGGATCGGTTCTGTCTCAGGGGAGGCTTCTTTCAGGTATCTGAATCTTGCTCCAAATATCCACCAAACACCGGAGAACAGGAACGTTGCCCCAACAATGAGCGAGGCCCAGTTCATGTTCCCAATGTTTTCGCCCGTGACGGGTAGATACAGAGGCATGCTGGTAGGGAGTCAGCCAGGGATGCCAGTTCAAGTCTCTATTATGGAGCACTTACACGTATATGACAATGGTCAACATGGCCCATGCAACTGAAACATAGTTCACAAAGTATCCCCATCTGCCAAGATCAAAGTGAGGGCGAGGGGGAAGAATTGAGCGGCCTCGGACGAGAGCCTGTTGAAAACGTCAGCAGCCAAATAATAACGTCAATCAACACTACTCACCACCGTAACTGGTATCGCATAAGCGAGAGCGAAACAAACACCAGCACCACTGACGATAGCGTTATAGGCTAATTCACTCCCCAGAGAGATAAGACCAATGATAACCTCAACCACCATAATGGCAAAGATGAAATTCAATGGGATCTGGAGCTTATGGTCGATCTTCTGGAGACGATGGGACCAAGGAAATGCCCTGTCCTCCGCCATGCGCCAACCAAGACGAGAACACGACGAGAGAATACCGGTGCAGACAAGCAGCTGAGAATTAGAGAGTTAGCTGTCGGTATAAGCAAGCGAGGTCTGCCGACTTACGTTCACAACGCCAAAGACTATAGCAACATAGATACCTGCGTACTCACTTCCCGCTACGTCCGAGAACCAAGTGACATACGGTGACCTGGCCATAAGCTTAAGTGACGGTAATATGGGCAAGGAGGACTTACAATGCTGTCACATACTCGGTATAATTACCGCAGCAGAACAGTAGGATGAGATCAGTGACGATGGTTGCAACGCCAGAAAGGACCATGGACCAAACCATTGCTCTCTACGTCATATCAGTACCTTGAAGTCTTATCAGGCAAAGAGACTTACAGGTGCATCTTGAGATGCGTTCTTCATCTCCTCAACCAAATGCATCATACTATCCGTACCATAGAGACCATAAAGCGGGGTATAAAAGCTAAGTATGAACACCCATCCATTACTGGTGTATCCTGAATTGTTGATGAACTTGGTAAATACGAATTCTGCGCTGGCTTTAGGAGCTGTGGCGAGAAGAGTGATAGCCCAGCCAAAGAAGCCCACGATTGTGAAAACGGCACCGACAGTGCTGTAGAGAGGGAGAGCACTTGGTTTCAAGTTCATCAGAAACGGGACAACCAGTAATCCGAGATATATCAAAAAGGTTTGGTAAGGCTTGGATTGTTAGCACATGGCATCAAAGCATGGGGGGAGTCCCAATACCTTCCAGTCGACATTTGGGTGAAAGATCGACACCATCGTACCGATGATGTTGGCCGTATTCAAGGCGCAGGAAGCGCCAGTGGCAGTCTCAGCTAGAAGCAGACACCAGCCGACAAAGTATGAAAGGAATGGCCGGTACTTTGCGGTAGCGAGCTTCTGGACATAGAACTGCTGACCACCAGCCGTAGGCCAGATACCACAGTATTCAGCGAGTGAGGCCATGAGTAGGGTTTGGCCGACTGCGACTATGATAGAACCGTAGAGAAGCGAGACTGGTCCACCGACATCAAAGATGACACCGTAGAAAACAACGACGCACGTCCATGTTGCGCTGATCATAACTTGGTAGGCGCATACTGTTCTGCTGTCAATGTTGAAGGCCAATGAACTGCTGAAGGAGACTCACATGTCCAGAAGTTGTAGACGCGATGCAACTCGGCCGTCTTTCCGAGGGACTTGAGATACGCATCGTCGGTATCATACTGAGACTGACTGCCCTCGAGGACGGATCCATCGTAAAAGATTGGCTCAGCCTTGATGTCGCCTTTAGGGGGATCCATATCCTGTGGAGTTCGCAGGTAAATGATATCGTTGAGAATGTGGCGCGACCATGGACTGGAGAATGTAGGAACAATGCCAAGATGCAAAATAGGAACCAATTTGGGAACAATGCTTTAAAGGGAGAGAGAGTTTGCGATGGAGGGACCGAGATCGGGGAGATCTATACCTAATTTTCCAAAGCGAATACACAAAGCAACATGACCAGAAGCTGCAATCTAGATCCTGGTCGAGAATGCGGGGACAGATAACGCCAGGACAGCAACCACCAATGATGAACTAGCCTGCTATCGCTTACAGCTGCCATCATTCCGCGCAGGCGCCTCGTTTCTCTCCCGAGCAGCCAAGTTAAGCCTTCCCCGGAATACACCGCGATGCCGTTTCTCTCCCGACCAGCCTAGCCCGGGTTACCGAGGTCATGTGAGTTCCCAGGCCTTGGATCGATGTGCAAAGTGGCTTGGACCTTTCTCTACTGACCAACCTATTTTGGATTAGTGATGAGCTAGTGAGAACCATGAATGCAGCTTCGTTGTAACCATACGGTCATATTAAGGTGAAGGAAGTCAAGACAACGTCTATAAATAATGAGAAAGACTTGACAAGATTTTCAACAATAACTATCGATCTACCACTGTTTAAAAATGGCTTCATTGAGCACTGCTACCACTAAACCCTCCTTTGCGCGTCTAGACGCAGCGGAGCCATCCACAACGCCACAGAACCTTGTCGCAGCCATCAAACGCGACGGCGGCGTAATTGTCGAGAACCTTATATCTCGCCAGCTAGCAGAGCAGATTAAAGTAGATCTCAAACCGCATTTTGACTCTGATATTCCAGACCTGTCTGGGTTCTTCCCCGTCACTACACAAAGAGCAACCGGCTTGTTCAATGTGTCCGATGCCTGTGTGCAACTTGCCTGTAATCCTCTCTATATCGATGTCGCGAACGAGCTGTGCTCTTCGTCGCTGACGTATTGGGAGGGGGAGAAAAGGATCACTGTGAGCGGAAAGCCTATTGTTTCGTCGACTGTGGCGTTTCGGGTTAATCCAGGTGGCAAACAGCAGGTCTTGCATCGAGATGATGAGTGAGTGTACCCCTTTGCCACGGTCTGGAATAAGCGATGGAACAATCTTGCATGAGATGATGAGTCTGGAACCATTGCTGATTGGAATTAGTGACTATCATCCCCACGACAAAGAGCTCCCAGTCATGATTGGCTGCGTCACTGCTCTCACCAAAACCACCCGAGAGAACGGGGCCACGATCGGCATCCCGGGATCTCATCTCTGGGATAGAGAGCGACGACCATATGACGAAGAAGCTATACCCGCAGAACTAGAACCAGGTGATGCTTTCATCTTTCTGGGTAACCTGTACCATGCTGGTGGCCAGAATATTACCCAGTAAGCACAAGCCCAATAACACTACTAGCTGACTTCATGCTGATCGAGTATGTAGAAACGAGTATCGCGAGACTGTAGGGATATTCCTCTGTAAGCCGACCCTTCGCCCTGCGGAGAACCAGTTCCTCGTGGTACCATTGGAGCGAGCGAGGCAGCTCACACCACAAGCGCAAAGATTGCTAGGGTATGGTGTCTGTAAGCCGTCGCTGGGATTCATGAACTACCAAGACCCGATGAAGGTTCTGTTTGGAGTCGAAGATGATGAGACAGTGCTCATGTAAAGTCATGCTCCTATGATCAAAGCACAATAAATGGGCTTATCCGCTCCTCGTTGTCCCTCGCATACTGTATCCAGTTCTGAGTGGACCCAGCTGCTGTTGCGTTCCAGAAGTCTCTCAAAAACTGCAGTACTGCCGAGTTGCATGAGAAACCTGTCGCAGCTATGTTGTCGGTAAAAAGCCTTTCGACCATAACTTGTTTGTCGGTATACAACTGACTGGCTGTTCCGAGTATGAACAGCGGAAATGAGATATTGTGCTCAACAGGTTCTATTGGGGAGGATATCATGAAGATAATCTCATTGTAAAGACAGTCCACCAGCGGAGGGATCGCAACTGTCTTATCGACATCGGAAGCAAGTGCTTGGTAGCTGTACACCAGGCAAGCGTAGTATTGAGCTTTGAGAACAGACCTGAGGCCCACCTTGAGAGTGGTATCTTCTGATGATCTAGAGTCAATGCGGGCGTAAACGAAGCCATAGGACTTGGTGAGTTTGTCTTGCCACACAGCCATATCAGTGTCAACAAGTGTTTTTCCTCTCCTAGAAGCATGGCGGCTTCTCTCGGTAATCGTGATCTCATAAATGTCTTCTGTAAATTCTCTGAAGTAGTCATCAGCAGTCGTGTGCTGTGAGATGGGCTTATGGCGTCTCAAACTCGAGGAAAATGAGGACATGCTTCCGATAGCCTCCAGATAGTCAAGTTCTTCCACGAAGAACTTGGAGACTACCTTTTCGAGTGGGTTTGCAAGGTTATATCTCTCGAAACATGTACGGACACCGCTGAGGTGGAGTCTCCATCCTGTCGAGTTTGGTATGAACATTTCTGCATAGCATAGAGAAATCATGGCGAGAATGATCTCAACGAGAACCGAGACTTGGGTGTTCTTATCACACCGTGATACTTCACGCTTCAGCTCGGATTCCATCTGCCGGTTCAGATGATACAGCGTCGCATCTCGAATATTTCGATGAATCTGGATAAGTGCAGCCTTATCCCCAGGAGATACGACAGACATATGTGCTGCTGCCAAACCCAGCGTTGATAGTCGCAAGCAGGATGAGCGATGCGCAAGAGGAAGTACGATTGATCGCCACGGGTTCTTGGGTCCGTCCAGCCACGCGAGTTTTGCCGCGACTTGTTGGTTGAAATGTTGAAAGAGGACTGCATGAGCTGCTTGCCGAACGTGACGATTGACAAGCTCGATGTTCTGCTTTGTGTGCGATATCACGATCGAAGAGTTCTCGGTGGCCTTTTGAGGTTGGGAACAAGGAGAGTCCTGGTCATTGGCGGTGTTCCTGAAGCAAAGTGTTCTTGTTTCCTTGTGTGTACGCGGTACACCATGGTTGACCAGAGGTCGCAATGGGACTGATTTCCCTGTCAGCTTCCCTCTGCTGGCCACTCCCTGATCCCATCTCAAGAAAACACCATAGCCTGGGCATTCTAGTCCTCGACTACAACACTTGAGACACGAAGGGACGCTTCGGTCGCATTTTATTCGCCTTCTGACACATGTTTTGCAATCTGTAGAATGAGTTAGTAGTTCTGGGCAGCCATCGAATTCACTTACTTTGAGAAGCGACCTCACGATCCGATGACAAAGAATCGAGGCGTATATTCCGCATTTTGGTCTTGATTTCCACAAACAGTCTCAAATTTCAGCATGACCATTGAAAGCCATTGGCTTATCAAGCTCATCTCCACGCGACGATTGAAGGGGGGGAGGACGCGCATCATAACTTAAAACCCCGCTTTCTAACGACTTGACGTTAGTTGGAGAACACCAACTGATACGAGAATTGCCCTATCTCGGTACCCGATTAGGAAACGTTTCACTGTGCATCTTGGAGAAGTCTTATCGCGATACAGTCATAAGTTGCGCTGATAACATCCGCGACGATCGCCTGTCGCTTCATCCTTCCTTCTATGGCAATCAAGTGCCTTATTAACCTACTTGGGCTACAGGAATATCTTGCTTTGCATAGAATACAGTCTCTTCTCAACGATTTATTTGACAATGGCTGGCGGTAAAAGTACATGAGCGAGCTTGTAAATGCGAGGTCTGCTTTACGGCAATTGAGTCCACGCCGTAGAAACTCTGCGCCTGTTGGAATGCTTGTTAATGAGTTGAGGGCGGTTCCATGGGGTCTAGATTTCTAGGTACATCGCTGAAGCTGTCATTGCTTTTAACGTATTGCCTTGGATGCGGTATTTTCACGACGTCGTTGTGCATCGAAGCTGAACGTTGGGTTCCCGAGAATACAATAAGACATTGAAATTAGTAATTGCATTTCAGATGACATCTTAGCTTGAGACATTTTAGGCTTGGAGCCAATGATAAAACCCGGAGTTTATTTGAGATTGTCGTGGGGCTCAAGGTCGAGACCACGATTATCCCTTGCTTTACCCCTTGCGTTAAGCTATTTTTGTTGATGAATATTGATCAAGCACGGCTATACTGCATGAAAACTTGGCTTCAACTACTACTTCTGGGCCACATTGCTGTCTAATGGCCTTGCTAAGATTTTATACATTCATCGCATTATTCTCTAGAGTTAAGTAGTTATAATAAGCAATTGCTTTGTTAGTCGTAATGTAGCAAGCCTGTAAGAATGGTCCAATGCAGCAATCTTCCTCCCTTGCATCAGCCCGTCGCTGGCTGCTGTCTTTTTCAACCCAATCAAGCTAGTCCAGTCACTTTGATTTTCTCCAAATCGCACTTCTCAAGTGACTTCAAGGGAGCGTGGAATATTTTAGTCGCCGGGAATGCCGTTGGAGCGTGAGTGACCTACTAAGATTCTTCACAGACCTCACTATTGAAACCGTTTCATTTCGTTCTGCAGACTATTCCCAACAAGAACATTCCAAGTATAGTCATGAACAGGTCTAGAAGGCGCCAAAATCTTCATGATCCTATTGGTGTTTACTTTGGGTGCTCGCAGGTCTAACAAGTGTTTCTCGGTTTCATTCGCGTGACGCATGCCAAGAATGCTGCTCTCGTATGTCGATCGCTGTCGGCATCTTAAATATTCGTATTTGCTCTGATGTTGATTACCCAACCGGAGTTTTGTCGTAGGGCATCATGGTCAAGTCAGGGATTATCTCCCTCCTGGGCAGTCTGGCCCTTCCAGTGGTTGCCTTTCACGATTTGGAGCAGATGCCCGAATCTTGGTGTGTGACCTACCTGTCGACTTACCTCGTCCCAATTTCAGCTGCTACAAGCTCGCCTGCAGAGAGTTCATTGCCTGGCATTGAATCTTTTACGAGCTTGGATGTCTTCGTCACTTTGAGTCCCTCATCATCCCTTTCATTCACACCAGGTGCTACGTCCTCGTTCGTAACCACAGAGGTTGAAACAGCTTCCCCTTCTTCCACTACAGGTCCCAGCACCCTTGACGAGCAAATCGTTTTCCGTGTTGTTCCTGATACCCCGAACAATAACAGACTGCGGAGGCGAGCCCTTGGAGGGTTCATCGGCTCCCCATTCGAGATTTGTGACAATGCAAATGTGTTCAACTTGGTTGATGGGCAGCTCTTAGAAGGCAATGTCCCCATTTACTTCAACGGAGAGGACTACAAGGTGTTTGGAGGCCAGCAGGGGCCTGTTCCTAGTGGTGCCATCACCAGAACATTCTTCCGTGATGGTGATATTCTTCGCTTTCAAAGCTCACGAATCATTCCGAATGGCGAGGCCGGCTTTTGTCAAACTCCATCAGATGGTCAAGTCTATATCACCTTCTCTTCGCAACCTGCTGGCTGCATCGCGGTCCAACTCTCCGCTATCGGAGGTAAGTAACGTTTGCATTACTGGTTATGGGATGGAAAGCTAATTCCGATTGTAGTTCAAGAGTGTGTGAATGGAGATGTGACTACAAGCGCCTCTGTTACAAGCGAAGCTCAGCAGTTCACATCCACATCATCCCTTGAGCCAATCGTCTCGATCCCTTCATCCTCTGATGAACTTCCTCCGGAAGTCTCAACCCTCCCTACGGAAAGCAAGCCTCCGGTCTTAACAACAAAGACAAACAGGGTCGCAACGACAGAGAATGCTATTACACAGCCCATTCCATCAAGCACATTCAGATGGTCAAACGTGTCATCCTCGTTTCAACCACCTCCAGAAACCTCAAAGACCTCTGTTGTTCCTTTTAGTACTTTCATCTTCACTTCTGACTCAAGCACCTTGGTAGAAGTGGTATCCAGCACGGAAATGGTTGGACCAGAGTCCTCTAGCGCCCAAGAGCTCAGCTCAACCACCGATGATTTCACAGCCTCTGAGATCGGTACAACAACAGAAGAAGTTAGGACCACGGCTGAAGCCACAACAAGCGCCGGTGAAGAAACTACGACAGAAACCTCAATCTTTGAGACTACAATAGACATCACTACAGAGGAGTCAACCACTATTCCTACCACACAGGAGACAACAGATACTACTACAATTGCTACTACCGAGGTTTTCACAACCGAGACTACGACTCAGCAGACATCAGAAATCACTTCAGAGGAAACGACAACAACGGAGACAACTTCAGAGGAGACAACAACAGAGACTACTTCGGAAGAGATAACATCAGAAACCACCATTGAGGAATCAACAACAGAAACTACTATACAGGAGACAACAACAGGTACTACCACAGAGGAATCAACAACCGAGGAATCAACAACCGAGAACCTCACCACCACGACCTTTACGTCTCTTCTCGACTCAACGACTGAAACCACCACTGAAGCAGCCACAACAACCACTGCGGCAGCTTCAGAGGATATTGTATGCCCTGCCAACCCTGCGCAGTGCATCCGCACCTTTCAAATTCAGTGCGACACCGTTATTGGAGGCATCCCTCTGTCTTCTGGCTCTAGTACTTTAGAAGAATGTGCTCAGGCTTGTATCAACGATGCGAACTGCGTTATCTTTACTCACTCCGGATCTCAATGTTTCTCAACCTCTGACTCCTCGGATAATGCAGGCCAGTTTACACTCGCAGGCTGGATAAGTGGCATTAGGAGAACTTGTTAAGTGTAACATATAGATTTTTATTTTTATATAATTATAGAAAGGACCTCCCGTTTCTTTCATTTATTAAATAGAAGACAAAGTAAAAAGAAAAACAATAGATAAAAGAAAAAAACTAGACATGATTGTATCATGAGGCCTCTCCCGCCGGGAATTGAACGGTCTCAAGCGTGACAAGCTTGCATACTGACCACTATACTACGGAAGATGAACAGGTTGAAACCTGCTGTAGCGGAGTTCGATGCCTGATCCATCGCTAGTCAGGCCTAAGTAGTTGGGCCTCCACCGAGAGCCAACATCGATTACCAGCGGCAGCTCATGAGTCCAGGTCTTAATCTCAGTATGGCATTCGTAAGAGAATACCTGTGACTGAAGTGCTTTCAGGCTTGCTAGATGCTTAAAAATATATATTTATAGGTAGTTAAGGTTGAAATTTTAGAACGCATACATATCGAAAGACCTTCTAAGCCCATTTCCCTTGTGAAGATAAAACTGATCGTTGGATACCTAAACAGGTCAATTTTCATGCATAACTCCGAAGTGGGGTGATTGATACAGATACTCAAAATTTGACGAGGTATTTCATGCCAAGAGTCTGAGCGTGCCGATGAAACATTCCGTCTGCATCTTTTTATGGGCGATGATATCCACTGTTCTTCCTTCAGCTCCGTTGTTTTATACACTGCCGTGTTTTCGCAGTGGGATGTGAACCCCAAGATGAACTAAAATCTGACGCTGACGAGTTGCTTTTATGATAGGCGCTTAGCATAATGTAAGACGAGACCGAAATAACTATATAAATCAGGAAACATTGATAACATAGACGTACCTTGGCTAGACCTCTTGTTTGATCTCACGAGACTCCCCCAGTTCCGTAAAAAACCAACAAGTTCGACCAATCTTATTCACTCCTGCAAACTCAAGCATTCACATTCACCTTAACTACCTTCATTATGAGGCCCCTTTTCACGTCAGCCCTCCTCTTCCTCGGCCTCACTTCAGCTCAATACGGTGGCCAGATCAAGGTCAAAGATGACAGCTGCCCTCAATTCACCGCTGGCGAAAAGTCGCAACCTCTCAGTTGGGTCAAGGGCAACAACATCTGCGCAGACCTTTCGGATATTTGCCCTGATGGCAAATGCTTTATGGCATTCCAAGCCCTTGTGACCGGCACCGACAGCAGAACGCCTTCCAAGATGGGAGCTTGTCCTACGGATGATTGCTCTTCGGATTGTCAGACTTGGGACGCCAAGTCGGAGAGCAACAGCATCAGTGTTGACTGTGCTGAGTTTACTGGTCAGCACTACTTCTACTTAGGTGACTGAGGAGACCAAGGATTGTTAAGAATAAGCACAATTGGTAGTAGGAACAGAGAGCCTGATTGTTAAAGTCTTACATGTTGAGAAGAATAACATGTGCAGATTGCTGGTATTGTTTATGTTGGGATCCACAATAAGTCTTCCAATGGCACAAAGAGTGCTTAATCTTGCGAATAGTTGAAGCTTCTATAGAGTACCCTCAAGTGTATCTTGGCTGAAATTCCTCGACACGTATATTGGACCAATCCTCAGCCACACGCGTCATATGATACAAGTCAACATCATAGCCACTTAATAACTATATCGGAAAGCCCTGTCCTCCTTGTCTGTCAAGTCAGACTTGGGCAAACCATTCTTATCCAAGATGACCTCCCCAGTGCTGTGACACTCTCCCGCCAGATCCCTCTTCTTGTTATCTTGAATGCAGAGAGTTCGATAAACAATCATCGTCAGGAACAAGAGGCACCAAGTAACAATACTGGTGATGACACCCTCTCGGTATCGGGGTCCATGAGTCCAAAGCTGGGGGGATCCAATACAGCCTGCGCAATAGCCGATGAAGAACATGCAGTTTACCAAAGCTCTCTTGGTGTTGCCCTTGACGTTCGACGCTGAGAGTGAGAGAAGAATCGACATTGAAGCTGTAATGCAGGACGACTATCCAAAAAGTCAGCAGAGGTAAGATACAAGAAATCGTTAAACTCACTACCCATGATGCAGCGATCAGACCCCAACCAGCGGTGACGTCAAGCTTCATCAGGAAGACATTGCCGATAAGAGGTGGAATGATCAGAACCAGAACGACCAGCGATCGCTGTCGGGGAAACAAAGTGCAGAGACCAACGCCAATCCACAAGAGTCCGATTTGAACTGCTCCAGACGGTGCCGTGTAAAGCATAGTCTCAAGCTGGGTGTAACCGATCGACTTGATGACAAGAGATGCAAATGTAAGCACGGGTGACTGCATCGTGACTAGAACACCAAACCAAAAGACTGCCCAAGCTTTTGGGTCCATGAGGGTTTCTCGGAGTTGACTGGTGCTGAAGCTTGTCTTGTCACCTCCCTCACGATCACGAGCCATGCGCATCGACAAAACTTCGCGTTCTCTGGGGCTCAAGAACCAGGCATCCCTTGGGCCATTGGGCATGAGCGTGAAGAACGCGATACCAGCGACGACTGTCATCGCACCGCAGACAAGGAACAGAGTGCGCCATGGCGCAAGACCGAGTGACGTATTCTTTCCAATGCCATACATCAGAAGACACCCGACAACTTGTGCAATGCCGTTCATAGTGACCCAAAGAGCGGTGCGCAGTGTATGTTCCGATTTGCGGTACCAGATGGATGTGATGGTGACGAAGGCCGGCGATACAGCACCTTCGCTGAAGCCGAGGAGGAAACGAACGGCGGCGAAACCGGCAAAGTTGTGAGGAGCTGCGAGACACATGCAGATGGTGCCCCATACGATACTAGAAGCTCGTCAGCGAGAACTTGATGCAGAGGTTGATGCACATACACTGTGACTCCGACAAACTTGGTGAGATGCAGTCTGCTCATGAGGTAGATGCATGGGTACTCAGCGACCAATTGGCCGACATAGAAGATAGAGCTGCACCATGAGTATTGAGAGCTGGTCAAGTTGAGATCGTCGATGAGGCCGAAGACAGCAGCGTAGCTGAGACTTTGCTTGTCGAGGTACTGAAGGAAGAAGACGAAGCACATCTGTACACCTTGTTAGTCATGAGGAAAAGATAGGTATCCCTGAATGACATACGAATGGCAGAATAACCATATCGATCTTGCGAAGGACTGCCTTCTCTTCTTCAGGAGTGTACGAATCGTCCATATCGAGGATCTCGCCCCTAGCCTCAGGTTCATCAAACTTTGGTGCAGACATTTTCTTCTCAAGAGCGTTATCCATGATAGTGAGTTGATAATAGAACAAAGAAATGATCTAGATATGCAGGTGCATTATGGACAACGCTGATCCTTCGTGGGGAATGCCTCAATTATATCATGATCCCAACAGCTTGGTTCGCCCGTTATCAAAAATTCATCAAATGACAAGCTCCGGGCATCGGATATTCGGTGCCAGGAGCCACTACGGGGGAAACCTTATCATAATGCGGGGGAGGACATGGAGCCGATGAGATAGACCATCGATCCGATGGCTCAATGTCGGGAATAGTGACATTTTGCCGATGGCCATGTTGCCGACTGCGATAATCTAGCCCGCTATCGGCAATGATCGGCGAAGAGTGTTACACAGGGCGAGGGGCGGTTGAGAGGAGATTGTGATAAAAAGCCACTGTCTTGGATGGTTTCTCGGTCGATATCTCAGTTTTATCTCACTTGTCTGGCTTTGAAAAGAGATTCCATTCTTCATCAATTCATCAACTTCAACATGACTCAACTTGATACTGTACTTGGCGCAGACATTAAGCCATGGCTGCGTCATCCTCCCAAGAAGCATCTCTTCATTCACGCCAACATAATCGATGTCTCAACAGGCAATATCCTCGAAGACGCATCGTTGTCCACAAAAAACGGCAAAATTGAGACCGTCTACCCCTCAACACCAACCCAATATCCCGATGGCTACAACGTCGTGGATTGCAAGGGCCGATATCTATGCCCAGGTCTATTCGATGCGCACGTCCATCTCTGCGCGACGCCAGGCTTCACAGACCTATCCCGTGTCTTTGGAAATCCCAATGACATTTCGCTGTTGCGACAGCCATATGTCGCCTCACAAATGCTCTACCGCGGCTTCACATCAGTCCGTGATTGTGGTGGCGCTCAACTTCCGTTGAAGGAAGCAATTGAAGAGGGCGTTTTCCCCGGCCCTCGTCTGTTCATCTCGGGTCACGCGCTCTCACAGACAGGTGGCCACGGTGACTTGAGAAGTTCTTACGAGAAGCATGAATGCTGTGGCGGACATGCTATTGGGTCATTAGGCCGTATCTGCAATGGCGTGCCAGAGTGCATGGCTGCTGTTCGCGATGAGGTTCGTTGTGGAGCGGACTTTATCAAGATAATGGGCTCTGGTGGCGTTGCATCACCAACCGATAAGCTAGAACAGCTGCAATTCACCACTTCAGAGATTCAAGCGATGGTAGAGTGTGCCAACAACGCTGGCACTTTCATTACGGCACATGCATACACGACCAAGGCTATAAGACATTGTATCGATAATGGAGTCAAGGGTATTGAGCATGGTAACTTCGTTGATGCCCCTACAGCTCGTCTCATGGCTGAGAAGGGCGTCTATCTTACCCCAACACTCATCACTTATGCACAAATGGCCACTGACAAGTGGAAGAATTTCTTGCCTCCCGAGTCGCAAGTCAAGAATGCCCAAGTCTTGAAATCTGGCCTCGAAGCTCTCCGGATTGCTTCAGAAGCTGGAGTGACCATGTGCTACGGTAGCGATCTCCTTGGCCCGCTTGGCTCTGCTCAAACACAAGAGTTCTCTCTACGTTCCCAAGCACTGAAGCCTCTTGAGATATTGCGAAGTGCAACGGTAAATCCTGCCAAGATGATGGGTTGTGAGGAGACTCTGGGTCAGCTGAAGGAGGGCTTCCACGCGGATATTCTCATCATGGATAAGAACCCATTGGAAAACATTGAGATCTTTGACCATCCGGAGAAGTACATCTTGGCGGTTATGAAGGATGGTTTAGTGTATCGCAGTCAGTTGGAGTCTCTGGGGGTTGATGGTGGGATCCCAATCCGGTTCAATTCAGTACTGTAGAAGTTGAATGCTGGGAAGTCACATCTGGGTTACGGAAAAAGTCCAATAAGCCGTCATAATTGCATTCAATTCTCAAAACCTCGGTTCCCTATCCCTAAGCTTCATGGTGCCATGTCAGGAGGATAGCCTGCAAAGTCGAGCACATCAAAACCTGTGAGCCCCATCAGAAATGGTTGGTCATCATTGTATGTTGTCGACAGGCGATACGTCTCAAAAGGATCAAGCTGCTCTCCGGCCTGAGGCTGCTGAACCGGTAAACGCGACATGAGTGGCTCAAGAACCGCATCAGTGCGTGAGCTCCATTCCATAACCTCAGGTCCAGTAGACCAAAACTCTGCGTCGGCACCTCGAGGCACCTGTGGATTCTGGTCGGTACCTAATGTGCTTTCGCCAGTCACTTCGCTGTTGATAGCACTTTGAGACTGTTCTTGGTTTGATAGCCACTCCGCCCACTCGTTATACGCCGATGATTGTAGCCCCTCAGTGGTGCTGGTAGGAGGCCGCCTAGACCGACTAAGCTTACTCCAAGCCTCGTTCGAGATAGACCGGAGGGCTTCCACAAACCGAACACCAACTTGAGCATTTGGGTTACCTGTCGCCATTCTCCGTAAAAAGTCTAGACCAAATCTGACACGTCTGTCATATCCGGGGTCCCGGTCAAGGATACCGGCAATAAGGGTAACAATGGTTGCGATACTGCAGCCTTGGAAGTCTGTGAATGAGAATCGCGTGGTATACCCTGTTTGGTTCAGGTCCTCAAATAGCTGAAGCAGCTTTTTTGAAGCCTTTGCGCACGACTTTGATAGCTTTTCAGCCTTTTCTTCAATGCTGCATGGCTCTGAGTCATCTCCGAGATGGCGTCGAAGAGTCATTCTTACAACAGTAATCAGAGATATCTTGCCCATCACAATCCAGGCATAGTAATAGTTGAGCCAGATGTGAAAAATGGCACGATAGCGTGAGTCTTGAGGCGGAATTGTCTCCAGATCAAAGGCTTCAGGCAACGAGTCTTTCCACTCTTTTAGCTGGTTCTCCAGACTCACTGTATCTACCTGGTGTGGAGCGTTCGTTATTGCTGACCTGCAGATGTCAGCATGTGAAGTAAAATAACAATCTGCGACGTACTCCCAGTCAGCCACTCTGTCCAAAATGGATATGAGACGCACGAAGGCAATTTGAAGATCAACGTTATTAAACTTCTGGGAGTCGTCTAATGCCTGCAGAGCGGTCGGTAATGGGACCGTAATGATCTCAGGTACGACCGACCGTGGCCTATTGAGCTTTATTGTCGAACATCTGCTTGGTATCAGTATGGGGATTGTCTCAACAGGAGGAGTGGCATGGACTTACCTTTCAAGAGAGTATATCGACCACCACAACCGACGACGAACTTCTCTTTCTCGCGCGTCCATTGCTTGGTCATCAGAATCCTGATGTAGGTCAAGTGCTAGAGCCTTCCTCAAGGCCATTCCTGTGTAGACATAGGACGACCCAATTGCATTCTGCGGCATAAGATAGACACCAAGTATGAAGCATACTTGGATAGATCTGATTCCCGGAAGCTCGATTATGTCGGGAACAAGGACCTTGGCTTGCTCAAAGAAGAGCCGCCCGGGATCGTGTTCATCAATTCGTGCATGACCGGGTCGTTCCAAGGGGGTCCAATGGCTGCCAAGTGCGAATATTGTCAAAGCGAGACAAATGAAGCTGGGGTCAAACCTCAACGGGCACGTTTGGTTGGTGTAAAACTGCTCAATCTCGTGGATTATTTGTGCTTGGTCGAAGTAGAAGAAGACATCAGTGCCCCGTCTGATGCAGACGTGAACAAGGAACTCGGCGATAGATTGAGGGGGAAATGAGTCCACAATCTTTTTCAGGCGGGCTTGTTCGGAAAGCGATAGGTTGTTTGGTCGCGTAATATTCTGGGTACAGTCAACCTCGGGCTATTTGACGGAATGAGAGGCAAGACTTACAGCCTGCAGATTGACCATATCCTGCTCTTCTGGGCCTGATATTGGGTCCAAAGAAAAGGCTTCGCGCAGTCTTGTCAGGAATCGGGGCCATAAAATGCTTTCAGTCTGGTCTGCATCTGTCAGTTCAGTGTCTACATAAGCGCATAATCGCTCTTACGGCTTTCTATGGAAATGTTCTCCTGTGGTGTTGCTCCTGTTTGGGACGAGGCAGCTGCCGCAGTAATGGTAGCATCTCCAGCGGGCATTGGGCTTTGACTTTGTCGCGGAGACAACCTATCTCTATATGTTGTCAGATTGACCTGTTTATCAATCATGTAATGGCCACATACATACCTGTCAAAGCGACAACTTAGCTGACCAGCTTCACATCTTTGGCAAATGCCTGGACTTGACTCAATGCACTTGCTCTTCCGAGCCTTACATCGATCGCACCTGATAACAGTGGCATCATCAGTTCCGAGTCAATTACATTTCTCTTTGGGGACTCACGCTCGTGGTGCACGTTTCCGGTTCTCTTCGGCCACGCGTCTACGGCGGCGACGTCGATCCGCGGGTGTTGAATCCATGGTTCTGATGCAAGATTATGGAGATTTACGGGTAGTGGAACCTCGGCTACTTGTCCTTGTAGTACGCTAGGTTCGTCGGTAATTTGCACGGCGGGGCGTCTTATCGGATATTTGATAACGTTCTACAAATTCTGGATCTTAGTTGATTATCTCTTTTCTATGTGTAGTCGGGGTCATTCTGTTACTGGCGTAGCTGATCCCAAAGTGGTCTACCCTGCACCATCAACCGGATTCATGTTTTCCTGCCTCTTTCTACATGAATGTATCCCGATCGATATAGATTCAATAGAAAACATTTTTAAAAGTACAAGCTCAGTGCCTTATACGTTCCATATTCTGTCGAATATATGCGGGTATTTTTACTCCTCAGAACTCGTTCTTAAGCACTCTCAATTCGGCTACCCTAACTCATTGGTCAATCCTCCTGGAGCTTACATACAACTCCACCGTTGACTTGATTGTTGAGCACAGCATCTGCGGTACTATCCCATTTCCAGGATTGGCGCTGCAGTGCGTCTTTTGAGCGAGTCATGACTTTCCCCTCATGAGTGACTTGGGTCAAAGCGCTGCAGCGATGCCCAACGTCTACAGCCAACACTTTGTCGATCTTCCCCAAGAAGAGGTCCCCCTGCCGCGAGGGAGCAGCAACAGAACGGCGGCACAGAGGGTAACCCTGTCGAGACCCCTACGGATTTTCTAGCTAAGCTAGAATCCGGAGAACAAGAACGGTAACTTGACGACTCAATTTATATTTTTGCTTACACCGCCCAGTGCCGGATAGTAGTCCCCGAGTCATTCAGAAATCTGGGGTAGCATTGATCTACATATGGCATAAAATTGCCCAACTCAAGATTGCACAACACGTATCAGATGTGTTTGTTTAGTCAGCGTCTTGTTGAGAATATAAATTAGGCTCCTGGCCCTGCCTTGATTGACCAGTATAGCAAATAATTCACTGCAACACTCTTGCCCAGTACTCTTGATATCTGTCTCAATACCTCCCTCACTATGGCGCCAGCTCAGACCCAAGATACGCCCGAGAACACTCAAAAGAGTTCTGATCTCTTGGAGCATACCAAGAGTGAATCAGTACTCACCGATAGAGATCGAAAGTCACTCGTCTTCACCGACAAGCACAGTTCTCCAGATGTCTACGTCAACTCCAGCAAAGACACTCTGTGGCATCCGTGGACAGGAACACTAGAGCTCAAGCCGCTCCGATTTGAAACGAGATCTGGTAATTTCGTCATTGGACTGAGAACGCCCGTCGATTGCTGGCTTGGAAAGCATAGACATCGAGGTACAGTCACAGCTGTTACACTGTCTGGGAATTGGAGATACAAGGAGTGAGTATATGACCTCAATATATGGCGTGTTACCTGACATTTGTAGATATGATTGGGTCGCTGGACCTGGAGACTATGTTGTTGAAAACCCGGGAACTATTCACACGCTGTTCATGGGTGCCGGCGCTGAGGTGGTGTTTACTATCACGGGAAGCCTCGAGTTCTTCAACGACGATGACAGCTTGAGGGAGACAATGGATATCTTCAGTTTCGCGGAACTTTACTATGACCATTGCAAAGAGAAGGGTGTTGAGCCAAATGAAAAACTATGGTACTAAGCAACATTAACCTGAGGCTTGGGTTGATAGTTTGTGATTAGTTGTAAAGTTCAAATCGCTAGCCTTTCCCAGGGCAGCCTTTCGTACCAGAAAGAATAATTTCCCAATGTCTTACTTGAATTCCATACTAGCTTTGTTCAGTGCCGAGTGGATCTGTGGCTCTCATGGAAGCAAACAGCGCAGACATCTTTTAAAGAATATCTAATGATCTTGAAGTACGATAAGAGTATTCCGAATCTTACTCAAAAACCTACAAGTTAAAGAGGTTGTTGAGTATAATAACTGACAGAAAGTCAACCCAACATATGCCTTCAACAAGAATACTACATAAGTTTACAAAAAGTCAAAATCATCAAGATTCTTCTCCCTTTCCATGCATGATGGCGGCAACCCAGCCTCACTAACATCAAAGCTTAAAATAATGCGTTTTCCAGAAATACAGTCCACGATAACTATCTTTCCCCATATGCTTATTTCGGCGTTTAGACACTCTGGGGATAACTTGAAGAACTTCTGGTTCCCAATCGTGATCCATGTATGATCTCGTCTTATAGTCGGCCAAGCGGGTAACATACGAACCCTTTGACGAGGATGTTCGACCAGACGAATGGCGTTGCCGTCGAGAATCACGTCTACACTACGTAGCTGATTGAAAGAAGCTAGAGGGGTCTGAACGTAGCTGGCATGTTCCAGAAGTGTGTAGTTATGATATCCCAAATGCCAACAACGCAGGGTGAGATCATCGTGGAATGTTACAAGAAACTTGCAATCCTCGGAATAAAGGAAGTGTCGAACCGCCTTTCCGAGTTTGAAGGAAGCAATGCAATCCCCCGATTCCACATTACACATCGTAATAGACCATGCATCGGCAACTATGACCGTGGCGAAATCAGGCGAGAACTGGATGAAGCTGCCTTTACCTGCCAGTAGGCATTCAAATCCATTTCGGCCGAGTGACCAAACTTCATGGCCACCAGACCAGCCACCAGACGTGAGCAATACCACTGTTCTTCCATTTGGCGATATTTCAACTTGGCGAATCTTTTTATGCCAGCTTTTGGCGCTTACGAGGCCTTTGCGGTGAGTGCAAGGGTGCCATAATCGGACAGTATTGTCATCCGAAGACGCTGTTAGAATCATTGTGAAGTCATGAGAAATCTCTACTGACCCACTCAAACTTAGAGATGAGAACTCAAAGACCTGTTCACAATTCCCACTATGAGTATCATGTATCAGGGCGGTTCCCGTGCTGAGGACAGAAATGAGTTTTGTCGCGTCTTCGGAAAACATCAGGGACTCGAATTTACCGTTGTACGAGCTTTTCAGTTCGTGCAAAAATTCTCCATTATGAGCATCCCAGATCCCTATGCGGCCCTCCGCATCTTCTGAAGCTATCATTCGTGAGTCGGGAGAGAATATCGCTGATAAGACATCCCAGCCATGGCCCCTGAGCACCCTTTTGCATTTATTCGTATCTAGATCCCAGATCCGTAGAACCTGGTCGACAGAAGCAGAGACAAGGACTCGATTGTCAGGTGAGATGGACGCTGCATTGACCTGTCCTATATGACCCTTCAATATCTTCTCGCATCTGCCAGTTTGTGTGTTCCATAGTCTTACTGTTGCATCATCCGAGGACGTGGCTAACATTTTGGAGTCATCTGAAATAACAACGGAGTTGATCGCTCCTGTGTGTCCCTTCAGAATGAAGTGGTCCCAAGTTTGTGTCTTCCAGATTCTTACGAATTGGTCTCCACTTGCTGTGAACAACATCTTCGAATCGCGAGAGAAGGCGAAAGCCTTCCCTGTAGGTGACGGATGCTTCAAAACTTGGTCACAGTCCCCCGTCTGCAAATTCCATATCTGTACCGTACCTCCAGTTGAGCTTGAGGCAAGGATCTTGGAATCATGTGAGAAGACCACCGCCTGGATTTTACCGGAGTGTCCTGCTAAAACATGCTCGCATTTTCCGGTCTTTGTCGAGAGAATTAGGATAGTGTTGTTAGCATATATCGATGCAATGGTTTTTGAATCAGGCGAAAAGATAGCCGACTTGACTACAGCACTGTGACTTATTACCAAGGAGCATGGTCCCCACTCATCCTCGACTGCTGGCCAGGCTAGAAGCCATCTTGGGACTCGGCTTGCGAAAAGACGTCTCACGATACTACTCGTTGGCGAGAATACTATTAATGATGAGTAGACTTGAAGCGGGGCTTCGGAAATAATGGAAAGATGAGTCCGGATGAATCTCAAAGAGTCTTTGACAAGGTCCGAAAGATTGTCGCAGGAATGTTTCTAGGATCGTAAGTATAGTATACTCCAAGCTGAAGAAGGCATCGTACCTCTAGCCATACATCTAATGCATGCAACATATTTAGGCAGTCAGTGACAAGACCAAGGAGGCTCATGACTTCCAACCAATGAAGCAGGTGCTTTTCTAAGAAACGATAAATTTCATTGGCCTCAGACTCTCGCGTATTGGAGGATACATAATGGTGTACCCAATAATGACAAGCATAATGAAGTTCAGGAGGTATGAACTTGTGCGGGTCTAGGTCTCCAACCTCAGATAGAGATGTTCCCGGAAATGGTAGTTTGCATATGTTTTCATGAAGTTCCGAATCCATGACGAAGAGGCAACGACTTGCCAGACTCTTGTGAGTTTCCTTTTCGTCCACCCAGAAGTCGGTAACTCCTTGTAACTCTGGGTCAACGAGGTAATCTCTGAATGATAGATGCAGGATCCTAACGGGGGTTTCTGGGGTCTTGGGTACGTCGAGAACAGATTGAAGAGCCCTGATCTTCATTTCAATCGTCGTGAGAGGTATACTCAGCAATAGTGATAGAGAAGTAATTGTCAATGGCGTTGCTAGTGTGATGATGGCGCCAACGATTAACTGGAAGCTTTTGGCAATCTCTTCTCGCTCTCTCCTCGGTCTATTGACAACCTGTGAGGCGAGAATGGAGGAATATATGTCGTTGAGCCGGGACATATGTGTGCGGCTACTAGATTCAAGGATCCTTACTAGAAGCTCATCCGGTCCACCGAGAGTAGCATCGTTCAGGAACCGACAAACAGTTGCTGCAGCGATAAACAAGGGCTGAGTCATGGATACAAGATGTCTGATCTTAGATGCGCCTGGCCACTGCTCAGCTAGCCGTTGGTCGCTGCAAAGCACATCGTTAAAGTTCTGTCGTATTATTCCCAGCTCGTGCTGGAAAAATACCGATAGGTCATGTTCTATGATGTCTTTTGAAATGCTGTGAAGCTCCAGACCCTGATACATGCCGTTGATATCCAGGAATCCTAGTTGTATCGGAAGTTCTGGTCTGCTGGTAATGAACACTCTGAGCTTTAAAGAATCTGGATATTTAAGTTCAGTGAAAAGTGACAGTAGACGTTTGATGTGGAATTCTTCTTCACACTCATCGAGAGCGTCTATGACGATGACAAGGGGGCTCAGGCATGATGAAGAGGCTGCCAACTTCTCAAGAGGCTCTTTAATAAGCTTCTCAAACTGTGCAGCCAGAGATTTCGCTGGGAGCGACGGATCGGCATCGAAGGCCTTTTTGATCGAACTGATCATGCCAGAAATATGCATTGCCAATTGGCGTGCCAGGGTAGGAATAAGCTTCGACATATTCCCTCGGCTTGCCTCTCCTTTTTTGAAGAAGAAACTTCCGCCAAGACAATTCATCTCCAACTGCCGCTGTGCAACAGTACGTGATATGGTTGACTTCCCTGTTCCCGCCATGCCGTTAAGCCAGAATATGGTCTTTGACCCAGAATCATTGATCCAATTGTCTATCTCATTGAGAAGCTGAACTCGTGTGTCTGGTAGACACATCGGGTTATGCTCCTCGGCGTACGAGTTGAATAGAGCTTCAGCTACAAAGGGGAGCTTGTCAAGGGCTGACGTGAGATCGGTCTGCTGCATTCGCTGACTGCTGAGAGATTAATAAACTAGACATACTTACGAGGGCGCGACTTACTTCATGGAGTCCATTTTACATTCCACTGGCGTAGCATCAGTAGCAGGTCCAACTAGAGTATGCTGAAGTTTGAATACTAACATGACTGCAGTATCTCAAGAACTCGTGGAGAATCTCTGAGTTGCCGCACGGGAACGTAGCTCAGAAACTCTATAGCGTATGCGGCAGCAGTAGATGCTGCGTATCTTTGCCACTGATCGTTCTTGTGGCTATCGGCATAATCGCAGATACCGCGAATCACCAGGCACGGGAACTTGTCAACCAGGCCCGCAGCTTCCATCTCGACACACAGACATTGATGACCTATGCTCTCTGCGAGGCTATCTCTGAACGTAGCGTCTTTGATAAGAGTGTTGCCCGAAGCAATGACTCCATAATGGATCACCGGCTCTGTAGTTTCCCGTTCTTCGCGATAGATTCTATGAGAAACATCGCACTTCGCACATGTCTTCCCACCAACGTGTTGGTAGTCTGATGGGAAAAGACGGTCGTTCTCCGAGCCCTGATAGGTGAAGTTACTGCCGGGTCGTTTCATGCCAGGGTTAGCTTTCAGCATAGTCTCGACGAGTCGCGGTATTTTGGAAGGTCGAATCTCATGCTCAGCCTGCAAGTTCGTCAGGGCTTTCAACAGGATTGTGGGTGGCTTATTAAGCGAGCCTGTCCGTTCCCAAACCCCATTCGCTTTGGCCTTGCCAAAATCATATTGCACGACGCCCCCAGTTACACCATGCGGCTGACCAACGACCACATCACCAAGTCTTATATCTTGATCGTCATTAGGTCTGGCTAAAGCACCACCAATACCGACCAAGAGACCAAAACGGATTTGCGGCAGCGAGTGTACAAGATCCGATGCACTGGTCCCAGCGGAGGTTGTTCCATAGACTCCTGCTGGTAGAGAAGCGATGACGATGTTGTGTTGTCCTACGCGGCCCCATATATAATTATTTGTATCCGAAGGAGATGGGTGAAAGTTGTTTGGCTCGGAATGTTCCTCGTCCAGTAGTGCCCTTGCTGCTGCTTGCTCAATGGCAAGGGCCACGATCCAACCAATCGTATAGAGAGACGGACTACCAAGCCTCGTCTTTCCGCCTTCCATGCCTCTGTTGACTGCTTACTAAATAAGGCTGTATATGCTGTTTTCCCCCTGGCTACAGCATTACAAAACTAAATTTATGGCAAGATCGGTGAGCAGGCAGGCAAGCAGAGGTCAGGGTGCGGGGTTGCGGCTGAGCGCGTTTGGCCATCCTATTTGATATAGGAGAGTCGGAACAATGCCCGTTCCGGATTTGTGCATTTTGGTGCGGCTGAAAGTTGGTTGCATGGGTGGCAAAATCAGGCTGAGCTGCAGTATAACCTGTCGAGGTAAAGATTACAGCTACTAGCAGGAATGGCATATCTTGTACTTTGGGATAAAGTGAGCTGGACGCAAAGGCTTCTGTACAGTAACGGTTACTCGTCAAGGTTATCATCACATTATCCACAAGATATGTGGGCAATAGTTACATAATATCGAGTATTAAAGCGTTATAGAAATATAATTTCCCTAATACAAATTGAATACACTTTGAGCACTCTGCCTCCAGAACATGCATTATCCTTTAAAGTATGCTTTACCATCGACCTTCTTATCCTTCAAAGTCTAAATAGAACCCACTGTCAGGTCTTTATCAAGTAGTACTAGGGTTTCAAGTTCCTTACCAGGTCTTGATGAAGATAGTGGCCGCCATGGAGACCGCCCGCATACGAGCCTCTCCGGACAAGAGTATGAGGAGCGATCTGCCTCCTTGGCTCATTCGTCGCTATTGCCCAGCTGATAGCTACTCTGCCCTCACCAGCTTTGGGGCTTTCCTCTTCTCTCAGACTGCACGAGAGGCGGGCTGCGCAGTGGGCAGGGTACTCCGCTCGGCGTCGTCACACTTTGGGCGAAAGACGCACCGGAAAGTGAACGCGAGGGGCTCTTCTTCAGGCTCTTGGGCCTGCACACCACGAAAGACGACTGGAATCACCATGGGGTACATGGATTGATTCGGCGATCTCTTGTTGTGGATAATAATCCTTTTCAGCTTGTTGTGGCGATGCACTGTGGCTGGTGGACGTGGTGCTGTTGCTGGTGCTGTTGCTGGTGCTGTTGCTGGTGCTGTTGCTGGTGCTGGCGCAGTGAGTTGGTCGTCATCATGGCGGGCGACCTTGGGGCGTTTGACGAGAACAATCTTGGTGGGGCGGCTGTTGGTGGCAGAAGCCTGGTTTTGAGGCTCAGAATCCTCAGCCTTGCGCTTCTGGGAACGTGTGGCAACCATCGTGAATAGGTCGTGAGCTTGAATACCAAAGGTACAATGTACAGAGCTGAAGGGTATAAAGTTGTTTGTAGTGTAGAGGGTGGTTATGTACAAGGACATGTTGTACAGAAGATAGTATATAAGATGATATGTCTGACGGAGCTGAAATGTATCTGTGATGTATTTGAAAGGTTGAGATTTTTTGGGATAGAACCATGAAGGGGCTGACTTTATAGAAGATACTAACTTTCTTGAGCAGCAGAACTTCACAAAGACTTTCGAATCATCAGAGGATCTAAAGCCAATAGTTCACAGAGACGCATACAGAGAATAAGAAACTTCTGAATTGAGCTGAAGGAAATTCGAAATCAAGGAAGTATAAATTCTGCGTCAATTTCTTACGAGCTCTTGGTGGTTGAAACCACATTTAGGTTTATAAAAATGAAAGCTTAAGCAGACCACTATCACATTGACTATCACTTTGGATCGATTGCATGAAAAACGCGTACTACTCATCCATTGAATAAGGAAAAAATAAAGCCACGACCTCTATTTGTTAGTATAATCGCCAGGAACTAGAGCACTTTCTACCAGCTAATCCCAGGTGAGTACCGAAAGAAACTTTGCACAGGAATACATTCGTAACTGCCACACCAAAGTCAAACCTCAGCAAAATAATATTGCTGCTTGGCTGTCGGAATGAATCAGGCTTCCCACTGAGCATGTAGTGCAGGGATGGATGGCCACGGAGAACAACCTGTCAGATTCAGTTTCCATACAACAACAGATCTACACAGTGGCTCATATTTAATTAACAAGCTTTTATCGGTGGCTACCTTGATGATCGAGTAGTATGGACCATGTATACTAGGTAAAATTCCCTACAAAGATCAGATATGAAAGAAGGATCTGTAAGGTTATAAGACTGCTTAACACGAACTGCGACCCACTGATAGTCCTCAAGTTGATAGAAGGTCTCTCACTCAGAACATCATATTTAATTTTCGATCACTATAGAAGTAGCCGCCCTGATTCTCGTACCTCATTGCCCTTTAGTCGCCAGGAATTTCCGCAGTAAACTGACGATCGCACTTGATGCATTCTTCTCTGCGAGTTGCAGAGCCGTCTTGCCTTGATTGTTTCTCACGTCAAGAGTGGCTCCCTCGTTAATCAGCATCGTTACGACACCCATGTGGTTATAGAGACATGCCCGTGATAAGGGTGTGTCTCCGTTATGGTCCTTAACGTCTATCTCAGCCCCATTCTCCAGCAGTATCTTGACAACGGCATTCTTTCCTTTTCTAGCTGCAAGGGAGAGTGGTGTATTCCCATCCGAAGTTCGTGCTTCAATATCGGCCCCGTAATCGAGAAGAAGCGACGTCATCGGTTCGTTCCCTACTGAAGCTGCCAGCGCCAGGGCGGTGTGCGTACGCTTGTCCATAGCTTCTAACATTGCACCGCCTTTGAGTAAGGACTTTGCGGCAGAGACTCGCCCGTATACTGTCGCATACATAAGAGCCGTGTAATAGTTACTCGGGTTTCTAACTTCCAGGTATGCACCCTTGCTGATGAGAAGTTCCAAGATTGTGTTTTTTCCGTTAGCTGCAGCCCAGAGCAGTGGAATGAAACCACCCATGCTTTGTCGGCTATCAATCAGACTCGTCGCTGGATAGATTTCTGTGGTCGGATAAATCGGCTTATCTGCGTCTTGAGATGCTTTATGCTTGTCCAATAGGTTCTGTATCATGGTTTCGGCCCAACTTATCGGACCCTTGACCCCATCGATGTTCTCGATATTTAGTATGTTCTTTCTTGATCGATCTTCGAGTTCAGCCAACCTGCCTTTCGTGGCTGATATTGTCTCATCATAGCGACTCAGTTTCAGCTCTATTTTCTTCATTTCGCATTCAATTCGTTCTCTCTCCACTGCGAGTTGTCTCTCCTTCTCTACTACCTTATCCCGTTCGCCTTTTAATGACTCTAGTTCACTGACAGTCGAGACCTGTTCTTTCATCACTTCGCCGATAAGCCCTTCAATATACTCCTCTTCGGAAATGGATTCAAGTAGCGTGCGTATCTCGATTGCTTTGGAAATGCGGTTGGACGTGTCTGCATTAGGTGGTGGTCCCAAGTCAGTCCTAGCTAGTCTTAGCAGAAAGATTGATCCTTGCGAGATATCTTCTCTCTGTACAGAGACCTCTACAAGATCATTTCCAGTGTGTATGACCTTTCCGTATAAGTGCCTGGTTTGCATGTACTCCAGACCCCCGGCAATCTTAGCCAGATCTAGCTTTTCGGGTGCTGCTATTGTAAAGCAGTTCGCACGAGAACACTGTGCTTGGAGGTCGAAATCCAGTACAACAATGATGTCGCGGCTCTTCTTTGCTTCGGTGGTGAAGCGAGCGAGATATCTTTGTCTGACGGTTTGATTTGAATCGCACAGGTTCGTGACCAAGGCGCGGCCCCGGTCCCACTCGAGTGGTGGCCATACTTCCGTGAGATGTAGCTTAAGCTTTTTATACCCATCTATGTGAAGCCAGATCGATTGTCCTATTATTTCTGCTGATCGAAACTGGCGATCCACGCGGATGCGGACCTCCTGGCCGACGTAGCAGTCACTTCGTATCCTGGATAGAAGTATAGGACCATATCCAAGGGGGCGGATGTACTCCCTGACGGTTGCAATCGACGGCGTTGTGCAGCACAGCGGAATAGCTATGTTGCCTTCTGTCGTGTTTTCGAGGCCACAGTTGAGAATACCATACGTTACTCCATTTTCTGTACTCTGTAACTTGAGGGAAGTGCGGATGTATCCTCCGGAAACAGCGAAATTCGTGATACAAGTAGGGTCGAGCGCCTTTGGAACGATACGGCCACATTTGGCAAAGTCCTTTGGAGACATTGCAAAGATTCCGACAGACACATGATCTTCGGTAGGACCAGTCTGAGATTCAAATTCCATACCTTGAACCTTTACTCCCCACGCAAGGATTGAATCGTCGGTTGTCTGTTCCATAATCTTAAGCTGCAACCTCTTGAAAGCTTCATGTCTTTCCCCATAGATCATGGGCATAGTAACATTGAAGATCCCCAGGAGACAGTAGGCGATATCTTCCTCCCTCTTTGTCGTCCTCTTCGACGCCCATGACATGCGTTGTGCAACACTCGCCTGGTGAAAGTCGACCCAGCCGAGAAGGAATCTGCGGGGTATCCCCGTGATATCTTCAATTTCGCTCGCCAGTTCTTCTTTAGTGCCAATATGACCCCATGTTTCATCAAAGAAGTGGATTTGTTCCGGAGCAAGGAGCTCCTGTAATGTCCATCCTCTTGTGAACCATGAGCTTGTGGAGAAGCTGGATGTCGAATCCCAGATATTCTGTTCATGAGGAACGTCGGACATGTAGGTATAGCATATGGCAGCTCTTCTATACCACTGAAACATGGAATTGATAGCCTCGTCTAGCTCCTTGGAGCTCTCCTTGTCAATACAGCAAGTGTCGATCCAAGCATATTTTATGTTGTCTTCCTTGGCCTGTCGGCAGCAGCCTTTCACTTTTTTCATTCCAGCCTTCTCTGTAGTGCCTCTGGTCATATCCTTGAACGATACTTCCTCATCATCATTTCCCCATCGGTGCGACAGGATAGCATACGGTGGGATTCGGCCGCCGATGAAGGTTTCCAGTTTTAGGCTCTCAACGTTTATGAGCCGCATTTTAGTATGTTCTGAGCGCCAAAGCTCGAAATCTTATTTACCAAGAGATCACCAGTGCGGCTTAGTCGTGTGATATCGGGCGGGGTAACAGGAGCTGGTAGTCAGCTTGAAGAGGCTGCAGTAAGCTGGAGAAGTTGAAACGCAGGGGATATGTAAAAGTGCTCGCACAAAGTTTGGGAGTTTGTAAAAGCGCCTCCTCCTAGATTCGATCATTAAGTAAAAACGATTTGAGGAGAGAAGAGCTTGAAAATTGGTCTCGCCGTTCAAAGTTGGCTGATGCAATATTTTCAGCCCAACCTCGGGGCTGTGAAGCCGCGAAGTGCAGCCAGCTGCATGACACTTGGCCAATGATTACCACGACCAACACACCAATATTGGCAAGGCAGAATTTTGTCTAGTCTGGCCAACAATGCGACCATGAACATCACAGTCATGTCACGAGACAGATTAAATACATCAATTTGCATTTAAATTGTCATTCCATTGTCTCAGGGATATCATTCATAGTACAAGACTTTATTGCCAGCATGGCGCTTGCAAGTGATGATAATGGTGGATGAGCCACGATCGATACATGATGCATGCTCTTTGAGCCCTATAAATTAGGGGCTGTTCCTGGGTCTTCTCCCTCCCAGCATGTCTTCTCTCGGTAAATGAGCCCCATGCCTAGCTGCGGCGATCGGTATTTTTTGTTGATGAGTTAGAGGGGCACCCCTCTCGAGCTTTTTCGAGTCTTCTCTTATTCTGCTGCTCGAGGAGGGCGAGTTGCTTTTGATAGTCCTCCTCGGCTTCTTTCCCGGTGAGAGGGCGATCGGGCACAATGTCGGGTGTCTCTTCCGGATCAGCAGCGTGTTTGGCCTTGCTCATATTGGCGTTTCTAAACGAAATGCGTAATGTAGAGAATGAGACGATGACTATGAAAGAGTGTTTCGCAATCTGTGTAGTCAAAGAATTAGAAAGATTGCCCACTTTCTACGGGCCATAAGGGTCCTGTTTATTAGAACCCAGTGTGTCCTACCGTTATGTACTCGGTCGGGGTAATCTAAATCCGACGTATAATACATTCAGCGCTGATTGGTCTGCCTTTACGCAAGGACAAATAAGATTAAGCTTAAAAGTGATATCCGTGGCAAGCCACACCAAGAATGCAGTAAGGTCTTGACTATGGAGTAGTATGGTTGAAAATACCACCGAGAAGCAGTAAACCCCGTCCCAATGAGGGTAGCTGAAAAAGAAGCTGTTTTTGTAGCCAATGATATGAGATTATGCATCTATGCACAGCCTTCTAGTGGCATGGCATTGGGTATAAGACAACAACCCTGTACGGAGTACAATCATAAATGGACCCAGGGATTTCAATATGATGACACAACGCATAGTAAGTGGTCCAAGACCTCCATTCTCAGGCATTGTTCGACGCATTCTTAATTGGAAGCACTATGAACAGTAAAGTATCCCGAATGGAGCCTCGACATTTAGGTACTAGCATCCGAATCCTAAAGCCACCATCTTTAAATGGCAATAGCCGAGACTCACATCATGCCACTCGGCAATAACAGATAAATACTTGACCCACTTGCGTAATCTGTGACGAGGCTTCACGCATCAGTTTAAGTATAATTTATCAGAGATAAAGCACCAATATCAGCCTTTTCACCCTGACAGCATCTCGCAAGTTCGCTCACTAGGCACAATTTCACAATGCAAACCAAGACTTTCCTTGCCACCCTTCTAGCCGCTCTCCCCGCCGCTCAGGCCTTCAAGTTCACTGGCCCCGACCCTTCCGAGCCCATCGATGTCAGCAAAGAAGTAACCATCACATGGGAGGGCGACATCCCCGACAACCTGTCACTCAAGTTCGACTTTACTTGATATTGTGAGCCTGATCATCTGAATAAGCTCAGCTCTGATATCAGTCACCTTGTCGATGACATTTATTTATCCGACCATAAGTACAAGTTCCGATTTCACAACTCCAAGTCGATGCTTGAACCATTCGCCAACAAAGTCGCTGCCAAGAAAGTGTTTTCTTTCCAGGTTGTGTTCACGGATAAGAAGCAGGGTGATCTCGGGGTTCAATTCTGGAGTCGTAATTACACCATTATTGGACTGGGCAAGAAAGAGGATGAGAGTCCAGAGGTCGATCTGTAAGAGTCTCGTAATATAGAGGCGACAAACAGCCGGTGAATTGATCTCTTGATACTCAAATATCTGCTCCAAGTCGATCTTTCCCGATGATCCGTGCTCAGAGCACTCCTAGCGGGCTGGCCATCTCTCGTCTGTTTGCAACATGAAGCTAGTGTCTCACCAGCGAAGTCATCGAATCAGACGGCTTCCGTAGCTCAGTTGGTTAGAGCGTCGTACTAATACTTCAACCCGAGTGTCGGTAAGGGTGACATGCTACAGTTTAATAATCGCAAACTTTTATTGACTGGATGGTCTCTTTATCTTTTGAACAATCTGTGAATAAACCCATCAACTACCGTTTCCATTCCCGATCTCAGATTAACCCACTGACGATACATAGGTATCTCATTTCCCATTAATTCCCATTTTATTCTCAAAATCAATCCATCAATGATGAATCCCATAACCCGTCAATCGCCATTTCCATTTTCAGTTGACCCAGTAACGATGTATCCCATATCAGATCTTCTCGCCCGGTGATCGTTCCCACCTGTCGATGCCCCTCACGCCGACCTTGTTGTCATCAGTCGTGGAACTTGATTGCACGAAAACAATCTTTTGACGAGTCTCACGGAAGCTGAGGGTACTGGGAATTACCTGGGGCCACTTTTCTGGCACCCAAAATGACTGCCAGCCCTAAAACAAGAAGCTGAAAGCCACCTGCGAACACTCTGTTCCACTGGCTTCGTCTAGCCATGTACTCCTGGTGACAGGCTTCAAGTTGCTGGATCTTCTGGTAAGAGCTGTTAAGCTTCAGTTCCATCTCACGAAACTGTTGTACACTGATTTCAGCTGACTCAAAATGGGCCTGAGGAGTTTCAACACTCTTCAAGGATCGAATCTCTTGTTCAAGAAGATGCACTCGATCAGCCATAGGCAACATGTGGCTGCTACCGACGGCTTCATCCATCGTAAGCTCCATCTGCCCATTTGACCGAGCATTAGCAATGGCCTCGGCAATTGCCTGCTCAGACACCCGTTTGAGAGCAGCCTTGATATCTGGATAATCGCTCAGCGCTTTGACGATGTCAATATAAGTGTCATTTTGGGTGCCAGCTCCAATCTTTTGCACAACTCTGTTGACTTCCTTGTCGCTTCGGTGACCTGCATCACCTCGGTAATTGGTTATGCTCTGCTGGATTCTCTCGTCAACCCATTCGACATGATCCTTTTTGAGTTGTTCTGAGATGCGGAGCGTAAATGAGGCGTCATCAAACGGGTTGGCCGGATCCTTCAGGGCTGCGTCTCGAACCCATCTTTCGACAAGAGGCTTGTACTCCTCACAAAGGAGTTGCTTTGTGCAAGTACTGAACCACTTGGTCAGAACGTTTTGTGCCGCAGGGGGAATCTCGTCATTTTGATTGAAGTATGATGATATAGCCTCACACACAAACTTCTCATCCATTATTTGGGCGAGCACTTCAGGCTTGAACGTTGTCGTCATTTCTTCGATATCTTTGATGGCTTGTGTTAGTTCGCCCATCACCGATTTTGATGTTTTATGCAGGGCGTTGACTACCACAGACCAGTGGTGAGCGTCGAGTTTTGAATCTGAACCCAATATTTCTTTCTTGACCGTATCAGTGATGGATCTGACCCAATTGGCGACAAAGTGCCGAAAAGTGGCGTCAAAGGGAGGCTCTTTCGGAAGCGTACTATGAGCCATACTTTCAATGTATTCAAGGAGATCATTATTTCTAGGGACAGCCATGTTATCCCCGATCAGTTGGCAGATGTGCAGTAGAAGATCTTCCTTCGTGGCAAAACCGAGTTCCTTTTTGACCTGCTCAGTGATCTTTGCCACTAACCGGTTCTCATCAGGCACCGGGTGATTTTGAATATCAAGAGTATGTAGTTGAGGCTCAAATTTGTTGCCAGCGTCCTGGGTGGCGTGGTTCATCTGATGTCTGACGAGTCGTGGTTTAGATGAAGGCTTTCCCTGTAGACCGAGGCGATCTTTGTTGTAGTTTTCGAAGAAAATGTCTTCTTCAATTTCTTCATCTGCATCTCGTAAACGACTGCTGAGGCGAGGGACTTTAGTAAGGGTGGACTGGCCAACCAGGGTGGACTGGCTCTGCTTGCGCTTTACACCGGCACTCGCCCTTCTAGGGAGAGTAGCACCACCTAGTAGAGCAACCGACGCTGATATTGACCTTGTTCCACTCAGTGCTTCTTCTTTGACCGCCTGGAACCCATCAGTGTCGCCAATCACTGGCCAACTACTGGGTCGAGATGCCGAAAGATCGTCAGGTACCTTTGCGGTGAAGATGCTCACCCCGGCGTAGCGTTCTTGAATTCTCTTCGCCACTTCGTTCTTCATGAAGTTGGCCCTGAATCCTTGGTCCTCGGCAGTCTTGCTGTTTAAAATAGGGTCATAGTAGATGGCACGAAGCACAATCCACTTGGCCCAATCCAGGTCCTCTTTACAGGAGGTGAGGGTATTCTTCCAAATTATGTGATTGCTTGGACTCCTGGCGTTGCTGACTGTCTCTCTGATCTTTTGGAAAGCTGATATGAAGGAATCTTTCATTTCTTCAGAAAACTTAGATGAGTGCTGATCCCAGTAGTTTCTCATCTTTCGAGCGACTGCCTTATCTTTACCACTTTTAGTCTTCAGGCTATCTTCCAGAATCCGTTGCTTTGGGCAATCCAGGGCTTGACGTCTAGCAGGAGCCCTGGCCTTGGTAGGAGCACCTCTACGAGCAAGAGGATAGAGTAGCTGTCTAGTGGCCTTCTCGGTGACCAAGCCATTGGTCGAACTTGGTGCTTCCACCGGCTGTCGAACCTCATACCCTGGCTCTTCATCATCTGAGTCTCCATTCGCTGGCTCTAGATCTTCTGAAACTTCAATCAAAGGCTGCTGAACCACCGACTTCTGAACCACCGGCTGCTGAACCACCGGCTGCTGAACCACCGGCTGCTGAACCACCGGATGCTGAACCACCGGATTTCGTTCCTCATTCATCGGTAAAAGTAGCGGTTCAGGTGCAAGTGAAGGTAGCGGTGATGTCGGTGTCGGTGAAAGTGGCGATTCAGATGCAAGTGAAGATAGCGGTGATGTCGGTGTCAATGTTGGCGAGGGTGAAAATGCTTGGTCGGAGGTATCTGAAGACAATGAATCCTCCATGACCAAATACCTGAAGATTCATTCGTTTATTAGGTGAGACTTATGAACTGCTATAGTTGACCGGTTTCAGGGCGGAGAGAGCAAGCCTGTTGAGAAGTTAGTAAGAAACTTAATCACAAAGGATAATAAAGCACGACCTACCCACTCCTCGGACTAGACTCCAAAGATCTTGCCTTCAACTGAAGACAACTTCCCCGAAATAGTTCTGAAATTGACGGGAGGAAAAGGGACAAATGTGGACGATTGTTGTAATAATATAAATTTAACTTTAGCAGCACCACGATGTAGCGCGGCCCCCGACGAGTGAATTCTTCTTGGTGTTGCAAGAGATTGTGAGGTGGAAGATGATGAAAAGTTTAGGTGGGGATGATGCAAGGTTTATGGAGAGACAAAGGTCATGGGGGAGGAAGTAACCGAAATCAATAACTTTTATCACCTATTTATTGGTGCCACCCACCAACAAACATATCATACATAAGGTCCATCACCAGTAACCTGGTTGACGAGAAGCATCTCCCTCTCTACCGTTTTTGACCTTCCTACCACTAACCCACTCCCTTCTAAAGCTCATCTTCAGCATCATCATCATCCTCATCATTATCACAGAGGACAAAGCGAGTCTTCTGCTTAGATCGTCGGCGCTGGATGGTGGTGGCCGAAGCCTGTGAGTGTTGAGACGAGGCGGCAGCATCAGCACCGACGCCACTAGATCCAGAGATTTGGCGAGAGCGAAGAGATCGCTTGACCGGGCTACTGGCCTGACTGTTGAGTGATAACTGGCGAGATGGGCCACCGGCGGTGGTCCGGGTTGTTTCGAGGTTGCGATTCTCAGTACCACCATCGGATTCATGGTTACCACCATCACCAGCCAGAACTGCAGATGCCCTATCCTGAGTGACTTTGGCCTTCTGCTTGACCGTGGCCTTTCTTTTTCCCTTGTTGGTATTGTCCGGCTGATCATTGGCTTTCTTCGCCTTGTTCAGCATGATGTACAAGCCAGTAATGAGATCGGGGGTGAGGAGCTTCATGTTGGTGAGAATGATGTCCTGTCTTTCAACTAGATCCGTATCCTCTTGGCCAGCGGGATCAGACTGCTTGTCTTCAATCTGCTTGATGATATGCTGAGCGAAAGTTTGGGCGTCCCTTGCTGAAGTCATGTTACGCATGACATAAAGCTTCTTGCCGTTGAGTTGAACAAAGACAGCATGGAGTTGAGCCAAGGTCTCGTAGATCTCACCACCTTCGATTAAGGTCTGATAGGCTTGAGCAACTCGTTCGGCATTCTCATCCGGCATTCTGAGGTGAGCGGAATCACCCGCATCGCTGCTAGCACCGGTAGAGGACATGCTGCTTCGTCGACTTCGTGACCTACAAGCTTATTAGAACCGCAGGCGAAAGAGAGAAAGCAGTGAGACAAACTTGGAAATCGCAGAGTATAGGTTCTGGACCATGCCCATCAACGCCTGGTTCTGGCGTGCTACAAACCGAATTTGGCCTGAAAGAACTATCTCACCGACAGAAGCGAGCTCCGGGTTCTGGAAATCGGGCCATTCAAGTCCAAACTCCGGTTCAACGCCACTGATTACAGGTAGATAAGTTAGTATGTACACAAACATCGAATCATCAACTCACGGTGCAGCTGTGAGTCCAAAGTCTCCGTTGCCGCCTTGGTCATCGGGTTGATCGTGGTCGCCGTGGTCACCGTGGTCACCGTGGTCAGGATCATAATCGTCCGACATCTTTACTGTGATGATCCAGTTGCCGCTGTTGGTAAATGGGGAAGTAAGATGAGAAGAAGCAGCTGGGCCAACTGTTTTTGAATCAAGAATTTTCTTTTGCAGGCAGTAAGTGATGTTAGGTGGGAGAAGCATCATCGCTTTTGGTTCTGACACTTCCTGGCACTGGCAGTTCAGCTTTTGATGCAAAGTTAAGAGCGTCAACCACGTTCACCGCCTTCGCTGTGGGATTTCTTTAGCCTTACCTCTCACTCAACCTATCTTGATGTTTTTCCTCACCTGATTACCAAAAATCAACAACAAGATGGAAGGTCCTTCTCTCTCGACTGCCCGTGGTAGAGTCCCGGACAAAAGATATTCTCTCTTCGATATCATCAATCATATCGATGCGAACAATGAAGATGAGATTTTCCAGCTGGTGACAAGCCTCGACGAGCATACCAGAGCGTCAGATAACTTTCGTTGGCATTCCGCTGGGACGCAGAAATCCCAGGACAGGGTTCGATCCAACTACCGCCAGTTTCTCCAAACCGCCAAACTCATCAATGCGGACATGACTAACGAGGCTATTGACAAAGAAATGTTCCTTGGGGACAAGGAGAAGATCACCAAGCGAGTAAAGATGTAAGTAATTATAGCTCCATCTTAGCAGTTTACCCAATAACACCTAATTCAGGTTCATCATGTTCGTTGCGAAGTATGGTCGTGGTCGCGCTCAAGGGACAAGAATCAGCTACCGCGGCTTGGTTGTGTACCGTAATGCTCTCAGCTTTTGGCACAACAGAATGGCAAAGAAATATAATGAGAATCCTCTCCCGCGCAGTACTTTTTTCGCCATCACCACTGAGGCGATGAGGTATGCCACTCAAGCCTTCCAGTTGGCGGGATCCGCGGGGACGGACATGTCCAAGGTACGTTCAGTGGCATGGACCACCGGTTATCTCGAACTGTCTCGAACTGATGATGTGTCCCGCGTGTTATAGGTAGGGCTCCCAGAACTTCGCCAACTGATCGATTTCGACATGATCTCTGCGCCGAGTATTGAGGTTGCCGAGTGTCACCATCTCGCCTGGTGCATTGGACGAATCTGCGCTGTTCGCCCCGGATCACTCGCCAGAAGTGATAACAAACCAGCGAATTCGCCTCAAAAGCCGTTCTTGATTTGGAAAGATATCGAATTGTCTCGGGACAACCATCATGGCAAGTTCAGTGCGAAGCTGCATTTTCGAAACCTGAAAACCAACTACGAGGACCCAGAGAAGTCCAGGGGCAAAACAGTACAGGCTTCTACATTGACTTGCATCCTCAAGTCGCCCCAAAACACTGAAAACATTGTATTTTCAGTTCCTCACCGGCTCTTGACCATGGCGATTCGCCGCGGGATTCTTGATGGCATTGAAACTCTTGACCAACTGTTCAGTTCCGAAGCCAAATATATCTTGGTGAGGGGTACCACCTATCTAAGAGACAAGCGATAGCTAACACCCAACATAGATCAAGCCAGAGTTCCTCGACAAACCTGTGTTCCTTGCCGCCGGCCCTCGAGGTCTGAAAGTCACTGAGGAACCGATGAGAGCTACTGCCCTCACCCAATACGTCTCTCTTCGAGGCCAGAAGATTGGGTATTCCCAAGATCTTACATTCTATTCCTTACGCCGGCGTGCAGCTACCGATCTCACTCGCAAGATCGGCGGTGACGCTGCACGTTCCCTTATGAACCACGATCCTGATTTCCGTACGCTCGAAAAGTACTACCTATCGTTGGAAGACACGCTCGATGTCAGTGGTCTGGCTTTAGATGAGATCGACGGTGGTACGGGTGGCCATACAGAGGAAATGCTTAAAAGTGGCCATGAATTGGCTATCCATGTCCTTACCGATGAGCGAGCCAGAAAGATCCACGGGCCAGCCCTCAACGCGTTGATGAGCCAAATGATGCTCGGTGACGAGAACTACCCGGCTCTCGCATCAGCCAAAGAGCTTCGAAACTACAAGCGAGTGGTTCGTCGAGCTGCAATCAAGGCTCTTCTTGCCCAGGAGGTCCAGGATCAACGTCGTGAGATGAGTCAGACCGACTATAATGAGCGCGTACGCCGCCTGGAGAGATCTCGCCTGGGTGAGCTTGTTTTGAAGAAGGCCAAGCGGCATTTAGCAGCTCCCGAGCCTATTGATGAAGGCGAGAGTCCAAGCGATGAACCTATTACTGCGGTGGATGAGACCACTGGTTTATTCATCCATAATGTTGAAGAACTGCCTGAGCAGGACCTGGATGATCAGATCAACGACACTGGTGGTGATGGTGAGATCCACCGAGAGCTTGATGAGGGCGAACCCGAAGCCAACGAAGATATCCCGTACATCGAGGCTGCGAAAGCATTTATGCAACTCATTCTGTCTAACACAATGAGCGAGTACCGGAATTTGAGAAAGAATGGTGTTCCTTGCCCTCAATGCCAAGATGATGACACGATTAGCCAGGAACTCAAGGTATGTGATACCAGCCTGCCCATCTAATCCTACTAATACATTGCCAGAACAAAAGGTACTACGACGTCACTCATCTCTACGATCACGAACGATCCAAGCTCCACCTGCCGAAGCAAAAGTGGGTGAGACGAGTCACCCAGGCCTTCGAGGCCTCCGGCGAAGGGCGCATAACCTGTCCGTATTGCAAACAACTCGGTAAAGATTCTACATTCTTCCACGTCAAGGCTCTGGTGAAACATATCACCTATGGAAGCTTTGGCGCTGAACATGACAGGCTCAAGCGTGCGGACGGCTGGTACGATGCTGGCTGGGATAAGTCCACCGAGTCAAAGTCGAAGACCTTTCGTAAGAACCAAGAAAGGCAGCGCCAGGTAAAGATGGCCGCTTTCAACATCAGATACAGCCAGTATGAGCCAGCACCCGCGCCTGTCCCTCACCCAACCAGGCCCGGAGTCATCTTTGCTCCTGGCTCACGCGAGATCACTCGGGCTGGAGTGAAGATGGTATCGAAAGCTGAGATATTCAAGCCCCAACGAATCCCTGACCGCTACAAGTCAGCGATCAGAGTTAGTGATATCAATGAACGATTCGAGATTCCCAAAGGCCTTGACGGCTTGATTAAGACTAACCGAATGAAATTCCCCACTACTGATCCAGGGCAGGGAACAGGGGCTGGTAAGAAAGGGAAAGAGGTTGAGAAGGAGGTTGAGAAGGAAGGACCTCTTGAGAGCTAAAGTGAAGATGAATGAGGTTTACTACCCTATTACATGTGATAAAAGTGCTTCCTCTGGGGTACAAGGTATTGATGTAGATGGAGCTTGTGTAGAATAACTAAGGGAGAGTGTTAAGGAGTGATAAAAGTTAATAGGTAATGGCTGGTTATGGCTGGTGATTGCTGGTGATGGTTGGTGGTGGCTGGTGATTGCTGGTGATTGCTGGTGATTGCTGGCGATGGCTGGTGATGGCTGGTGGTGGTGTTAATGATAAGTATGGAAGCTTAAAGCGAGGCTCTTGCCCCTTTGGCAGCTCAAAGTAAGGTTCTCACCCCTGACGGGGCAAGAACCTCACTTTTCGCTACAGGCCTCAGGTTCAAGCCCTGGCGGGAGCAGTCCCATTGCCCTCTGGTTCATCTTTTTGTCAATATATTGATCGATATACTTTTGCGGTTTTTCCAAGCTGGGTGTGGTTGAATGATTCCATGTCATTCTCACGGGAGAGTCACTTTTGTCGCTGTGATAAGAGACGGATGTGGGGCTAAGAAATCTTATCAGGGACATACTATTGGCCAATCTGTACCTGCCCTATCGATCTTCTCGATGAGATGCAAGCAAAGAACATAATAGCATGGAACTGTGGTGAATTATACTGGATATGGATTAATTAGTTTACAACTTAAACTCATATACCTTTGTGGTCCCCATTGATCCGTCCCATCAATTGCTTTTCCAATCCACGAATTTGAGCAACAGTGTCTTAGACCTTCTCCAGACTCGTAAGTCTTCCTCGTCCTGTTTGAAATCAAGGATCGGGCTACTACCCTGTTCGATATCCAATTACAAGGCCTGGTTCCCGTGGTCTAGTTGGTTATGTGGCATCTCGTTAACACCGAGAAGGTCCCCGGTTCGATCCCGGGCGGAACCACATTTTTTAATTCCCAGGAGGCTTCTGTGGTTTTGTATCTCTAAGAGGATTGTCCTGATAGAAATACGTATCACGATTTAAAGATAATTATAGCTAACATGAATCACAAACTTGTGAGTGACTTTTGAGTACAGTTCGAGGCTATTATTTCATCCAACAGATAGGAAAACCCCATAATGTCAATTAAAGAGGCAAGGCTGGTTACTTCCCTGCGACATACCATTCTCAGCGCCACTATCCCACCATTTTCGGAGAGATGAGGTCCATGACGTTGGGATGGATTTAAAAGACGGAAAGTAGTTTGTCGAAAGAACATAATACATAGCCACACCGACAGCCACTCCTATGATAATACACCAGGGAAGCGGTAATGTAGCGGCAGCTTTTCCAGTCACTATGCCGTTATGGCATCGGACAAAACCAAGAGCCAAGGTTATTAGCCAAAACTGGTTAGGATTTTTGAGGAACTGCGCTGGTATAGTATGCAGTGGATTAGTCGCAGAAACCACTGATATTTCTCCCTCCCACGTATGCTGGCTTGCCAACATGGCCTACGAATACCCGAGGTTTTCCTTCTCCTCGCCTGCCACGTATCTTGAAGAAGGCATCGAGAGCCTTGCGCGCGGTGATCGACACTGCTGCATCTGGGCGAGCTCATTCTCGAAGAAGTTGAAGTCATGGTACAAAGGATCTGACAGGACTGGGAAGTTCCGTGCTGAGCTAGAGCGAGAGATGTAACGTCTTCACGACCTGACAATCAATCTATATCGTTCAGTGGTATTAAGTGTTACCCTGACAAGGGGAAGAGGATCAGTCAAAGCGCAACTACACTACGAAAATGAGGAAGAATAAGGAAGAGCAAGTCTTCAGTCTGACTCTAATGTGATAATGTTGATTTGTTCACGTGGGGACTGACCAGAAACTGATGTTGTGAAATTGAATTGTCTGTCTTGTTATTTAGCAGAAATTGAATTCCAGGGTATGATCGACAAGAGAAAACAAATTGCACAAACTCGAGGCGAGAAGAATATTTCATAGAGTAAATGCCTTACTGTTAAGAGATAAGAGGTTGATTATAATTTTAGGCGCATAATTGACCCAGGATGTACAGGGTAATAGACTGTGAGAGAGGCGATGAGGCGATAAGATAAGCGCACCGCCACTCTTACTCTTGTACACCGCCCCACAACATTCTCAGAAACAAATCAGTGCCTCAGCTCCACGCTGCCTTGAAACAACAACACAAATGCGACATCGCAAAGGATAGCCTTTCTTGCTCAACTTGCGCGGAGATTTTCATACTGACAAATATCGAGTTTCATCACTTCTCGTCAACTTGAAACCATCTGCCCTTTCCCTTTTAACATCGAAAACCCTTTCCTTTCTTCCGCACCTTGTGCTGTCTTAACTATGGCGCCTTCGACTGTTCTCGAAGGGAGCGAGACCGCAGTTCCAGCTCCATTCAACAAGATCGGCGGGGCTTCCGTTCAGAATTACTTCCAGCGCATTCGCAAAGCCTGCGGCAAGTGGCCATGGGAACTCTTCGATGAGAAACGCCTCTCTCCCCATTGGACTGTATACTTGCTCCAGAAGTTGCACCAGGCTATCAAGCTTGCGCAGTCACCGCCCAAGATCTCGCTCACGCTTGTCATGAAACATTTGGAATCCATTATCGAGAAGGGAGGCGCGTACTCTACACTCAAGGGCCGAGACATTACCTCGACAATCTAGTGGATTGGAGAGAAGAAAGACGCCCTAAACCAACGAACCCATTCCAAGAAGAAAGAAAGCAAAACTGCCGACGAAAAAAGTCGAAACGAACCTAGCCAAAGGTCTGTCCCCCATCAAGTGCCAGAAAGTCGAGCAAACAATTCCCAGAAGCCTCGCACCAGTCTTCGGCGCAACGGAGACGGGGATGACGCCAAGAGTAGTGATGCTGCTCTGGTTCACGATAAAATCGTCGTCGCGCCTTCACCAAGTCCGCCACCTCGACCCAGAGTCTACCAGAACGATAATCGTGATGTTGCAACCCCATTTTTGATTGACCTGACCAAGTCTCCCTCTCCCGAGCCACTCGGTAATGGACAAACCGGGAGCCGACCAACAGGAGATGCAAGTCGGTTCAAAAAGAGGAAAAGTGCCAGTGAACCCACAGCTGGTAGCGCCCCTGCGCTGAAGCGGCAAAAGAAACCATTCAAGCCTATTTCTACACCTAGTGGGACGCGTGGTGCGAGCCACAAAGACCTGACGAAAAAGGCTATCACGGATGATGAGGTGAAACTATGTTCCCATTACCTTCAAGCACAGTATTGACTGATCCTTTGCTATAGAACGCACAAATCTCACGGTTGAACAGCAAGACTATCGCCATTCAAAACGAGGCTGACTGCATCCACGCCCAGCAGCAAGAGAGTGAAAAACGTCTGAAAATGCTGAAGTCATCGCAACAGTTGCTTCAACAGGAACTCAACGCCACACAGACAGACTCGACCAGAATCCGCAAGGACATCCAGGACAGCACTGTTATCCGAGACTCTATCCGTCGAATCATCCAACGCCGAACCTCTGGAAATGTTGATGGCTGGAACATCGCCCTCGAACGCAGCGACAAGTCTTTGGAGATATTTAAAGATGACTCAAAAAAGACTACTGCTATCTTGAACAAAAAGAAGCAAGACCTCAAAAACGTTGATGAGATGGTGAGCTTGGCGAAACGAGCGACAGAGAAATGTGCTCAACAGGCCAAGGAGTTGGCTGCGCAACTGGATGAAATGACTCGCAAGAAAACTGGTTCTCATGTTCTATAGGTCATGGTAGACGTGAGACCTTGGGGCTGGCGAGCATTGGGCGAGAGAAACTGACAGAGCTGGAGACACTGGCCACTCCGGCCGTAAGAGGGAACGAAGGCATCGTCAAGATGAGCGAGGAATGAGTGCCCAATGAAGCCAGTGTAGCGGGTACTTTGGGATTCATGTGTATCATCATTGAGACAAGCAATGTTTCTCAGGGTATGCAGTCTCTCATAAACTTAGCTACCTAGAAATATTCGGCCAGAAACATTGGAAGTTGAGACAGGATGTGAGCACCATTGCCCATCAACGAATTTCATCATTCACCTGAGTCCAGTAGGTATTGACCACTTTATCAGTGTCTCGCATGCTATGCTAGCAGTAATCATGAAATTAGAGACATATTAAACCAGTGATCCGTCGTTATCTCGTGCTTATATCCAGAGGAGGGTTTACAGGCGGGGAGATCACCAGTGCCCCACCCATGTGATAAAATGTTCAACACACATAATTCGACACAGAATCATCAACAAAACAAAAACAAAAGCAAATGAAGTCTTCTGGATGCAAAAAGAACATCGACAACGGCAGGATTCGAACCTACGCGTGCGAACACAATGCCTGTGATGTCTCAGAAGAGATAGCAGGGCATCGCCTTAACCACTCGGCCACGTTGTCTTATCTTATCGGTGAGGTGCTCGCTTGCAAGAGGACTCTATGAGAGGACGCAGTAAACATGAACTATTGTTTTATCCACCTTCCAGAAAAGGAGTTTTGATGGGGCTTTCATCAGACGTGCATATCGAAGTCTAAATCTCATGATGATCAGCAACCTCGTTATTGCAATATGTCTGAGGTTACATTCATCTTCAGAACCGCATATGCTCTTAATGAATGAGTGGTTTTCTATCCCTCGGCTGCCGCTGCTTGGATGTCACCTCCACTTTGTGCATGCGACGATAACATACACGCTCAATCTAGTTTCTATCATCGACCATATTGATAAACGAATCGACGTATTTGGTATCCCATGATTGACAACTGCGGACATGTCTGATAACCCAACAACGCCTGAAATTCAGGTCGACGAAAATACCAGCGACTCCGAGTCCGTCTTCACCGCTGACTCCGTTGGTGCAACAACCTCTATTGCTAGCAGTGTTCTCAAATACAAGTGGAAGCATGGACGACGATACCACAGTGATCGCGCAGGGCAATACAGCTTCCCCAACGATGACCAGGAGCAGGATCGCCTTGACATGATTCACCACGTTTTTTGTCGAACTGTAAAAGATCGACTGTTCTTAGCTCCCATCGATCCGGAAGGACTGAATGTTCTTGATATAGGAACGGGAACAGGAATCTGGGCGATTCAGTTTGGAGACGAGCATCCTTCTGCGACGGTGGTCGGAAATGACCTCAGCCCTATCCAGCCAGACTGGGTTCCTCCAAACGTCAAATTCATCGTCGACGACGTTGAAGCGGAATGGGTTGAACCTATCCCATATGATTACATCCACTGCCGATACATGGCTGGATCTATCAAAGACTGGCCTAGACTCCTTCGTCAAGCATACGCAAACTTGAAGCCAGGCGGTTGGATCGAGCTTCAAGAAACAGCCAATACGCTCTATTCCGAGGATGACTCGCTCAAGCCCGACAACGCGCTAGTCCAGATGATGGACCATCTCAAGCTAGCCTGCGATAAGATTGGAAGAACCATGGATCCTGCGCCGTCATTTCAAGAATGGGCTAAGGAAGCTGGTTTCGCTAGTGTCAAAGAGGAGCGATTCAAGCTTCCGGTCGGACCATGGCCTAAGGATGAGCGACTCAAGGAAATTGGAACCTTGATGGGGGTTAACATGAGAGAGGGTGTAGCTGCATTTACGGCCGTCTTGTTTATTGACGTCTTGGGATGGTCGCGCGAAGAGGTTGAGGTTTTTAATGCGCGTGTCAGAGAGGCAGCACGCGATAGATCTGTGCATCCGATGTTTGATTGCTTGATAGTCACTGGCCAGAAGCCCAAGGAATAATAAGAATGAGAACTTCCATACCGTATGCAATCTATAAGGAATATATGTCCAACAGCAATCCACCTCATTTTTCTTGCTCAGATGCACCAGGCAGGATCCCCCCTGAAATCCCGGGACTGCTTGACGGCGCGGTATATAACACCGGGCTCATCATGAGTCATTAGCACTTGAATCAGCAGTAGCGCTCCATTCACAAGCAAAAGTGGTGACTTCCCGACAGTATAATACCCCGGATTTGCTCTTTTGACGGAGTCTTCTTCAGACACCGAATCGTTGGGTAGGTCAAATATTGACTAGTCTCCGCGGCATTGAAATGGGAATATGGGGTAAACTTTACCACAACAAGGTTAAGCCCTTGCCCGATGGAACTTCGCGATCCTACCGGGGATCGGTCCATGCGACATTATCCGGTGATACGTCGAAAATAGGCCTGTTTTGCGTATTAAGGGACAGGATATTCGTTCCCGTGAACAGTTACCGTCTGGCCGAATCTGGGGATGTTTTGTGCTGATCGTGGCTAGCCTTGCGTGTTCCTCGGAGTAAATTGCTTGGCCAATGAGTTGGTGTCCTAGTGAGGTCAGGAGAAGAAAATGCATGGCTTTGCTAACGATCATCGCTTCGAGTATTATACCACTGATGGAGTATTATATATCTGAGGAAATACTCGCAAGAAATGTGTCCTCTTACGTAGTCGACTGTTTGTTTTGCAATTGCCAGTTAGCATCTCGTTTCCTGCCCTACCCCGCTGCGCTAAGCCTCGGAGGCATTTTGTGATCATGCTCTCCTCAAACCTTTCCGCCATGTCATTTGCTTTCATGTTTCAGGGCTTTCAAAGCGTGCTTGGGAAGCCCGCATGTACGGACCATACATTCCGCTCTGTAGAGCTCTCCAATGCCAAGATCTTGTCCATCAACACCAATCTCACCACCGTCGAGCTGCCTTCATTCCCAACCAATGAATGGCCCAATAACGCAACGGATCAGTTTTCCGTGTGTCAAGTCACAGTCCAGTACACACACCCAGGATGGAATGACAGCATAAATACATACGTAACACTGCCTGTGTCAGGCTGGAACGGGCGATTTGTTGGAGTAGGTGGTGGAGGTTGGTCAACGGGAGACATACCTGACCTTGCACAACCTGCCTCCAACGGATATGCCGCTGTCACTACAGATGGTGGCCACCTCTTAGATAATAGACAAGAGTTGAGCTGGGCTTTGGATAGCATAGGAAACCTCAATTGGCCTGCGTTGCAGAACTTTGCAGCTGTCTCCCTGGATGACGCAGCGACGTTGGGAAAAGCTGTGACAGCGGCTTATTATGGAAAGAAGCCAAAGTATTCGTACTGGACCGTAGGTACCTCATGCCCTTGAGAAATGAGCCTCACTGATAGCTTCCAGGGATGTTCTACAGGTGGACGACAGGGTCACATGATGGCGCAGAGATATCCTACTCAGTATAATGGTGTCCTTGCTACCGCTTCTGCTTTCAACTGGGACAAGTTCGTAACCTCGGAGTACTGGCCGCAAGTTGTTATGCACAAGCTCGGTAAGAATATCGTCTCATAATTACAGGACAGTTAGGCTGATCTTTTTAGGTTATTACCCTCCTATCTGCGAGCTCAACGCTATAACTAAAGCTGCCATCGATGCATGTGACCAACTCGATGGAGTCAAAGACGGCATTATCTCGAACCCAGATCTCTGCAAATTTGATCCCAAGTCTGTCGTTGGTAAATCGATAGAATGTACTAACCCATCTGGCACAATCAAGATTTCCAAGAAGGGTGCAGAGGTCGCTCGCTTGACATGGCGCGGACCAGAGACAGAAGACGGCAAGTTTCTCTGGTATGGTCTTGATCGTGGTGCCGACTTGAGTGGCCTTGCCAACACAACATGCACATCGCTAAAGGCCTGCACTTCAAGTCCCTTCGCCATTGCTCAAGACTGGATCACCACTTTCGTTATTCAGGATCAGTCCGCTAGTCTGGATGGACTGTCCCATGAAGAGTACAGTAAGCTGTTCCGGCAATCCGTCAACCGATTTGCCTCAGTCATGGGTACATCAGACCCGGATCTCACAGACTTCAAGAAAGCAGGAGGAAAGTTGATCTCGTGGCACGGAACAGCAGATCAACTCATCCCACATAAGGGATCAGTGGATTACTATAATCGTGTTCTTGAAGAAGATCCTAGCGCGACGGATTACTACAGATTCTTTGAAGCACCAGGTGTTGGTCACTGCAAAGGCGGCGATGGATGGTATCCTGGCAGTGCCTTTGACGCTCTTGTCAAGTGGGTTGAACATGGCAAAGCGCCCGAGACTCTGTATGCGGAGACTGTTGGCACGGAAAAGCGTCGAGCTGTTGAGCTGTGTGCTTATCCGAATCGGCTGACCTACAAGGGCGGCAACCCAGACGTCGCATCCTCTTTTACTTGCAAGTAAACATATCGCTTCCATTATTACAAATTATATATCCAACACATGAAAGAATTTATGCGAAGCTATCAAGCCTAGCCTGCGATCGTCTTGCCTCCTCCTCGCTGCTGTGATGCATATGAATGGTGGTATTAACCGTGATACCAGGAGTTTTATCACTAGTCGTACTTCGTCCAGCCACTGAATGCGCAGCCGACTCCTTGAATAGTTCGTCTTGTGAATCGTTGTCGAGCTTCTGTGTACCGCCCATGACGTTTGTGACGATTCGACTTTGGTTCGTTCGTCGGGATCGCGGTTGGCCGGTGGAGGAGAGCTCGTAGCGTCCGTAGTTGGAGCCTGATCGGGCGGAGGACATTTGGCCGAGGAAGAGTGTTCGGAGAGCTGGACGGTGTGTTAGTGGGATGGAGATTGGGGAGATGAGGGGGCGTACGTGGTAGACAGGTTGCGATGATGGCGACGGCTGTTTCGATCATGGAGACGGTGCATGTCAACATGGTTTCGTTCTTCTTGGAGTAGTAGGCTCGAATAACTGTGGCTGTCAGTAGAGCTGGCAGTAACCTGGTTGGAGGACGTACTGCTTGCGATGACGACGAGGAAACCGAGGGCAAAGATGGCAGCGACACCAATCTTCTGCTTCGTCTTCATTTGGAGCTTCATTACCATGCTGATGGGAAGACTGATGGCTGCGATTCATTAGCCGGGCATCTTGAGTTGGTATCGCCTGAACATACTGATTACGTCGGTACCGATGTTGACTGTTTGATGGTTAGCATTGCGCATAGAGACTCCAGATGGAACAACATACGGATAACGGTCAACCAATAGTTCTTTTCTGCCTCCTTCGGGTCGCACTGATCTGTAAATAGTCAGCATATGCTGTGTCAATCGACAGTGAGACTACACACAGTTTGGATCTTGCGACCATCTCTTGTCATGCGGAAAGCATTGGAAGATGATATCGAAGAAGATGGTAGCCCAAAAAATCACCAAGAGACCAAGAGTGACGTTGTAAATAATCTGGAGCTTTGTTCCAGGTGCGGCAAGTCGCTTGTAGAAGAGGACCAGAGCGATTTTGATGGCCCATAACGAGGTAACGTAAAGAATTGATCCGGGAACGATCATCTTGTTGGCTGTCAGCATGTCACGACTGCGATCAATGGACATCCACCCACCTTCATAATCTGGATAAAGTCATCGCGAGAAGCATTCGCCATATCCGCCATTCCCAAATTCCACATATGTTGCTGGATGATCAGATCACCGATCATACAACACGCCGACAGGATAATGAGTCCATCATCAATCGCCAGCAGTCCAAGCTTGCGCACACGAACCCATATTCTCAAAATCAGAAAGATGCACGCAATGACGGTACAAATGTACCACGAAATCTATTGTCGTCAGTAAAAGCCATCACCATATCATCGTCAAAAAGTATAAACTTACAACTTGTCCCAGACCCTCAGCCATTGCGACGTTGATCTGATGTGATCTGCAAAACAACCCAGCACAAACTGCAAGGCAACGTGGGAACGCAGCGAGACTTATTGCTTACCGAAAGATCCGTGACCCCAAGACCCAAGGCCCCCCCCTGATCAGCAGGACCCGTGGACTTGGTCCTTGGTATCAGCTCATTGCGTAAGAGATTGTCACAGTGAGATTCCAGAAGCTGTTACTTCTGTGGAGAGTCGGCGGCAGACTTGTCACTAGCTCCAAAGTCAAAAGGGCACCAAATGTGGATTTTGCACGGCGATATCCAGTCATGACGAACTTGGTGCACCTGAGCTAGTGGCGCGGAAAGAAAAACTTCGGAACGACAAGGTGGAAACTCCGCACAAACATTGGCCGTGGCGTATATCTCGTAAGGTGGTGTTCATTAGTGTCTTTTTTCGGTAATATTATGACTCAAGTGACATTGAGCGGAATTAGCAGTAAAGGCGTTGGGCTGACATCCAGGTGTTTGGATTGGTTGATACGATATATGCAAGGGACGTGTTTGTCGGCGCCGAGAGGGAATTCCCGTAACCTTTTGCCTCGGGATGTGCCTCGGAGGATCGTCGTAAGGGTTCCAATCCGATGCGAGATCTGTGCTTCATGATTATCAAGCTCGGTCGGCGAACTGGCACAGTATGTAAGCGATTGACCAGGGGTAACTTGGCCGATCAATTCCTTTCCTGGAGAACAATCTCAACACATCAAGGAACAGCCAATCCACAAATTCTGTCATTTTGTACTGATGGATAAGCGATGTGGGATCGTACGCTGAGCCTCGGATCCATCTGACATGAAAAGATCAGCGTGAAATGTCCACTGCGATGCTATCAACGGCAATGGCTTGCAACTAACAGAATTGGCCGTGAAGCCGCTCAACCGCTGCCCTACGCAGTGTATCCGGCGTTTCTTTCCAATAGTCTCACCAGCCTCCCGTTCTTCCCGTGAACCCCTTTTTTACTCCCGACACCTTTTTTTTCCCAACTCGAGATTTTACAGGCATTCTGGATCCATGACTCGGATCATGCATAACAAAATCGACCGGTGCACGTTCCGCCAAACGCTATTATAGTGCATATTCCGGCTGTGTCCTACTAGATACAGTTAGGAGCTCCAGCACTAAAGGGACTAGGTTCCACTGCCGAGACCACTCAGGCGTCTCTTTGTAGCTAAGCGTCCGCCTCTCGGAAATTCTTCGTCTGTGATATAGGCGAATCGAAACGTAGCAAGCATCTTTTGGTGAATAAAAGCAAAAGCTGCGGGAACTTCTGTCCACTCATTCTTCACGCTTTTCTCGTGTCTCAGTTGATCTTCACCTTTTTCCGTCCCCTCTCATCACATTCCTCATCATGGGCCTCAGCAGCATGTTCACAACGACAGGTTTAATCCTGGCCGCCACGTGTCTTGTCCCTGTGACTGCGACACCACCTCAGCCTCCCTGTCCTCCCATTCCACACGCCGCTCTCCCTCAGGGTGACATCCATGGTTTCCGTGACAAGCACTGTAACGCCGTTTATCTTGGTGTTCCTTTTGCTGCTTCCACCGGTGGCCAGAACAGGTAGGTCATCTAATTGTTTGTTTCACATTTTGATGAGCTGACACTGGTGTAGATGGAAGGCTCCTCAGGACCTCCCCAACTCTCTTTCCAAGTTCCAGGCTACATCGTATGGTGCGACATGTCCTCAAGCCATCTCAAACGATGCCTTTACTCGCCAAGATGAGGATTGTCTGAACCTTAACATCTGGGCCCCATCCAAGGGCAAGAACATGCCTGTCAGCCTTACCTACCCTCCCGCATATTATCCCGAGACATACACTGACACCCACTAGGTATTCGTTTACATGTATGGTGGTGCTATGGTCACTGGCTCCAGCAGCAACCCCCAAATCCAAGGCACAAACTTTGCTCGTAATGGAGTTGTTTATGTCAACTTCAACACTCGCGAGAGCATCTTTGCTTCACCTCATTCTTCTGAGTTGAAGACCGCAAACCCTGGTGAGACACAGAACTTTAGCATCTTGGATGTCGAAAAGGCTCTTGACTGGGTCCACAAGAACATCAAGGGTATGTTTCACGCTTATCCATCATATGCAAAACTTGACTAACGTTTATGCAGCCTTTGGTGGTAACCCTGACCATATTGTCTTTGGTGGTCACTCTTCGGGTGGTGTCCAGGTCGATCACTACTTATGGAACAATCCCAACACCTTCCTCAAGGGCGCCGTTGAGATGAGCGCCAACGCCATGTCTGGCCCCGCTTATGCTCCCGTTGATGAGGCTCTTAACGCTGTCGCCGAGGAGGTTGGCTGCCCCAAGGGTGGCAACGGGCAGCTCGACTGTCTCCGTAGCAAGGACATCCTTGACTTCGAGACCAAGAACTTCAACTCCACCTTCAACACTTGGTTCACTCCCGTCATTGACGACATCACCCGCTTCTCAGACTACTCTGCCCGCTTCGCTGCCGGAAAATATCCTTCCCATGTCCCCATGCTGACCGGTACCTCCAATGGAGAGGGTACCATCTTCAGCCTTGTGTACGGCGCTGAGAACAGCAACTTCAGCTCTTGGATCAACACCTTTGATGCTGATAGCGCTCATATCCCCGATGAGTCTCTGATCCAAGCCTACAACCCCAACGACTACGCCACCGAGTCTCTTCGCAGCGGTATGCAGTATGGTGACGCCCGCTTCAACTGCCCCGTTGACTACCTTCTCGACATGCGAAGTGAGCAGCAGAAGACTTGGGTCTACCGCTTCTTCGGCAAGTACGACAACGTCGTTGGACCCCCCAACACTGCTCCTACCCACGGTACTGAGGTTCCTTTCTTCCACGGCGGTAACGAGTGCTTCGCCGCCCTTCAGGGTGTCACCAAGGCTCAGCAGGCGCTTGCCGATTCTATCCACAATTGGTTTGTTCAGTGGATCAAGAACCCCGCTGCTGGACCTGGCTGGGATACTGTTGACAAGGCCGAGGAGGTTGTCAAGCTTGGAGTTCCTGGTGACGAGCTTGCCCGTGGCAGGGCTCCCCGCAGTGAATTCAACGCTGTCTGCCAGGCTGTAAGTCTTCATACTTTATTATTCCTACGAGACACAATACTAACTTGTTCCAGGTCTACAAGCCTAACTTCCCCAAGTACCCCGTCGTCCAGTCCGTCGCTGGTCTTGTCGAGGAGCTTCTGGGCTCCGCCTAAGTCTTTATGCATATAGATTACGATCTGCCTCCGAGATATGAATAGTGTTGGGACACATGATGAAGCAATGCTGCAGTGCCATTCTTGATGATTGACTTTAGTCAACTACGAAACCTTGATAGATAGATAGATAATTATTAATTGAGTGAGATCATTCTCTAACGCCACTGTTTTGTCTCAGGATCAAGAGCATCTTTTTCAGCCTCTTTCCAGGTCTCGATCACCTGAGCCTTCTTCTGCTCAGACCTTGGGATTATTCTAGCTGGAAACTCCTCTGGCATGCATACGAAGCCTTGAGTCAACCTATCTGGATCTGGCAAAACAGGCTTGCCGTTCTCATCCATAGTAGGCTCGACATTAAATGCCCACAGGATCCGTGAAATGCCCAGGAATAAGCTTCGTTCAGCAACATGGATTCCAGGGCAAATGCGACGACCTGCGCCAAAAGTGAACTGATCCCGTTTTGACGCGTCTGGGTTGGCTGCGGCGTCTGCTAAGCTCTGAAAATCATCCCGGTACCTGTCAGGATTGAACTGGCGAGGGCTGGGATGACGCTCAGGGTCCATGTGAATACCCCAGACATTATTGAGAACGCCTGCCCCCTTGGGGATGAGATATCCGTTATAGGTGTCATCTTGGGTAACAGCATGAGGAACAGCACCGAGGATGGTTGTCGGCATCCAGCGCAGTGTCTCTTTCATGCATGCACGGACATACTGAAGGCTGTGCTCGTCATCCATAGTTGGCATGCGTCTACCAACTACTTTGTCGATTTCGTCCTGAGCTTTTCGCTGGATCTCAGGATATAGGAGCATTGCCTGTACAAAGGCATAAAGGGTGCTGGATGTCGTGTCTGATCCAGCTTCGAGTAGAGTTCCAGAGATATAAGCAGCTTGCGCATCATCAAACTTCTCCTTCTCCTGCGCTTCCGCCAACCCAATACAGAAGCATGGCTTGATAGACCCATCAGCAATGTCTTGCTTCGCCTTAAGCCAGTGACTCAGGTAAAGATCCTTTTCCTTCTTATGAAGTTCCTTGGCTTTCTTCTGCACAGGCAAGAGAAAGTCAGGCAGCTTCCTGAGGATAGGGAAAGAATCAAGGAGGGCAGCAATGCCTGTCTGGTTGATCTCAGCAAACTCAGCAAAGCCGTCGAAGAGCTGCATGAGCTTGGGGTCTCGGTAGATAGGCGAGCGCCAGCCAAATACCATGGTAGTCGTGAGTGCGTTGGAGTATCGTCTGATACTTTGCAGGAATTGATCAGGTTGAACGATCATCTCATATAGCATTTGCTTGTTCTCCAGATCTTGGTAGGGCACATAGCTTTTGGCAGTGGTGACGTTGAGCAGCGAGTGTACCAGTTTGCGAAACTTGAGATTCTGTTAGTTGACTCTATCATAATAAGCACAAACAATGGTTGCTTACTGATCTCCATGTTGGGCCATATCCCTGAGGAAAAAGGTACTTGTTAGTATCATCGCAGGCAAAGACTGAGGTTAGGAATAACAAACCATCATGAGGAGCCTGAGGCCACCGCTGCCAAGAATCTGCCCAACGTACATTTCTTGTCGGTCAGAGTAGAGCGCGCTCTTCTTATCAAGCAGATCTTTGACAGCCTGGGCGCTTGACAAGACAATGAAAGGCTTGGTGCCCAGAATGAGACTATAAACAGGCCCATACTCGTCTGCCCACTTACGAAATTGCAGATGGGCATCCTTAGTGGGCATCTGGAATTATCAATAACGATAGTTGAGTATTCTATGAAGGAGACTGTACCATGTGAATGTTTCCAAGGATGGGCAGTGTAGGAGGTCCAGGTGGATAATTCTTGGGCCTTCTACCAGTGAATAGAAGACGTACAAAGATCGCGGCGAGCGCGACCCAGAATAATTGTACGGTCAGCATGATAGAAAAATATTAGTGAAAAGATGAACTCAATGTTTCGTGAGCTGGAAACAAATTGTGATGGTTACATCTACGTGCCTTTATATAAGCTGCGGCTCACAATTTCCTTGAGTCTTGTCATGGAGCGGAACGATGTGGGATAGCTACAGACGCCATATTTTCTGGTCTGGAGAGAGGTATCCTGAACTGATGTGCCTGATCGCGTTAGTCTTTGTCTTCAAATGTCCTAAGTAGTCATTGACCAATTTCCAAGCTCTCATTCGCCTCCCACAAAGACTCCGACTAGTCCACGGAGCATTGCCCCACTTCCCCGCGATCTGAAAAGATCGAGACCGGAATGCGGAGCTACCTCATCTTTATCTCATCCACCAAAGCTGCATCTTTCCCTTGCCACAATTCGCCCACGTCGACATCCGACAATGTCTGACAATGCATCATCCTCGGGGACCGGATTTACATGCACCCGCTGTAGCAAGACTTACAAGCGGCGGGAACACCTCCAGCGCCACGCTGCATCCCACAGTAGCGTCCGACCTCACAGATGTAGTTTCTGTGGCCAATCATACCAACGAGCGGATGTTCTCAAGCGACATGCTCTGTCCTGCCAGACAAAAGCTAGGGCGGGGGGCACATCGGTTGCAGCGTCCAGCAGTCGACGAGCATGCGACTTCTGTGTTCAGCAGAAGAAGGCTTGCAGCACTGGCCAGCCATGTGAAAATTGCCGACGGAAGTCAGTCCAATGCGTTTACTCCTTTATTAATGATGCGGCGACAGGAAGCAACTTGCTTGTAGGCCAGAATGACGAGCAATATGACGATGAAACCAACCTACCGACAGTTGTATTTGGAGATGACACGCTGTTCGACTATCTCGGCAACTATACTTCAGTCTCTGACATGCTTCAAGGATCAGACCACAATCAAGACTGGTTAGACTTCATTAACCTCGCCGCCGGCCATTTTCAGGCAATATCGACCAGTCCCCAAACACACCTAGATAACTACACCTTTCACTTTCTCGACAATTTCACCAAAAAAACTGGACTAGTAGACTCATTTGACTGCGGAACACATGAGCAGCGGGTTCAGGTTGAAGTATCTCACCGATCAGGGCAGGGAAATGGCACGCAAAGCACTGAACTAGACGAGCTCGCGCATCTCAATGGTTCATCGAGAAATCTCCCACAGCCGCAATCATTAGATCTCCATGACCCTCTTATCATACAAACTCATCAAATACTTCTAGACATCAAAGAAGTCGTTACCGTCAAACCCCGGAACAGTGTCGTTGAGCTAGAATGGTCGAATATTCTAGAACAGACGTGTATCCAATTCTTTTCTCCGCATAACTTACGCAAATATCTTGCACTATTCTGGCATATATGGCACCCTAACGTCAACTTCGTGCACCGACCTACATTTGACCCAGTGACCTCAAAGTCAATCCTTGTGGCTTGCATGGCATTAATAGGTACAGGAAACAAATTTAACGATGATAAATAGATTCTGACATCAATAGGTGCAAGTGTATCGCCCACCAAGACTGATAACGAACAAGCGAAGGTCTGGTTCAACTGTGTCGAGGAAATTGTTTTTACGGATGACGACTTTTGCAACGACCCTCTAATCAACCAGGAAATTTCGTTGCTTGAGCCGATTCAAGATATTTCCAAGATTCAAGCGCTGCAGGCAGCATATATGGTTTGTCTCTATCAGGGATGGGAGGGAACAGAGGCAAACAAGAGACGGATCCGTCGCTATCGGTTCAGCACTGTCATATCAGTAAGACAGCACGTCCCTCTGGGTGGCATCAACTAATACATGTTTAGATGGCTAGAGACTTCGGTATTATGTCTGCCCGGCACCCAGATTACTCTACGTGCCTATACGACAGATTTGATTGGAACGACTTTGCTGCACGAGAACAACTTATACGGTAAGCAGGTTTAGTATACTTGTCGGCCAATAACTGACCTTAGCTCAAGCGTCTTTCTCTGGATATATCTTCTGGACCATGCATTCGTGATCTTCAACAACCTACCTCCGAGGATGGTCATCAAAGAAATGAGCATGCATATGGCATTCCCTGAAGCGGCCTTCCAAGCCAGCACACCAACAGAATGCGCTCAAGAATTACAAACCTGGCACTTGCGATCGCAATTACAAAGCATAACCTTTCGTGAGGTTGTTGAGAGCTTTTGTGGAAAGTCTTTCTCGAATGACATGCGACGACTCTTTGCTGATCTTGGACCACTCAACCTCTTCGCAGTGGTATCAGGTAAGACCACTAAGCAAACCCCGAGTATACTACTATTCTGACATCCATATAGCCTTCCATGCACTAATATTCCAGCATCAGAATTCCTTCGGTGGTCATGATCAACTCGAGGCAGTTCGCAACGCTCTCGACAATTGGAAATCAGCTTGGGAAACGTACTCAGATGAATTCTCGTTCTCACCGCCGCATGTCATGGTGGACAGACATAATATGGCAACGGAGAATCTCTGGAGAAGAGTAGGCTTTATGCGTCATTCTCCAGAATATTGGCTCCTGGGAAAACTGCTGGTTGATAGACTTTCAGCGCCAAGTGATTCATTGGGAAGCCCAGAGTCTACGGTGCCTGATGCGAGCGGTTCAGTACATGAACCGATTCTGACAAGATATGATCAGACGAGCATGCTTCAGGTGAATGACTTGATCACAGGGTTCCAGAATGTACACATTCACTAGACAGGCTGTCAATCAGAACTTTCTCGTTATTCAAGAACTATCTCACTGATGCAAGTCCCGCACGGAGACATAATTGAACCAGCCTAACATACCTTGCCTAAGTTCTGTGCGTAGTCCAGTAACGGAATTGCTCCAGATCGCCATTCTACCCCCACATCGTCTCCGACCGGCATCTTTCAGCGGCAAATAGTCTCGGAAAGGCGCTGTAACCCCCGCGATTTCGATACCAGCGCATCAAAAGGCTAAAAATGCGGGGGATTCTCTCGCATGTTGGGATCTTCTGTTACATTGTCAATTGCAGTGAAAATGACACAGACGACAGCGCTCATCGCACCAGCCTTGGATGGTAGTTTTGAACTGAAGGAGGTCTATTTGGACTCGTTGCAACCAGATGAGGCACTTATAGAGATTCACGCCTCTGGTGTCTGCCACACTGACCTTTCTTGTGCAAGTGGAAAATTGCCATGCGCACCGAATGCCGTTCTTGGCCACGAAGGTAGCTCATGATAACTACCGTATTGCAAAGGCATGTACTAACAATAATGGACATTACAGGCGCAGGCGTTGTTCTCGAGATAGGCGCGAATGTCACCTCCATCTCACCAGGCGACAAAGTCCTTCTATCATTCTCGTCCTGTGGCTCATGTCCTGGATGCAAATCAGACCATCCAGCCTATTGTTACAGCTTCAACGATTACAATTTTGGCGGTAAACGCCCAGACGGATCAGCTGCCATGTCCGTTATGAAAGATGGGAAGAAGCAGCCATGTTACAGCACCTTCTTCGGCCAAAGCTCCTTTGCGGCACGAACAATTGTTCACCGATCAAGTATGGTCAAGGTACCTCAACAGACACCGCTGGACCTCTTTGCGCCGCTAGGGTGTGGCATACAAACCGGCGTTGGTGCTGTATTCAATACCTTGGACGTCAAACCTGATAGCTCCATAGCGATTTTCGGTGTGGGCTCTGTTGGCTTGGCTGCTGTGATGGCTGCAAAGGCACGAACGGCCAGCAGGATCATTGCCATCGACCTACAGCCAGAGCGATTAAAACTTGCAAGAGAATTAGGGGCCACGGATGGAGTGCTCGGCCCCGATCAGGGGTATATCATCAGGGCGATAAAGAATATCTGCCCCCCTCTCGGTGTCGACTTTGCAGTTGACTGCACTGGCGTCCCCTCCATTATCGAAACTATGGTCGCCTCTTTGGGCATGAGGGGCAGAGCCGCTACGGTGGGCGCACCTGGAGGCAATGCGCATGCTAAGATAGATATCATGAGTCATCTCACATACGGCAAGGAGTATGTCGGTTGTTCTGAGGGTGACAGCAATCCAGGGGTTGTGAGTATAAGTCCTGCCTTTATCTGGAACTTCCTTTACTAATCTGTCTCCAACTAGCTGATTCCTGAGCTCATTGAGATGCATGCCAAGGGCCTGTTGCCGCTGGAGAAGCTGATAGCGTACTATGATATCAAGGATTACGAGCATGCTATGGCTGATATGAAGAGTGGCAAAGTCATTAAACCAGTCTTAAAATGGACTGGCTAGTCCTCATAGAATCAGGGAATGATGTTTCTTCCACAATAATCGATTTCTTAAATTACATTTACTTATCACATCTGAGGCTCATGACTTAACAAGCAACTGAAAACAAATTTATTGCATTCTCCCACCTCGTATTGTCAACTTGTTGACTCAACTTCATAGAAGCACGCTTTGATGCAATCAGTGTCCAAAAAAAGAAGCTCGTCCATAATGCGATAGTCCGACATTCCGTTGATGCGTTATCAGTCTCAAGTACAGCAACATCATTGACACGTCTGAGTTCGTTGAAGAAGTCTTTTCGGCTACGAGGCCGTTTGCTGATTTCCCAAAGCCCACGATCCGCGAAGTACTCTCGACACAATTCTCGAAGATTTTGACAATACTTAGAGAGGGTAAATGAATATCGATTTCTTACGTCTCGGAATGTATCCAAGAGAGATTTCTGATCCATTATTAGTGGCTATAAAACTCTCAACTAACTCATCGATAGTGTTTGAACCAATGTCATCCTACGTCTTCGCCCGCTTCGTAAGCTTGAAGCGGATGACACAGTAAGCCATCCAGGACAACTCTCGCTATTCTGATTGCTATGAGATATTCATTCGGCAAAGTACCAGTCTTCAACAGCTCTGCGTTCAAACCGAGAAGGATGGAAAGCTCAAGCTCATGACCTTGACTGACGAACAGCACCATCATTCGCAGTGATTCCGTATGGCACCCCAATGACAGCAATGCGCGGGAAAGATCACAGTTGGAGCGCGATGAATATCTGAAACTCTGTGAAGTGATGCACTCATGTTGGGCATCACTTGCGCTCGTAACAGCTTGCTGTGATTGATTGCAATGCTTCAGTAGACGGCAGTGACTAACTGGGGTGATGGACAGCGATGATGCGGTGCTCTATCTGTATCCATGTATTTAAACGCCTTGTTTTTCGCCAACCATGGCTGTTTCCCATTATCTTCACCCTATTACGCTAGATCATGTCAAGCCAAGAAGGTTCGCCCAGTTTCAAGTCTTGCAAGTGTTAATATGCACTAACTTATCAACGAGCAGGTACATCTAAGGCAATCCAAGCCCTTCTTGAAGGTAATGGATCCATTATGTCAAAAGACCAAACCTCAGAGACATCAGTATTTCTTATCAAGTGGATTGATATAGTGACTGGAGATAGTAATCGAGCAAAGATACCGGAAAATGAATTGAGGATATCCTGTCCTAAGCAACTAGATCAATATTTGCTTGACGAAGAAAAGGCTTGATAATATGATTATACTAAGTCTTACAGTAACTACTACATATAGTCAATCAGGAGTACATTGAGCCACCGATTGACGTACATAATGTTTCTTATTTTTCGTAAGAAGTACTTGAAATATCTTTCGCCCCTAAGACGCTTCTATTTGACAAACTTCGTTACCGTTACGGGTGTGCAGTAGTAGCACATATGACATTACTGAACTATGGTTTACCAAGCTTTATATTATTGAATTTTAAAGTAAATAACACTATATAGTCTCAATGTCACAGGTCTATTAAAATAATACTTTTTCTAAGTACTTTTGGGCTCTATCTACACAAATTCCAGAATTATCTATATTATTTACTTGATTCAAGGAATACGATCTAAATAATAAGTAACTTTATAAAAGAATAAAGAAAATATACTTCAAGACTTTACATAGCTACGTTTTAATTATTGCCCCACTAGTGTAACAGATAATGCCCATCCCAAGATACACACCTGACTTATTTGGATGGATAGTGTAACTATACCATGACATAAATTGGGCTATTCCCCCTCACTTACCTCTCCACTCCTCTTTCCCTAACACTACTTCTCAAACATTCGGACATTATTCCTTGCCAATGACCCAGCCTATAACCTTTCAAAATGTCTCCTTATCTCTCTGTGGTAGATCCCTATAGACTTTGTTCTGTCTGTGACATGGCCTTGAGGAGCAATGTACTATGCGTCAGCCTGCCTCACTATAAGAGCGGCCTTGACCTGGAAGAAGCTTCCGATCTCGGCTGCTACATTTGTGGCATGATCCGACACAGCAATACCTGGTCGCGAAGAACTGCAGAGTGCCGCTCAAGCTCTTTTGAGTATGTTTTGAACCTACATAATGCAGGTTTCATGGACACTCTTGAGGGCCTGATTATTGGGATAGCTCCAATTGGCTTTTGCTGGGCTTTTCAGCTTTGGAAAGAACCTGGTATTCTTCCAAGCCCTTACGTCAAACCTGTCTAATCAAGACTTCCAGACCCTGCTACTGGCACCATCGCTTACAAACCGCCTGTATCACATCACCATACAGATTTCTACCGACTAGCCAAGGACTGGCTTGACACTTGTTGTCAAACTCATGTCAAGTGCCAAAACAGCAGCCCAGATTACAAGCCAACAAGATTAATCGAGATTGTTGACGAGTTAAGCATTCGTCTCATTTTCCCAAGGAATCTCTCTGTTAAATCGGTTCAATATATCGCATTTTCTCATTGTTGGGGCAAAGTTGAGGCGATCAAGCTTCTTGAGAAGAACGTTGATCGATTCCGGCTTGGCATCAACAACCATGAACTACCGAATACCTATCTAGAAGCCATTGATTTGTCTCTCCGAATGGGTTTTAGATACATTTGGATTGATTCACTGTGCATTATACAAGATTCGTTGTTAGACTGGATGCAAGAGGCGAAGGATATGAAGCGGGTCTACGAGCATGCAATATTCAACCTGTGCTCTGCCACGGCTTCCGACAGCTCAGGGACCAGCTTCGTGGCCCGTTATGCCCACCTACTCAATCCACAGCGCGTAAAAGCCAATGGAGAGATCTTTCAGCTGTTGTGTGACGGCCTCCTAGAGGACGATATCACCTATTGCACTCTGCGCACCCGGGCATGGGTCTATCAAGAATGGTACCTTTCCAAGCGCTCACTAGTCATGGGATCCCATCAGCTTTGGTGGCATTGTAGAGAAAATCTGGCATGCGAGTTATGGCCAATTGGAACACCTCAAGCCCACAGGGGAAGATGGTGGAGTCAAACTCAGCCCCTCAAGGAGTCAGCACCAACTGGAGAATTAGACGATATGAATGCCTGGAGTCAGCGTGTCCTAGCATATATGAGAACTAAACTGACGAGAGAAACTGACCGTTTGGTTGCATTCTCGGGCGTTGTTCAATCTTTTGGGCAGACACGCCAGCTAACCGAAGGCTATCTTGCAGGCCTCTGGCGTTGTCATCTACCGACAGCACTCTTGTGGAAGGTCAGCTCTCCAGCACGAAGATCGGCTACATATACAGCAGCGTCCTGGAGTTGGGCGTCTCTTGCTGGAGACTGTCTGGTCAGTACAGATAAGGGCTTGTGTCACGAACCTTGCTTTACAACTGTCAAGCAGATAATGCCTCTTGGTGAGCCAGGGCCAGACGGGTTCCTGATGGGCGGAGTAATTACGATCCGCGGCTATTTGTTTGGGGTTGTCTATCGATCTATTAGGTTGTTCCTCGGTAGAGGAGACTTCATGGTTCCTGGAGACCAAACAACAGGTGGTGAACTCTATCTTGACGAGGGTTCAGAACATGATTCATTCATCTCACACTTAGAGACACCGGATCTCAAATATTTCAGCAAATGGCTGGAAAATAAGGCTATGCGACTAGCAATGCCACTTAAAGACGCAAAGGGTCGTTTCTACTTCTTACTGTTCCTTGATAGGGGAGACGAATATCGTTTTCGTTTTCGAGGACTGGTCTTGTACCAACCTATCAATCAGCCAGATTCCTTCTATCGTGTCGGATATATGAATTGGGGGAAGCTTCCAGGGGTCGCCAACACTGATGAACTCATGGCAAATTACACAAAGAGCACAGTGAGGATTTTGTAGGCCATCAGCCATAAGTGTAGGCACTATATGGCGGCTGCTAGGGCTCACCCACGGGCAAATGAACCATGTAGATCTTGGTTCAGTTTCTTGGCTTAATATTGCACCGGGTTCTTCAGTACACATTGGATAGAATGAGTTGGCGATTAATGTTTTTAAATCAGGCATCTCAAATTCCCAATTACAACCTGCTCCTGGCTTACTCTTGAGGCAATGCTGCCAATGCAATGCCTTTTTATTTTGCGTTGAGTAGCCTTTCTAGTCTGTATATTAGGGTTGTTCTAGTTGCAAAAGTCCCACTGCACTCATTATCAACGCATGCGCCACCAAGCTTTACATTCTCAAGACAATGCAAGCTCAATGATTATAGCTAAATCATTTTGCCACAAGTCGATGGTTTAGTTGTTCCAAGGCCAGGTCTTTTTTCCCGATTCAGCGATTCATACTCCTTCTCCTGCTTACAATCCTGTATCGCCCAGAACTCTGTTCTATTGGCCCGCTTGCAGTCGATGGCATTGGAATAGCTCACTATGGCATGCTTTGTGATTCCCAAAACAACGAAAGGAGTAACAACGGCAATGCCCAGGAGGGAAAAAGTCATTCCATACTGTAAGAAAGTTCGGTTTCAATGTACAATCTTGGCAAAACCATACATGGCGGAATCTGCTAAGGAACCAGACTGTATTCGCATCTAACCCGGTGGAGAATGAACATGGGTGAAGTCTTAGGAGTAAGCACAGCTGCATAATCACACCAAAGCTCATGAAATGGATAGCGACGCCGATGGCTGGAACGACGATTACACTACTATTATCATTGCTGGTAATCATTGGGAGGTCAATCACACCGTCACGTCACATTCCGCTCAACTTCGGGATTTCAGGAGTACAATATTACAGATCGGGGCCACAAGCGAAAGATCATCCATACTACCTGGAGTAGCTGGACCAACGAATCTACAGAAGGAACAGCCGATGGGAACGTTGCAGAGACAGAGAAGAATTATGTCAGCCCTCGCAAAGATTACAAACATTCTTGAGTTTCAAACAATAAAACTGTCAAAAAGTGAAATCCTGCTTGCGGCATGTTTGGTACGATGCGACCGAGGGGAATCGAACCCCTCTCTAACGCTTGGAAGGCGTTAATGCTAACCACTACACCACGGTCGCTTATTAATGACAGTAGTAATTACTGTAGAACCTATATTGACAAGATTCAGGCTTACTGGCATTCGCAGCGTTGCGATGTCTTAATTCTGTGGTTGAGTGCTACTGTATCATATGTTGGCTTTGGGCAATTCAAGTCTGCAGTCTCTGTAGGACTCAATCAATGACAAGCACATCCTACCCAGTATTACTTTATCTCTATCAGCTTTTCCAATCATGGGAAGCAGATTCAGGCGACACTTTAGAACAGCGCAAGCTTAAGCCCGTACAGGAGATGGAATCCCGCACACTATGAGAAGCTTAATGATAGGCTCCGCCGTATGGGTTTCTTCCTTTTAGCTGGGCCAACGATATTCCGCCACTAACATGCATTCATGGTAAGAGGGGCAGCGTCAGCAAGAGCTTCAATTGCAATTTTCGCATTCTTTTGTTCTTGTTTGGATCAATCTCCTGCGGCAATTCTTGTAGATAAACGCCATTGAACAGGTCTAAGCGATATAGAATGGCTGGAACCAGTCCCGCGCTGAGATGGGGTGGCATCTTTGCCCTCACGTCCATCGGGTATTTTATCCTTAGACTTTACCAGCAGCGGGTCTTTTTTCGGCAAACCGTCAAAAGTACAACCTTGTGAGTACTCAATCAATCATTCTGTCTCACGTTCACCGTTGACGCATACAGCCAACGCTCCCTGACCACTCATGGCTTCTCGGCAACCTCATCGCGGTAGGCAAAATCATGGCCAAGTATCCTCAAGACGTGCACGGTCAATTGATGCCAGACTTCCTAGCCCGAGACTACCCTGGAATTGCAGAGCTGGGTATATGTTACATCGATCTGTGGCCCATCTCATGGCCCATGTTGGCAGGCAACTTTTCATCCTGACATCGCGGCGCAGTTTACTCAAGAAACGTCACGACCAAAGCATGAAATCATCAGAGGCCAATTTCGACCATTGACGGGGTTAAAAGATCTTGTTCTGTCCGAAGGAGCGTTCTGGAAGAAATGGCGAGCGACCTTCAATCCAGGTTTTTCGACGCAAAACATCATGGCTCTTGTTCCCGAGTTCATTGAAGAGGCGTTGATTTGGAAGAAATACCTGCGAGAGATCGCTGAAGTTCGGCGTGTTATTCCCTTGGAAGATTGTGTCATGAAGGCTACTTGCGATATCATCGGTCGGTCTGTCTTGGGTATAAGCCTGGGCATTCAAACAGGCGTCGACGACAAGATTTTCCCGACACTTAAAAGTGCAATTTCACTGCTTGTAACAGACTGGTCGCCCCATCAATGGGGTAGACTTGTGAATCCTTTCCGCCACACTCGTCTTGCGTCTCTGAGCCGCCGACTTCACAACCAACTCCAGCCACTGATAGAAGCTCAACTTCAGAATCACGAACGCAGCGAGGGGCCCAAGACCGTCAATGGTCTCGCAATTAGAATGTATATGAAGAAATACGGCTCCCAAGGCACTTCGGGGGGCACCACTGACTCCGAATTTCTGGATGTCATCATCGAGAACTTGAAGATCTTTCTTTTCGCTGGCCACGATACCACCGCATCTACGCTTTGCTTTGCTTACAATTATGTTTACCAATATCCGGAAGTTCTTGCCAAGTTGCGGCTGGAGCACGATGCGGTCTTGGGGACTGACATGTCTGGTGCTACCAGAAAGATATCTGAAACCCCGATATTGCTCAACCAGCTTTCTTATACCACTGCAATCATAAAAGAAACTTTGAGATTAGAACCGCTTATTGGATCTTGTAGAGAAGGCTCCCCGGCATTCTTCCTGAGACATCCTGAGACAGGGCAACAGCTTCCAACAGACGGCTTCATTCTCTTCTCAGCAAGCAAGGCCATCCACAGAAATCCCAAGTTCTGGTCTGACCCTGACAAGTTTATCCCTGAAAGATGGCTTGATCGTATGGTCCATAAGAATGCGTTTCGTCCATTTGAGCTTGGTCCTCGGGGATATATTGGCCAAGAATTGGCTTTGACAGAGTTGAGACTTCTTCTTGCCATGACCGTCAGGGAGCTTGAGATTGTACCTGTATACGAAGAAACAGATGAAGTTCTGCTGGGATATCAAGCTTACCAGGCCCAAATGCCTGGAGAGCTGACCGCGTATCCCAGTAAGGGTATGCCTGTCACAGTAAGGATTAGGCAGGTCGGAAATCCCAAGGAGTAGAACGGAGAATCTGTGAAGGCAGTATCTGGGAAACCTATCGCTTGTGAAACTCAATGACGCTGAAGGTTGAAACATACTACAGACAGTCCACATGCGAAGCCATGGAGGTCAAAGAAGTAGGAGAAAAGACGAAAACGCACCAGTTACTATTTTGACAGATCATTTATCTTCCTCCACTTCAGGGCAGGAGGATAAAATGCGTTGGGCCCTTATATAAACCTCTTCAAGCTTATAAGCGCGGGTCAACCCTGCGAACTTGAGGGCGCGTCAGACCTGCACCAGATCCTTCTTCAGCCCGTACTGGGTAATACTCATCCTGGATTGCATGATTTTCAACTCCTCTTGACCTGCATGATCACCGAAGATCTCATCCATCTGCTCTAACGTCTTCCCCTTGGTCTCTGGGACCAGAAAGGATGCCCAAACGGCCGCAAGGAAACACCAAGACCCGAAGAATGCGAGCTGAGGGTCTCTTGTTCCACATAATTGGATCAATACTTGCTCAGCGAAGGGAAGACTTAGTAATGGAAGGGCACGAAGGCGCAACAAATAGTTATATATGGCGTGTCCCCATTATTCTATAGAAATTGATGCTTCTTTTTTTCAGCAATTGAGGCATTTGGGAATTACCTGTGTACGTGGGGACGTAAACCACTAAACGCCATCTTCCGCTTAGTCAATGTCTACTATCATGTTTATCACGGTGTCAGCCCCACCAGTAAGTCCCCCAATGCCGGCTTTGGCCACCGCCGGAGCTCCCCCATTGCCGGGTCGCCGCATCTTGAGGCTCAAAGTGCAACAAATTTACTTGACTAATTTGTCTTGAGAAAATCCAATCCCACTCGGCCATTGACTTGCGGGTATCGGAATCGGCCCCACGACACCAGGTCATCAGGTGTCAGATGTCATGTATATAGCTAAGTTCCGTTGCACAATCCGCCCATGTTCTCAACAACCAAAGATAACTATAACAAGCTATCAAAAGACAAATATGTCGCAAATTAAGCAAATAGTAGCCATCAGGAGGAAGCCTGGTCTCACCCGACAGGAGTTCTTCGACTATCACTTCCAGGTTCACGGCAGACTCAGCCAAGGCCCATCTCCACAAGTCACTCCATCGTACGTCGACCCGTATTTCACCACACAACTCTAACGATTTCTACAGAAAGTATTTCCAGACCCATATTCAAGACGCAGTATACAATCATCAAGAAGGCCAAGGCGTCAATGCCAATCCTTGGTGGGCCTTTTCTGACGACATCGTGGAGCTTTACTTCCAGTCTGAAGACCATATGAAGACGAGCTTCGGCTCACAATATGTCAGAGAGCACGTTGGCCCGGATGGTGTCAACTTCTCCGACTTTGCGTCAGCACTACCTGTGACTGTTCAAGAAAGACTTATTCCACTAAACGAGTCCATTCGCACGTCACCTGAAAGCGTCGATACCTTATCGGTGTCACCTGTCGCGATGTACTACTTAACTGTGACCAGCGACAACACCGAAGATGTCATTGCGGGATTTGTCAATAGCTTGCAGAAGATCGCAAGGAGCCAGGTCCGCACGCTTGTTGCGAATACTCCAGTAGAGTTGAGCCTCAACCCGGATGCTTATTTTGGGAGCAATCCCAACCGTCCGAAATTCAACTTGATCTTTTCAATTCATCTACAAGGTAAGGAAAGTATCGCGGGCGTAAGGAAAGCCCAGAAAGAGTTCGAGGCAGCGTATGGAGCCAAGATCGATCTCCCAAATTGCTGGATCGCCTTTGGTCAACGAGGCCTAGTTCTCAATCAGGACAAAGATATCCAAGTAGGTTTTTATTCTTCTTCTTACTATTCTAGCCTTTAGAAACATACTAACTTGCAAAGTTTGATCTATCCCGCCAACCGAAACTGTAGGAGTACGAGGGTGATGAACGGCATTAATATTGGACATGAGGAAATTTGTTTGGGTATATGTATTCTTGTATGAACACACGTTAGCATCCAATTAGCTAATCCCCTGTGGCTTAGTTGGCTAAAGCGTCCGACTGTTATTCACAGACAATCGGGAGATCGGAAGTTCGAGCCTTCCCGGGGGAGATTCGTCTCTTAAATTTACTTTTTGTTAAATTTGTATGTTCATCTGTTTCTCTGTTGCAATGCAGACCCTTTTCTTTTCCAATCCATCCATTCCGTCACTTAGGTTGTTCTCTACGCCTTTATGATGACTGAAAGGCGGGGTTCGTGTAACCTTACTGTCTGACATACATATTCTCAAGCCCCCGCTCGGATCAACGTTAACATCCTGTCCCCTTTACCTTTCTCCCATCAAAGACCACTGAAAGCTATGGAAAAATCTGCTCAACCTCACGTCATTGTCGTTGGCGGCGGAATTGTTGGCGCCGCAACCGCCTGGCACATGGCTCATCACACTACCGTGACCATCATCGCAGAGGATATCGGTGGACCGGCTTCTAAGGCCTCTTTTGCTTGGCTCAATGCCAGCTCCGTCGGCCAAAGATTTTACTACGACTTTCGTTCTCGATCCCTAAAGAGATGGAGACAAATCCATACTCAACTTCCAGATCTTCCAATTTCCTGGAGCGGATCCATGAATTGGCACAAGACTGCCGAGGCCATGGCTGAGACCGAGAGCAACCTGACTGCATGGGGCTATTGTAGCGTCAACATGAAGAGGCCTGAGGTTTCTGAGCGTGAGCCATTCTTCGACCAGTCTACCTTGCCAGATTGGGCCCTCTACTACCCAGGAGAGGGTGCTATGGAAGCCCATATTGTCGCACAGATGCTCGTGGCGAGTGCAGAGGCCGGAGGCAACGCAAAAGTAATCAGAGCGACAGCAAAAGGACTTTTCAAGGACAATGGCAAAGTCGCAGGAGTCAGGCTGGCATCTGGCGAGAAGGTCTTTGGCGATCATATTGTCGTGGCTGCTGGCTTGGGCAGTGTAACCCTCCTGGCAACTGAAGGAATCACAGTCCCTATTTCCTCGGTACCAGCGCTGATTGTGAACTCAAAGCCCATTAAAGATAAGCTGGTCAGCCATGTAGTAAACTCGAAGTATCTATACATTCGGCAGACATCAGATGGAGTCGTTAAGGCGGGCTGCGAAAATCCAGGCGATGACCCAGGCGACGATCCGGAAGCAACCGCACACCAAGTCTTCTCCAAGCTCCAATCCACGCTGGTTGGAGGAGAAAACCTTGAGTTTGACTATTACACGGTCGGTTACAAGCCGACTCCTAAGGACGGTTTGCCAATCATTGGGCCAACTGGCCTCGAAGGCGTCAGTGTTGCGGTCATGCATTCTGGTGTCACAAACGCTGCTATTGTCGGAGAACTGCTCAGTAAACAGATCATCACGGGCGAGATAAATCCAGAACTCGATAATTTCCGTCTCGGTCGATTCCATAACTAAATAGAAAGATCTCGAATTAAACACGTGTTTATATTTAACCTATACTCAGGAAGTCTGTGGCTTTCGACCATAAACCGCGCGGTAGCGAAAAAAAGGATGGTTCGCGGGTGACCGAAGTTCCCGGCGGAGCTGCGCACAGTAGACCTTCACCTCCTGCATCGACCACCCCAAGAGCTGGCTCGCCATGTATAGAACATATCCTTCAAAGTCCTGCTCCAGAGCAGCTAGGACATACTGGCCAATCTCCCTCATCTTCTTATCCTTAGGCCACCCGCCGATAGCGATCTGCAAGGCCGCTGTAAGCCACCCTTCACCAATGTTAGACTGGGCTCTTACCTTGTAGTCGGCGATTTGAATGTCCTCAAAGCCAGCCTCGCGCATGCACTTCTGCTGAATATCATCTTCGATAATAGTACACGGCTGTCCCATTTTCTTCCCCCCCTCAATGAAGAATCTTCCCCATTCATGCATAGCACTGGTATCTGTAACTGTTCCGTCATCACTCTCCATCATCGCAGAGGCCTCGTGACTTTCAACCCAACCGCCGGGTCTACATGCCCGGAAGGCTTCCTTAAATAGCGCCGACCAGTCTTTGATACTGCCAAATAGATACCGCATGTGAACAAAGTCGATAGAATCTGGAGCGAATGTCCATGGCTGCGTACAATCGTCGATGTGGCTTTGAGAATATATCAGTGTTGAAGACATACAAATCAACGGTACATCTGGCTCACAATTCGAGGTTCGGCGGAACCCATGACGGCTGGATAGGCGAGATATCGGTACCGACGACCTTTGCGCTCGGGAATTGGTCGGCGAAGTCACTTCCAGGTATCAGCATCAACATGTGCCTTACTTGTGGTTTTCGTCTTAAACATACATAGCCCAAATACCTTGATATCTTTCGTCAGTATTGATTCACTTTTCGTATGAAGGCGATCGTCCTACCTGTTCCGGTCCCGATATCCAGAGCGGACTGCTCTGCGTCAGTTGTATCGAATTGATAATCAGGTGGCTGTCACTAACCTGGATATTATCCTTCAGAGGTGATAAAAATAATTTGTCATCAAGCAAGCGGCTCAAGAAGTGGTGTCTGACAATATCAACGGTCGAAAGTGGGAGATTAGATGAGGGAAAACTCACACTATGTCCATCGACTCATTCTGCTGTTCGTCATTGGCAGCCCTTGCGAAATGGCATTAGCACCGGTATTCGCCGGGAAAACTATCCTAAGAAATACCAGTATTGAGCATTTCCCCTCTCCGAGTGAAACGTTCGGCCTTGAATGGTTCGATACGACAAAATGCTCGAAGTCATCGATGCTGTCGACTCGGCGGGGTTGGAGATAACAGAATCCGCATCGTTATTCTCCGCCTCTTCTTGCTATAACGCGTCAATTCCATCCTGAAAGTAGTATAGCTGAGCCTACCCTACCTCATTCAATTGCTCCCAGTGCGTAGCTGGATGCAGAGGCTGAGCTGTCGTGGAATCATCACCTCCAGTCTCCGTAGCATGAGTTTCGTCCGGGGCCATGATCAAAGTTGCGCAAAACGATAGAAAACGATAGAAAAAAGAGCTCTGCTTCACAATCAATGAAGCATGGATAAATCCCGCAAGAGGGGATGTGTTTTGGGAGGGCTTCTACCCCCGGTCATTCTGTTGGTTCGCTTCCGACTGCTCTATGATATGATTCGACCTTCGCGTCCCAACACCCTCGGGGAATGCATGCGGATCAACCCCAGATTAGTAGCCAAATACAACTTTGATTGTGATGATTGGCTGAGACTCAAGTAAATTAGGTGATTGAGTCTGATACTCGATCCATCAATCAAGTGTAGCGCCGCTTACGCAAATAAACCATAAAGCCGTAGACGAATGGTTATGTCTCGAGTAACATGTACAGCTGCAAATCATATGCCAGCATGTAAAAGTATAGTATCACAAACTTCTACTAACAAAAGTTTAACCATAAGATTGACAAGGTTTTGAGTTACTGACAAACTTTTAGCTGTATTATATAAAAGAAAGAGCTTGTCCCTTATTTACCAGAACTTCCATCATTCCATTTCAATCATCCATCTTCATCATGGAGTCCTCTGGGCCATCCGACGGGGAGCCATCTGCCCAACATCCAAGCCTCTTCAATCCTGTAGCGGCAAACTCGAATTTGAAATTTCATTTGTTCCCAAATCTGCCTAAGGAAATCAGAGACATGATTTGGAGGGAGAGTCTCATCTGCGAGCGATATATTCTGGTTGAGCTTTGGGGCAAAGACCGGATATCTGGTACATTCTGTCGACAGGAATCACCACCCAACTGTATACCTATTGAGCAAGAGTACAGATTAGTACTCAAGAATCCCCCAAGGCCTAATGCTCTTCTTGGCACTAATGTCGAAGCTCGTGCAAGCGCGTATCGATTCTACAGGGTGCATCTTCCTTGCTACTCGAACAAGGGGTCACAGTTACACGCACCGGGAACGTTTTTGTTCAACCCTGAGCTGGACACTCTGGAGTTTTATGGATTGGGGCACTTTACAAGCTTTGCAAACTATGTTTTGCGAAATGATCGCGAAAAGAAAGGACTACGCAATGTATCTCTCAGAATCGAGGACAGTCCCTCTTTTGACAGCTTGATAGCTTTTACAGACTGGGTGCTTCCACAGACCAATTTCGCCAATTTTTTGGCCGGCTGGAGCATTTCATCTTTTTTCATTACACTGAATTGAAAAGGATAAATGTGGCGTTCTCCAAGCACTTCTGCTGATTTCTCAACCACCCGCTCCCAATGATATACCCCGGTTCGCTGCCTGTTGCGGGGGCAACCGGTAGCTTTTCACGGCAGCAAGATTCACGTCCCATCGAGGATGACATACTCAATAGTATTTATATCCCTTCCCATCCTGATTTTGGGCGAATCGTTATGGACTGGATGAGAGGGTTGGAGCGACGACGAGCGACAAGGCCATGAGCGGCTAGCATTCAATCATAAGCTTAGAATTACCCTGCTTAGGAATAGAATCTTGGGTTCAAAGTCATTTAGTACCCTATGAAGTTATGGAAGTGCCAGACGACCCATGTCAGACGCTTCCGAAGGAAAGCAAGAAAGCTATGCTCCTCATCCTAAGTGCCATGACAATCACTTCCGAGACCTCCTGGCCTCCCTTACATTTACCCAACATAGCTAGGGCGTCGTCTAACCTAAAAGAAAATATTGGCAGACTCTGTCAAATCTCAGGCTTCTGGCCGTACACAATCCTTTGTCTAAAATACGGATGATGTTGGCCCGATCGGATTTCTCGCCGGAGCTGCATGCACAAAGCTCTAACCTGTTCCTGGGTCCATCCCAAAAGCTCGCACGCGAGGAACAAAAGATACCCTTCATAGTCTCTCTCCAGAGCTGCCTGCATATACTGCCCGACTTGCTTGAGTCGTTCTTCTGTATGCCAGCCTCCAACTGGTGCCTAATGCGAAACTGTTAGACTGATCCAGAAGATTGGGTCGAAGTATCAAGTTACCTTGAGGTCGACGACGTGGATGTTGACAAATCCCGCTTCTTCCATCGATGTCCTCTGCACATCTTCTCGGATCATGGCAAAGCTTCTTCCTGCGCGTTGGCCGCCTTCTTCAAATACTTCACCCCAACGTTTCATGGCGCTTCCATCTGGGATAGAATTATCGTCACTCTCCATAGTGGATGAGACTTCGTAGCTTTCAATCCATCCACCCGGAGCGCAGGCTGTGAAAGCTTCTCGAAAGGTTGCAGTCCAGTCTGTGATACTTCCCAGCATGAATCTCATATGGATGAAGTCAAAGGAGTCGGGGCGGAAGGTCCAGGTATCGTTGCAGTCCTCGATTTCGCTACCGCAGGGTGAATTCCCAAGTCGTCATAGGCAGTGAGTAAACTTACAGCTGTAGGTTTGACGGCATCCAGGTTGGCTGAATAGGGCTGATCTCAGTACCCACGACCTCAACATGAGGATGTTCGTCGGCAAAGTCACTTCGTCGCGATCAGCCTCATTCGACTTCGGATCAAGTCGTCACTTACATGGCCCAGATAGCTGCGGTTCAGTCAGAATAAGATGATCTAATCAACACCAGAGCGCCTTACCTGTTCCTGTCCCAATGTCAAGAACTCTCTGCCAAGGCCATCAGCAAATGAGATATGATACGCCAAAATTTATGGGACTAACTTGGATATCAGGCTTGAGAGGTGCTAGATGAAGTTTATCATCCAGCAGAAGGAGAGTAAAGTGATGCCTTGCTACTGTTAGACGCCCTTATCATAATTCACAGAAGCGTTCACTTACGCAATGTCTAAAGATTGACTGGCCTGATCATCATTCGAAGCCCTGTGCATGTTAAAATAGCCATACACTATGCCCAAGGATGCTTACCAGTATTGTGCTGTACCTCTATCTGAATGATAGGTCCTCCCGTGCAAGGTTCGATACTCAAAGATACTCGAACTCAGAGAATAGGTCGAGTCGGCCACATTCGAACCCAGGGCTGAATCCATGTCTGAATCACTGTGGCCATCAAAGCCCTCATCAGTCGCGGCATCATCATGCTCTGGATCTTGATTCTGGTCACAAAAATTCAGCGAATATGTCCAGGGTCTCCGCACGAGTCTCGAACCTCTTGGCCCTCCTGAAGGTTCTGTAGGACCTCCCACGCTGGCGTTGGAGAGGGCGGCAGGGTCAACCCAGGCGTCTCTGTAGGTTCGCCAGCCATTGTATCGCGATATCTCTTGGATGAGGCTTCTAAAGTGATGGCAGTGCTACGAAGTCGCGGTCAAAGAGGGGGTTTATCAATTAACTTAGTACTGATTACGACACTGGCTGCTTATTCCCCCCGTAGGGCGGCACGTTCGGTTGCGACGCCACTATTGATATGCTAGGCGTAAAAGGTAAAGCGCCGCGGCGTGGCGGTGCCGATTAAACCTATCGGAGGAAGTTTGGGGCAGCATTCCAGGTGCTCGGACACTTGATCGTCATGTTGGTGGCTTGCGAGTGCTCGCTCCCACGCGAGCTGTCAATTTCCTTATAGCCGGGAGGGTTCCGCGGGCAGCCTCATTGAGCAAATACGTGACAATCCCACAGAGCCGAGCCAATCGAGGCCTGATGATATGAAAGCAAAGGTTGCCATCTTCTCCGCCTGAGACAGAAAAGAGGCTGTGTTGGACGACAGGGGAACAATACGACTGTCATAAGACGTGTCCGTTATATCCCTAGACAGGAGATTTGCAGTCTGTGCATGCCGGTACATATCAATTTTCCGTTGCATCCGGCCGATCTGAATTATGTCCATCAATCCGAGGCGAGGTTCAACAGGCCCGCGGAGTACGACATTCTCCGAAATATTTGCCAGATAGGCTGATGACTAATTAGATACTCATCTTCATATAGTCGGTATCTTCGGGATCAGGATCTGAACGACACGTAATTGATGCTCAACTCAATTGCTCTTCAGGGAGCCGAAAGGTCCAGGGTCAACAGGCTCCAGGTTAAAAATAGCTAGCCAAGATGTTTTGGTTCGTCCATGGTTACCCTAAACCAACCCAAGTATCTACCGCACTTGTGAGCAAGATCGTTCGTTTTCCAGGATCCCTTGACTAAGTGTTCATCTAAGAACTGCCGAAATGTGAGTGAGATTAAGGGAACACCCGCGATCCGACAAATCGAACATCGCCGAGCGGGCCGGGGACAATAAAGGCATCCGTTGCCAATCATACTAGCTTTAGTATTTCATCGCATTCATAAATTCGATCACGCGAGAATCCTATTGAACCCAGTTACCATTATTGGCAATGAGATTGGGCGCTCCACGGAGACTTCCAGAAATCTTCTTTGGAGTCGCCAGTTCCTTCAGCCACGCCGTAATGTCAGCAACTCCCTCGACCTCTTCCACGCTCATCGCATACAAGACCAAACCCGCAACATGAGGAGCAGCCATGGAAGTTCCATCCTCGGTGAAAGTGTATGTGTTGGACTTGTGACCAGCTGAAGTGATGCCTACTCCAGGGGCCAGAATGTCGACTGTCTTTCCCCAGTTGGAGAAGTCAGCAACAGCCCAATTGGAGTCGATCGCTCCGACAGTAATTGCGGTCGATGCAGAACCAGGCGACTCCTTGGCTGCATCTATGGCATCGTTACCGGAGGCGACCACTGTGACGACACCTTTCTTGGATGCGATGTCAACAGCTTTGTTAAAGGCGGTGGACTTTTCGCCGCCCAGAGACATGTTGATCACGGCTCTCCACGTGCGATCTTTCTTGATGATATCATTGACTGCCCAGTTGAAAGCGTCAAGGACGATAGATGTATCAGACTCATCACCATCAAAGACCTTGAGAGCGAGAATGTTGGCCTTCTTGGCAACGCCATAGGTCTTACCAGCAATGGTCCCAGCAACATGGGTTCCGTGACCGTCGTCGTCCTTGTTATTGCCCTTCCAATTGGTCCATGCAGCCTTCGCGCGGCCACCAAACTCGTTGTGAGTCACTCTGACGCCGCCATCAATGACATAGGCATACATGTCAGTGCCAGCGTAGTCATCATAGATGTACTCCTTATAACCCTTCTTGCGATGAGAGATCGTGCCGAGACCCCAGGTAGACTTCTTCTGTGTAATCTCATCTCTCTTCTCGAGACTACGTTTGCTCTTGATGCGATTGAGCTTCCATACACGGTTGGGCTCAACAGCCAGGACCTTGTGAAACTAGTTAGCGTGTACACCCAATAAATGAAGATATTGGCTTGCATCTGGGCTTTTCTTGATCTCCTTGATAGTCGCTGTATCGAATGATCCAGCGTATCCCTGGAAGCCAGACTTGCTGTCATAAGTCTTTTCGACACCAACTTCTGTCTCGCGCTTGGTGAGACTTCTCCTGTGAACGTCTTGGACCCATTTTAAATGGGTCTTGGCCATAACTGCGTCAACCTCGGGTTTCAAGGTGATGATGTAGCTACCAGGGATGATAGCACCGGCCTCACCAGCTGGAGCAGCAGGTGCAGGGACAGCAAGTCCGCATCCAAGCAGGACGCTTACTGCAAGAGCGATAATCTTGAACTTCACCATGATGAAGAAGGGTAGTGAAGTTGTGGCGAGGGCGCTTTCTTGGGAAGAATTCTGGAGGATCAACGACGGGTCATATACCCGTCCTTAAATACTGCTCTACATGTTTAATATTAAAATCGTCACTGGGTCTTCTTTTCAGCCCAAGCTCACCTCCAAATAGGGCAAAAGAGATGGCGCACCACCATAGCTGATTGCGATCTACATGTGCATCCCCACCCGTCCCTGGCCGTTCCTGGGCATGCTTAATTTTTAGCTATTGACCCTAGATCCGAAAATGCTCTCTCAAAACGAAAAGTGGCTGGTCTAGATGTGGCTGGACTCGTGTTAGGAGGCCTCGAATTCCAGAACTGTGGTTGACTAATTTTCTTCGGGTATGCTAGTTCGCAGCTGAATCCCCTTTCCGGGAAGAAATTGATCTAGCTTAGAACTCTGACATCGATAGAGAGAAAAAGGAACACGATCTGTTTCACTCTTTTGAAGGGTTGGGGCGCACGTGGGGCTGAGTGACAATACGAGGGATAAGGAAGGGAGCAAATCGCATTGTGACCTTTTATACAGCAATCCCGGCTGGCATTCTTCCGTGACTTTACTGCCAAATACAAAGACCTGAATCAGGCGTAATGGAAACCGGTTGAATGTCATCAAAGCTCGTTTTGGATTCCCGGGTAAAGGTTTTGAGCCTCGGTCTGCGAAGTTCGTTCCAAGCTCCCACACCAAACACTGCATTAGCTCATATTTCGTAGCCCGCAGTTTGTAGATTTGGTCGATTGAAAAATGCCAGGTATAACACCAAGTCCAATAGTGAGTCTGGGGAATCTATCCCGTCCGTTAATGGAACGCCTCGTAAGAACTGCTGCACGATGTCAACCAGCCAGTCTATTGAAGAAAAAAAACATCTTTATCAAATTCCAGAGCCAGAAGCCTTTTTTAAATATTGTGTTCATGTGCAGGTCCCGAATCGGTTGTGGCATGAGACTTTCGATAGCGCGTGTTTGCAGAGGGAGGTGACCACTACATTCCAGAGCCAGGTGACCACGAAGCTAGCTTGGATCTTCAACTATGGTCTGCTATTTCAGTGGGCGAATAACCACTGTTCCTCAAGCTTCGTGAAGACTGAACACAATTGGTCAACGAAGTTCTGGTACGTGTTAGCCTTCGAGGCTGGAGCGTGGAGCGGCTGACCATATCAACTTGTTACAGCGCGCAAGAGGGGATGGATTACAAAAGGACATCACAAAGCCTCATTAGAGAGCCAAAATAGCGCTTAAAAGCCCTTTTTAGAATCGAAAGCGAAGTCGGATGCGTTAGTCCACCGCCAGGAGTTGTAGGTGGGGTGATGAAACTACGACCAGCCCTTCAGGAGAGGCCGGCTAAGATACAAGCTTATTAAGCTTATTCAATAGCTCCAACTACCATACTAAGATCGTGCATTACAATCTCTGCTGACTGGTTGAACTAGATCTGATCTGATCTGGAGTGTGTATCCTTCGTAGTTGATTGATGAGTAGACCAGGGTCCACCAACTTCTCGAACAGTCTTTCGTGGTTACTTACTGGTTTCTTATCCGCAAAACTTTGTATCACAACGGGCCAGTTGTTACCGGCCTTTTCAAACCTCAAAATGATATTTAAAAAATGGGACGCCTGACTAGGTGGGTTGCTGCACTCAGGCGTTGAATAGTATTACAAGCTAAGAAGCCAAACTTGTCGCATAAAGAGCTGGAAGGTTTCGCATACAGAGTCTTTCATTTACTCATGGGCGTGTTATATATAGCTCTATTAAGCTGGAAAGCCAAGCATATGAAAAGCACTAAAGATGACTCGTAGGAACCTGGCTCCCAACCATGATATGATCCATCAGAGTTTCAGCAGCTCCCTGAGGTGACCAACCCCTCATCCGATCCTCACTCAACAAGTATGCCTTGGGAAACCCAGGAACATCAGTCTCTCCGAGTACCATCCTCGCCAGCGCCTCGCCAGTAAGCCAGCACTTATCCATCCCATGACCATTGAACCCTGCAGCAATCCACTCCCCACTTCCACTTCGTCCTGTGAGGTTCTGCGGAAGCTTTCCCACAATGGGCATGCCGTCTGCCGTGAACCCCATTATTCCGGACCAGACATTCAGGGCCTCTACAGGAGCTGCATCTTTCCAGATCTTGGGTGCTGCAGAAGTCAAGGTTTGGCGAGCATCGCCTGCAACATTCGAATCGTCGCTTGTGAGCAGACCACCGAGGCTCTGGGATTCGCCGCCGAGGAACATTACGCCTGTCTTTGCATTCTGTTGAGCGTAGTACAGACCAAGGTGAATATGTCCAGTCTCTGCGTCATATGTGCCAAGAGATACTTGTGACCAAGACTTCTGGTGGCCAGCTCGTGGAAAATTCGGTCCGAGTTTCTGTGTAGACATGGTTCCTCGTAACGGATACAGATTGCCAATGAGACCAGGAATCAGATGGCTTGAGTACCCATTAGTGCAATGAATGACATGTTTAGCTCGAATAGACCCCCTCGGTGTGCGCACTAGGTAGGAATATTCCAAGGCATCATCATGAACTTGTACTGAGAGAACGGGCGTGTTTGTCTCGAGTGAGAAGCGGTCTGAGAACTCTTTTGTCAGGGAGGCTAATACTGCAGTCAGAAGTCGATATGGCCACAAGGCTGCGACTCCGGTTTGTGCTACTGCGCCGACGACATTTGTGAAATTAAATATCTGGGATAGACAGTCAGCAGTTGGAGTATACACAGGTGTTACTCAACCTACCTTGGCCGCCTCCTCGCTGTTGTATACTTTGAACTTGATGTCACTGTCAGGTACCGCTTTGAGCAGTTGCTTGACTTCCTCAATAGCTCCTCGAAATGAACTCTGATCAGTAAATGACGTTGCTGATGTCACCTCGCGAAATTCCACCGCTTCTCTATTCTCAGGATCCAATTGAGCGACAAACTCCTTCAGGCGGCGAATGTTCGCATCGCTAAACCGCACAGTTTCTGTCGCACGCTCAACGCCAATAGTTTGAGCAAGAGCTGGAAACAAGGAATCGCTATCAGAGACAAGATGTCCGCCATTTCGGCCAGTGGCTCCGCTAACGGCCGTGCGGGCCTCAAGCATGGACACCTTGAGGCCAGTTCCTTTCGGATGGTTCAAGAGGCAGTGTGCCGTGCCAATGCCAGTAATCCCGGAACCAATAATGACGATATCAGTTTCTGAGGGCAGAATATGGGACTGTGCGCTTGCAACGGTTGGATGCGGCGGAGTCTGCCATGTTGGGGTTGTTGGGTTTGTGCTCGGTAGCCCAGACTGAACGGTGATGAGCTTCACCACATCTTGGATGAATTCTAATACGGTAAGCCACAGCAGGCGACATGGGATAGACATAGAGCCATGGGCTTACTGCTGCTAGTCATATCTACACACGGATCAGTGTTTGTTGTATTCTCAAGTCTCGTTCTCGATGGAATGTGACGCGCGGGGTAGACCTCGCTCTCTGGTGTTACAAGGCGGATCAGAAGACGAAGTTCCTGCTCAACGTGAAGCGGAACTTGGAATCGTACAACTCTTGAGATATAGTCAGCGAGTGGGATCTTTGTGTAATCTATTGCCTCGATACGTTCTTTCCCTTATCTATTACTTGGCATGATCCCTGAGAACAATCGGGATCATCCCCTCCCTCTCGCATAGGCATGCTTCATTGGGTCTAGATGATCCATATCGCACCTGCAACGATCCGATTGGTGGGGTTCACATCGTTACATCTCTAGAGATGGCTTCACTCAGTCTTCACAGTCTTCACTATTACCAATGGCGAAATACCCTAGTTAAACATAACAGTTAGTATCGCCATCAGTCATTACTATTCTGGGGATTGTAGGTAGCACAACCCTCTGATAATGAAGTAGAAGTCCCCTATACGTTCGGAGCGCTAATTATTTCTTAGCTAACTAGCATGTTTCTACCATCGAGGTCTTTAGCAAAGGAAAAATGGCAAGCCGTCTTGAGTCAAGCAGCTTGTCTAGAGCATTGAATCACAACCACCCCGATTGAAGTATGATCGAGCGTCAACCCTAGTTCTCATTCCAATTCATACTGTTGCCTTGTTCATGATCCTGAGTCTAGACGCCCTGTCGCAAGTAGTGCTATCTGAGACGGCATTCTCGGGAGCCGCAAAAAGCAATCTACACACCCGGCCTCCGAGCAACTTGGGGTGTTCCTTGCACCGATGGAAGTCGTCCATGCCATTAACCTACCGTGACTACTGAGAATATTATCATCATGTTGCTGTTCGTATCAGCTGAACTCGCTAGTGAACGCGGCGGTTGTGGAGTTTGGACGCTCCTCAGCCTGCTTAATCGAGTTAGTGGATCACCCACCAAGCGTTCACTGACAACTCCGATGCGACAGTAGACCCTCTATAATTGAAGTCTTTGAGGGTTAAGATCGTTGTTATCAAGGCTATAAAAACTACCTGGGGACTGTATAGACGTGTTCCTACCAAAAGGGCCTCATTCCTGGTATATCTTTCCTTTCAACGAGTTTTCCCCGACAACTTGGTCAACATGCCTGCCAGCAAAACCCCAATCGGAACTGTAGAGCTCAGCGTTCAGGGACTTGGTGTTGTGAAGGGCGATCAGCGGGTCTAGCGCGCTAATTTATGGGCATCTTATGGCCAGCGCCTTGATCTGTGATACAGCTGGATGCTGCCCCTGCCTTTATCGTGTTGCCGAAAGTTCATGGCTCAGTCTCAATCGAGTGACACAGCCGCTCGAAATGGGCTGTGCTCAGAGCTACGTAAAAGCCGAAAATGGCTCAGAAACCTCTGCGAAAATCCCTCTCTCTTCGTGGTTGGCGCCCGACCAAAGAGAGACGGCACCAGCATCCGATTGAAGGTGGCTTACAAGGCTTAAATGACGTATATTTGGCTGGAAATGGAAGTGATGCGACTTCAATTCTCCACGTCTGCCTCGAGCACCTGACACCTGACACTGCTTGATCAAGTCTATCATAAATACCTGACGTTAAGAACACGACGTCGATTTCAACAAATTGATTATACAATAAAACAATACGAATCATACTGCTGCCAGCATGCCACAAACCCCAGTCAAAAAAGGACCTGAGCTCACCATCCATTTGGATCGTCCGGATTCAACATACATTCCTGGAGAAGTGATTACGGGCCATATATCACGACAAGCTCATATCGTCAGCTCTTCAGCAACTCTGAGTATCTCGTTGCATGCTCGAAGCAAATCGCGAATGGTGGCACGGCGCGGGCATTTAACATCGACATATCGCGGACGCTTTGATCTCGTGCAACCAACAGAGTACTCAAAAAACATTTTTGAGGGCCCTCTACATATCGCTGAACACGACGCAGAGAAGAGCTGGGCATTTTCAGTCGGCTTGCCTGGCCGCGTGGATGTATCTGCATTACAGGCGTCGTCGGCAGGACCAGATCAGACTTATCTCACATCAGATGTATCGGAACAGCAACAACTTCCTCCGACATTCTTGATCGAGCGGTACGATTACATGTCTGGAATGTCAGCGTTCGTTGAATATTACTTACAGGCAGAGCTGAAGACGACTTCGCGAGGCTCTGGTACCGCGGAAGCGATACTGCCCTTCAGGATGCTATATGTCAACCCAGAGCCATTGTCAGGCCATATAGATCTTCGTACGGCACGCCAAACCCTTGCTCTCCAAGGTGATAACCCTTTGGTGGCCAGCGTTGAGGTTAAGACACCGGCAACGCTACAGATCGAAGGCCAAAATTCCATGCCATTCCTGGTCATCGCAGTTCCACCCCAAGGCTTTGACCTTGAAAAACAAAAGCCCGGCCTTCCTTCAATTCAGATAACTCGAATCTTCATCAACATCGTCGCAAAGACGGAAATCAAGTGCCCAAAGGGGAAGAATGTTCACGAGACAGACTGCGAGGCTCGAGTAACACTGCATGCCGAAGATGCCTTCAATCAGCGTGATGACGATCTATACATCCCGTGGCTAAGACCAGCCATGGATACTCAGCAGGTGCAGGGAAGTGGCTCGGGATCTGACATGAGGCCCTCAGGGAGTCTCGATATCGGGGCGCAACTCAACCTTCGACTGCAGCGAAGTAAAGACCTATATCCATCCTTCCAAACATTCAACATTCGACACACGCACCGCATTCAATGGGAGATGACAGTAGAGGCTGCCGGCAAAAGTTTTGAACTTGCTGGTGAGGAACCAATCAAGGTTCTCAGCAGACCTGAGGCAGAGCGCAATACGGAATGGATTCAGCCACCACCTGAAGATCGCCCGCCAAGCTTTTCAGATGACGAGGACGCGGTCGGATCAGGGTCTAGACGTAGCAGCCGCCAAACAGATCCAGCGGCCGGTGTAGGCGGCCTGTCACGGCTTTGGGTGTTCTGATCTGAATTTGCCGAATCGGATTCGGTGTACGGATATTGGATCATGAGACGGACTTGGACTACGCTTAATTCTTGTATTTAAATGAGCAGTTTTCAACTTTCAAATACTTCATCATCCGGATGTGTTTCCATAATAACGTCTTTTCCTCTTTCACCCTTTTTATTCAGCCATTGTGAACGTACCCTCGTTATAAGTCAGTTTGATCTCTGCCGACTTCGGAGTCCCCCCTGTCCCAACTGGAAATCATCGTTGAAAGAGTCGGATTGTTCGTTTATCTCCGTGATTTACCCACGGAGTCTACATGGAAATCGGAGCCCTCGGATGAACTCGTTTCCGCTTATTCCGTCTCTTGTCTGAAAACTCTCATTTAAAAAGATCTTATCTGATCATCTCGCATTTGGCCTTTAGTGGATCTGCAACGTCTCCATCTCTACCAGCGTCGGCGTCTTCACAATGAGTCTACAGCAGCTAAGTTTTTATTTCGACTTCGTCAAAGTCATTGTGTCGTATCTTGGCACAATGATACTGCACAAGGGACAGTCGATTATCCATAAAGCTACGTATCGACTGTTACCTGACTCACGTGTCGTGGTCGTTGTTGGGGGTTCTTTTGCGGGGAGTCTTGTTGCCCGGCGCCTGGCTCACACGCTTCCCTCAGGTTATCGCGTTATTCTCATCGAAAAACACTCTCACTTCAACTACGCCTTCAGCTTCCCTCGAAACTCCGTCTTGTCGGGACGAGAGCATAATGCTTTTATTACCTACGACAACATCGCTGCAGGTGCTCCAGATGGCATCTTCCAACGAATCTGCGACGAAGCATCCGATATTACAGAGACTCATGTCCAAACTGTTGGTGGCGTCTTCCTTCCTTACGACTATCTCGTGATTGCCACGGGCGCAGCCCAACCTCCTCCTGCCCGACTGAATGCACGGATTAAGGAAGATGCAATTGAAGAGCTACGAGGGTTTCAGCAACGCGTCGCCAAGGCCGATAAAATCGCCGTCATTGGAGCTGGAGCGGTTGGTGTTGAGCTAGCTACCGAAATTAAAGAAGAGTACCCCAACAAAAAGGTTACCCTCGTTCACTCCAGACAACAACTCCTGCCCAGATTCGGACAGAAGCTCCATGACCATGTCTTATCTGCACTGAAGAATCAAGATATTAAGCTCAGATTGGGTGAGAGACCTAGCTTCCCAAATGATGCTGGCCAGTCCGTCCAGGAGACCAGTCTCACCTTTTCCAACGGAGAGACTGAGACCTTTGACCTCGTGGTACATAGTGAGGCAACCATAAAGATTCCCCAGTTAACATGATACAGATTCCCTGCACTGGTCTTCGCCCACGATCTGACATCCTCGCCATATATTCTCCCAAGAGTATCGCATCCAACGGTGAGATCCTAGTCAAACCAACACTTCAAGTCGAGAACTTGCCCTCGTCTCGACATAACATCTTTGCTGTAGGCGATGTTGCTCAGTCTGGCGGCGCAAAGCAAGCTCGGGCTTGTATGATGCAAGGCGAGGTTGCAGTTCAAAACATACTCAGCCTTATCAAGGGCAAGAGCGCTACCAAACAATACAAGCCGCAGTTCTTTGAAGGCATGCTGAACCTGACATTGGGAAAGGTAAGTACACTGAGTCCTTTAATGGCAGTAACCGATATTGACGTGCATTTAGCATACCGCTGTGGTGCATATCCAGAAAGGAGATTTTGAAATGGTCAAGGCAACTAAGGGGCCAGATGCGGACTTGGATGTTGGAAAGATGAGATGGCAACTCAATGCAAAGTCGGGATGAACTACGACGTTTCTTTTACTCTGTAGTATCACAGATACGCCATTGCTTGGTCTGTGTTGATGAGATCGTTATCACCTCTTCTTCCATAATATTTTATAATTTCTCCACTAAGATTATTGATATCCGAACGGCTCTAATTCCAAGATGAGACCGAGGATATGTGGGTTAAGCCTTAGCGACTGTCTCGCCAATAACATAGGTAGCCGTCGCGGTGGTGAAGTTCTTCACATCATCCTTCATCTGTTTCGCCTCTTCTGAAACGCTGGCCTTCTGGAACGAAGCCAAGCTATCCCATGTGATGATAGTGTAAATTTGGTAAGGGCTGTCTCCACCGAGTTTGATAACCTGTCCGCTGACAAGACCTAGAGGGCCCCAGAGCCTATGGTTCATTAGAAATTTCTCTTTCGGGCGAGGATTGATACTGGGACTCACTTGTGGGCCAGAGGCATATGTGTGTTGACATAGTAGTCGACATCGAAGTCATGACCGGCAGGGTACTGAATAATGACGGTAGCCATAATTTAGGAGTAGATACTGGAAGAGTTTACTGAACTGAGTTATAATATAGGTGAGTGAAAAATGATCGATCTGGGTTACGGATGACTCGGGACAGTTTTTATTTATACGAATAATGGAGAGCCCGGCTAAACGCTACCCAATATAGATGAAGTCAATGGGGGTAAGATAAAGCCCAGACCTCCACCTTTGGCTACAAAAAGACAAAAGCAACACTGATCATAAAACCTGTGGGGATCTTACTGATTAATTTTGACACTTTAATTTCTGGTCTAAAACTTTCTTGACCCTGGAGAGATGAGTAGAAAAAAGCCGAGGCATTGGGCGATAACTCCACTTACGGAACAACTCGAGAACCCAAAAGATGGAACTAAACTCCACCACGGTGCAACAATTAACCCACATATCGCACTAAAAGTCGGCATTTCTGAATAAAGTTCCCGATTTAGCTGGCTCCGGGTTGATTAATCAAGTTCTGGGGTGGTCCGTGAGGTCTGTGTCGTTGGCTATCCCACCATTGCCGAGGTGTTCAGAAAATCGATCAACTAAGCATCGCTGACAACATTGGTAATAAAGTTTATTACTAAGAACATAGAATCGCTTTCAATATTGGCAAGCCATGGCCATGTCACCCTAAAATGAAGGTTGCCACTATCCTAACTGACAAATTCCTCATGATCATCCTCACCAAGAGCCAGGCTACTCTCAAGGTCGTTCATCCAGTCAAGACAAGATCTCGCTGTTGAACCCCCAGGCAAAGCTACCTTTGGCGTCAGGCATTCTGATTTGTGTATAAGCATAAGGATTCTGCCATTGGCCATAGAGCGACTCTGCTCCAGCCTTTTGGAAAGCGCCGCTTTGGTCTTTTCCTCCATGATATCCAACTTCGCCCGAGCAGCAGTGATCTCCTGTAACTTCGTCTCGTATTTGCTTTGCAGCATCTGCGTTTCCTCTGCAAGACGATGAGTGGTTTGGAAAACGCTGTTTCGTAATTGTTCAAGCTCATTGACCGAATGATCCTCCTCGAGAATGTTGGCCAGTTCTACAGCGGATGAGAGAAGAGCCTCCAACATAACCGTATCAATTCGCCTGCGATTAACAGCGCAACGCCGAATCTCACTAAGTGAATGAAGCAATTGAACACGTTGCTCCACATCAGGAACCTTTTCCTCTACATATTGTTGAAATGCAGAGTCCTTCACCCAAAGATGCAACTGGACCATTTCTGGACAATCCCAACCGCGACCTTCGAGAGCATGCGGGAGGACGCGCTGGGCGAAAGAAAAGCACATGGTCTCAAGGCGCTCCTGCAGGTGCACCATGAGCTTATGCTGGGCGCTGAATGGAAGATATATGAGCTCCTGTACCTCAGGTGTAGGTGGAGATATATCAGCCTCCGTACCTGTATGGTGTCAGAGTCATGTCAGGAACTAAAGGCGCAAGCTTACCACCATTGATGTGCCCTGGTAGAGGGGACTCAGCTAATGGCTCATGAGCGCTATCAGCCGCTGGAACTGGGTCTTCGTCGGGGAGTACGGCTTCTGGGATGTCGCCGGGCACAGCGATCAACGGTTCTTGATCTTCTGCCGTCGTGACTGGCTCAACCACCAAGGACTCTTCTGCAAAGATAGTTTCTTGACCATTAAGATGAGATAGCATTGCCAATTGCTTCTCCTTCTCCTTTCTCTCCTTTTTCTTACTCTTCTTCTTCTTGTCCTTCTTAATCAAAGATACCTCTTCAGCGGTGTCTCCGTTCACTGCCTCGTCTGTCGGCGACGAGGTCTTGATAAGAGCACCAGACTGCCCGCTGTCTTCCACTAGCTCTGGTCTGTATAAATCTGTCGCAAGCTCGGCCATTATGGGAAGGAATTGGTAATGTGAGAGTGTGACAATCGAAATCTAATTGCAGCTACAAGAGATACCAACAGTGCTATATGTAGCGGGACTTGCGAAAAATAAGCAAAACAGCGAGTAGAGTCTTGTTAGACCGGGTTATGGTAGCAAATTAGTTACTGTTGGTTCCGATGCTGGCCTCAAAACCGCAACCAATGGGGGCTTGCATGCCTCCTCAATTTCTCCCAGCTAACGCCTGCAGAAGGCCGAACGCATGCAACCTGGACGTATCAGAGACTCCCAGGTGTCCAGACAACAAGCACGGAGAAGCAGTTTCCAAGGTCATACCGTGCCCGATAATGCCCAAGACTCGTCACCATCCAGATACTTCTTTGTAGGTGGTGGATTATGGGCTGATTGAGATCCGTGCAATTCAAAGTGATTGAAGCTGAGTATGATGTGAAATGACTGTACAAACAAGATTGACAAAAGAAAAGCAGAAACAAAAAAGAAAAACAGAGATGCCCCTCGCTTCCCTCTTATGAGTAATACGACAACAGCCTGGATTACGCGGATTTACAACCTTTCCAGCTCTAGCAGGGTATATGTGAACCCAACCTTATCCATGCAGTGAGAACGTAGAAATTCATCTTTGAATGTGGTTGTCAGGTCCGTCATAAATTCCTCCTTCAAACGAATTTCCTCAGCTTCTAGCCTTGGGCCGTGGTGTTCTTGAAGTTTCAAACCGTCAATGAAGAATTGAGAACATGCTGCAAGTGCAAAGCCGGCCACAGCATCTGTGTATCTCTTCCGAACAGACATCCTCGCTTCTTCAGAACCCGCCTCAATTACCTCAGGCGACCACGAGGTATGCATTAGCGATAAGGTATGATGGTTACTGAGAGTCCATTTTGAATCGACGGCGGCGATAGATGTCAGTATCTCGTCCGAGGTCCTGAAGTACATGGGAAGTCGTCTTGCGATTGATGGATCGACCTGATACTTGTCGTAGAGAGTGCGAAGACTGGTTTCAAAACACCGAATGTTCGGCAAAACGCTAACTTCGCCGTCACTAGGAACGCATATTATCATTGTTCCATGCTGCCGGATTTCTCGATGCCGTATTGAGAGGAAGGTGACGAGATCATCATGAGCCGCAGTTGATAAAGATGACGAAGTTGCAGATGCGTCGGGCATATTGCGTAGCCAATGCAGCGCTGTAAAGCTGAAACCAGTATCAACAAAACCGTCAGGTAGAACCTGCTCAAAGTATGATCTCGGAGACATTAGTGTATTTATGTAGATAGTTCCGTCCTGCGAAAGTGTATCCCAGTTTTGATGGATGGTCGACGTCAAGCTCGAGAAGTCGTTCGATGATGTATCATTGAAGACCAGTGTTGCTGACACAACAGAAGGTAACGTCTTCAGGTATTGCGAAAGAAGCCGAACACTAACGCCACAAGTTTAGTAAGTCTTCTATGCCGCCGTGAGGAAGATTCATACGAATTCTTGCCCTCAGAGGAACCATAATCAGCCAAGGTTATCGTTGAGCCTGTGAGATTGCCTGTCAGCTGGATGAAGCCTTATTCAATTCGATCATAACTGAATGCACCATACCCTGACGACCAGAAGGTTGAAGTAGCTCCAAAGATCTATCTATCGCTTGTCCTTGAAGGCTAGAGTGCTCATTGTAGTACCCCCCTCCCTGCATAGATACATTGTCGGCCATCATCACGGTAGTTCCAAAGTTCTTGGATTCGGAAAAACCTAGGCGAATGGTAGAATGAGGATCAACGTAGAGTGGTATTAAAAGTAAGGTAATGAAATTTGTTAAGACGGCGTGGAAGGTTGTTTATATGTCTGATCTGAGCCCCCACGCCAGTCCCGATATACCCGATCGGCGATGCCCGATTCAGCTCCTGCACGCCACACCGTGATACAAAGGGCCGTGCTATCGTCAGCACCAGATGCCGTTGAAACTATCTGGGGATAGGGCTCTGAGAAATCAAGCTTTGCGTTGTTTCACTGCGTGGAATGACTACTAAGGTATCGCAAGTGACTTGGCTTGTGGTGTTACTTCTACCAGGTCACGCGGGCTATCGATCATGAATATTCTCGAAGTTGCAGTACTCTGTTGGTCTGTGTGGTGTTTCGTCATTTCGTAGAGCTGTGAGAGTACAAACACGAAGCTTGCGTAATGATACATGTCGTGCTATCTGCTGTCAAGTAATATCTAAGCTTCATGACCAACAACCTGCTGGTTTTACGGGAAAGTCTGGATCAAGACAATACCCAGGAGAACAGTCTAACCATCCCATGGTATTTCGCAAGCATGGCCAGTTTGCGTTCCGAGTGCCGTTTGATTAGTGCCACAGTGCAAGGGAATGTCACAATACTTCGCCGCTACAATTGAATTAGATGATGGGTCTTGTCAGAAGGGGAAAAAAATCACAGAGCGGGAAATGGGTTCGGGCGGCAATGATGTTACACGAAAGTCTAAGAACCAGCAGGCTGACCTCACACGAACGGACCAGACTAGCCATGATCTCCTTACTGAACACGCAACGATAGCAATAAATGATTACAGGTACTCTTATGGGCTACTTGAACACATTTAATAGTTTATACGAGCCTTGATGGAAGATAATCGTTGTAATCATGAAACGCTATATAAAACTGGTCTATCTGTGACAAAAGAAACTAAGTGATCGAATGGTATCCCCGCTCCGGGTATATATGAGTGACAGTATTATACAAAAAGACAGACAAAAAAAGAAGAAAGTTTTATGATTGTGGGGTTTGTTTTTCCTTGTGCCGATCTCCCAAGTGCATTTGAGTAAATAGCTGGCTGGGTTTCAAATTCGCGAACTGCAGTAGCGCGATTGATCTTCGAAGCGGGATGCCTTTGCTGGGTAGGCAAATATATAGTTTCGAAGTGAGAGACTCGTCGGGGCAGAACTTCTTGAAATATGTTGCTTTGCCATTCACAGGCACAGACTGAATCATCTGGTTGTAGCCATCCTTCCATAGCCGCGACACAAGCTGCGATGACCCTGTGACCTCATGAACCTCGTCGAGGGGCTCAAAACCAAGGCTCATGTAGCCCACGTCGGAAGCCTTCAGCATTTCCATGGCAGTTACAACAAGAAGATCTGAAATACCTCGTGGTGCGTCTTGGGATGCAATGCAAGGATCGAGGTGATATCCCCTCTCTGCGCCAAGTTCTCGTAGCGTCGCAAGTCCGTTGATCTTGCCGTCGCGGTCGGATGTGTATAAGAATATTGTTGCTTGAGGGAGTGAAAAGAGATCATAGACAGTGACGAAAGCTTGTGAGCCATCTCCGTGCTTCCGGTTTCGATCCTCCCTCCAATCGTCGTAAAGAGCCTGCAGCTGGCGCTCTAGCTCAGGATCTGCCTCATTGACAGCGGGACTGTAGAAATTCATTGTAATACCCCCACGCTTTGGGTCGAGAAGCTGCTTGTTCTGGGAGATGATGCGTTTGCCTGCTTTCTTTTGGAGGACCTTGTTGGTTAGAGGGTTGAGAACGGCTTCGTGGCCAAAATGCATTGTGGCCCAACCTTGTTGGTGGGCATACTTGGCAAACTCCTCGCTAATCCCGACGAATGCAAGTGATAGGCCATGAGCCCAGCGGTAACGGCGGAGTTCACTGAATAGTGCCTTGCGATGGAACTCTGAGCATAGTGGATCACCAGCGACGACTATGGTCCTGGCGTGGAGTTTGTAGATCAAAGAACCATAGCCTTTGTTGCTAACAAAGACTTTGTATGCTGGGTCAAGGATACCCATGTGAGATGTTTGCGCGTACGATTGGTAGTCGTGTTTGAATGCTGCCTTTGTGGACGTGTTATCAGCGCTGTTGATTTGGTGGTCCTTCTGTGATTGGCGGGGGCATTTGATGTGTGACAGGCTTTTGGCAGCATCAAAGGTCCTTGAGATGATACCCTCGTCTGGCAGGACAGTCGATGGCGCTGTAGAAGCTGATACGATGGAGATGTCTGTCTGGGAGTGTTGATATGTTGACGATGATGCGGACTCTACGTCCGAGTACAGCATGTCGTGTCTCTCCATGGTTTAAGTGTTGATATGGAACCAGACAGGGATTGGAGATGCTTATTGCAGTAGAGCGGATGCACCAGGCGTGGTATCCTTTTCGGTGGGGTGAAGGAAGAAGGCTGATGTAGCTGTGTGTGTGCCGAGAGGAGGTAATTGTAATGCTTGGTCGAGGCAGTAATTATGCCGCCACGGTATAAAGCTTCTCTGATGTTGAGCTTTGAGATACTGGCCTACTATAGGGGCCTCACTGTTTGAGCCGTTGTTTTGGAAGTTAGAAATTCAATGACCTCGTACAAGGCTGACGGCAACGAAAACAACAAAAAGCTTTAAGAATTGCAGTAGAGCTTTCAGGTAAGAAAGAGTTTATGCCTTAATCCTGGATAAACAACAAGCTAACTGTCAGGGCTACGGTACTTATAAGTCGACCAAGGGCGGCACCTGTGTCAGCCCTCGCAGTCGGAGGTGCGTCACAGAGTAGCAATTCATGGCTGGGCATTCTCCAGCCCGTAACGTCTAAGAATTAAACTCAGCCCTGCCGTCTCGTAAATGTCGTAAGAGTGAGGCTCAGCCATTCTGCAATCTCATGTTACGATTCTGGAGGCTTCATTAGCTCGAGGGTTCAGACACTGTTGAAAAGGTACGACCTGGCCAATTAGAGTTCGGGGATGATGTTGTCTTACTTGCCGATTATCCGACGGCTCCAACCTAGAACTAGAAATTATCTCGCGCGGACCCCGTCGCTGATCTGCTGAGCTTGCAGGGGCACTACGGGGTACCCTACGCTAACAAGCTGCGCTACCATTAGGGAGTAAGAAAGCTTCTGACAGTGAAGTTGGCTGCCAAAAAGACCCAGCTCAGGGATCCACTTAAGTGGTATGGAAGGTGTCCAGGTTCTTTTGTCTCTCTTGGCACAACTTAGAGACTTTCTTACCTCCCTCCCCCGGGCTACGTAGCATCCTCGCGCAATGAGACTCAACTCGGGAAAAAAGGGCTTTTGGAGTCCTTGGATTGCGTTGCCGACACGGCATGTGAAGTCATTTAATTGATTCTTATGCCTAGAAAGCGGGTAGGCACTGCCCTTTTCTCCGAGATTGATCAGGTTAGTCCAATCATCTCTCAATCACGGCTGATGCCTTGAGAAGCTCGCCAAACACTTTTGTTTGCCAGCTAAAATAAGACTCAGCCTCCACGCCAGCACCACTTACTTCACATAGGCCGTCAGGGCTGGGTCTGGACCCTTTCCACGTCATAAGAAGCTAGCAATGGAACAACAGAATGTCATTTTTCAGTCTGAGAAATCTCCCTAAATGGCCCAACGCCCACTCTCTGTCGCTCATGCCAAGGCTGTAGTGCGTCTTTAACCAGCCGGCACTGGACTCCAGTGGTTACTACGCGCGGAACTCTCCATTCTACTACGCAAACCTGTGCATCACATGAGAGACCCAGACGAGAGTGCCCATTTCACATTTCACCGTTCTGTTCACAAGCCTCCCTGATGCAAATGCGCCAGTCTTGGTTACAACAGCATTTCATTTATCCCCAACGTTACTCAATTATTCCGCCTTCGAATGAGAACAACAAGGGACTTGATGAATGCTTGTGATCAAGAAACGAGATTGGTGCAGGTCGCGGCAGTGGTGACTGGGCTGGACTGCAACCTTGCACGGCAGATAATTACGGCCCTTTCCGAATGTTCAGGTCTAGCACCTAGAGTACGGCCTCCAAAAACTCTATCGCATCATCCATGCCCTGTGGTGAATTGAACCAGTGTCCTCCGTTCCCATACTCTTTCCATGTCACATTCACTCCGAGACCTTTCAAAATCTCACACTGCGTCCTACCCCAGTCCACCAGGACCAAGGGATCGTCAACGCAATGTTCCAATAGCATAGGCGTATTCTTCAGAACGTCACAGTGCGTTGGGGTGGAATCGAGCTGAAGCGTCTTGCGCATCTCATCAAGTGTTCGACCAGCAAACGGACAGCGACCGCTGAAGCCAATAAAGGCGCCCAGTTTTTTATCCGGCGTCGGGATGTCGAGGTTGAACAATGTGTGCACGCTTGTCGCAGAGCCCATGCTGATGCCCATCAGAATGACTTTATCCCACCTCCCGTTCAAGTCATTTGCTTCCTTGGTCAGAATATCGCGAATCTTGGGCACGACTTCCTTGAGTCCTTCTGCCTGGAGATCTTCATTTTGCGCCAGATTCCTCACGTTCCAGACATCGAACCACTGGTTCCACACGTCGGGTGAACTGGCGCATTTTCTTCGGGGTGCCTGAGGGAATACCCATCGAAAAGAAGGGAATGCATCGGCGAGGGTGCGGCCTTGGGAGTCGCGCGAGTATTGGAGGGAGCTGCTGAAGTTGGCAGCGTTATCGCCGCGACCGTGCAGGAAGACGACGGTGTGAGAGTGCGTTTGGCCTTGGGCTGGCGGCACTATAATGCTTGTGAGAGGCAGAGACCCCATTGAGTCAGTGATGGAGAGAAGATGCGATAATAAAGTCGCTGATGAAGTCAAGGTTACGAGGGGTAGTTCTTTGAAGGTGATGCTGCCTGGAGCAGGATGCTCCACTTTATTTCTCTCATTACACATATAACCCTCCAATGATGGCACGTTTCTTGCCGCGCGACGTCCACCCTAGAGAACCTCTTCTCTCAACCATTTCTTGCACCGACTTCACCTGCATGCACTATTAACAGCTCCAAAAATATCTCTAAATTACTTCCATTTCTTATAGATCACTCCAGATATTATCCATGAATCAACGAAGCAGACATCATGAACCCCCCTTTATCAGACGTACACAAGGTTCTCGATTTAGTGGACCGTGTCCCATTGGAACATCCTGCTTCGGCCCTGTTACGCGCCTACATCCTAGAGGCTGTTCAACCTCAGGCGGCTGCAAACTACGTACAACACCGGTTGAATGCCGACGGACATGCTGGCTCTCTTATTGCCGACTGGGCTTATGTTATTGATTCAGGTTGATATCTCCTACCCGCTTAAGAAAACGCCACTCGCTAATTTAAACGCACGCAGTCATTTCGGGCAAGCAGCCGCGAGCACCCTCGGCTGATGAGATCAACTCCATTACCAAGCGAGACGGGGGTATATGCTGCGTAACAGGTAGGAAGGGTAGCCTCTGTGACCCCCTAATAGTCGCTCCGATCTTACCTGTGCCATCTACTTGGCTCGAAGGGGAGGTTAGTTCTTTTCGTTCCTATCGTTTGTATACCTTCACGACTAAATGTAGAACCAGTCACGTGTTACAGAGCTTCTTGAAGTGTTCTTTGGCCCCCAATACTTCGATTGGTGGCGGTTTCTCATCAGTAGAGCCCATATGTATTCACCTTATCATACTCACTGGCTCGTCAGTGGGAGCGTGCACGAGGCCTTCCAGCGAGGAGTCGTCAGATTGATACGATTGCCTTCATCTATGATCGAAGTAAGAGACATTGGTTACATGAAGAAATATCAGCTAATAGACGTGTCCAGTTCAGCGTTGAGCATGTTCTTATCGATGATGAGCAACCTATCGACGTGAAAGGCCCTATTGCTTTGCTGGGTGATCATTCACGGCAGGGCCTTGAGAAGGCCGATGCACGGCTAATTGGTTCGCATGCCCGCTTCTCTAGAAGCATCCAGCTAGTGAAACTTGCAAGGACGATCGCTCCTGGTCTGGTCTCTGAGCCGAAAACAACCACAGATGCCCCCCAAGAGCAGTTCCCAGTCGGAATGTGTTCAAGTCGTCTTGGCCTAGGACACGCAATGATACGTCCAATAATGCTTTTGTGGCGGTTCTTTCCTTTCAAAGTTCGCATTGTGGCATACGATCTATTGCGAAAACTGGGAAGTTGCTTCTATGCAAAAGATGGAAATGCGCAGGTCCAGAGGTTACCTTTTGGACTATACCTCAAGTATAATTCCAATTCAGATACCCTTAGGAACGAGTATAATGCTCTCAAGGTCTTGGAAGAAAAGACAACCATTCCTGCGCCACGAGCCTTTGATATAGTGTCTCAGAACAATAACGAGGATGAGTTGGGTTATCTCCTCATGAGTAGGGTTCCAGGCACAGCATTGGCAACATGTCGAGATGCGCTTTCTGATCAAGACTACGCCAACCTCTCCGAACAGCTCAAAGAATGTGTCTCACAATTACGGGACATTCCCAAGCCGGCCAATCATGATATGGCTATCTGTAATACCTTAGGCGAACCCTGCCAGGATCCGCGAATTCGAGATTGGGCACCCATCGGGCCCTTTCCAGATGAAGCGTCGTTTAGCCAGAATTTACGCTTCCCAGATGAGCCCAGCCGGCGTGGACACAAGATTATTTTTACTCACGGAGACCTCAACCCTCGCAACATTATGGTTGAGCGGATTCGCAATTCTACTGGAGCTAGAAGTTGGCGGTTAAGTGGAATTATAGACTGGGAAACAGCGGGATATTATCCTGAGTATTGGGACTACACTAAGAGCATGTTCGAAAGCTTTCGATGGCCAAAGAGACATAACGAGATGATGTCAGGCGTGTTTAGCGTGTTTGGTGATTATAGCGAGGAATTAGCTGTAGAGAGACGGGCTTGGGAGTCAGGAGACGGAATTTAATGAAAGAGTGAATTGATTGGAAAGATTGTGAATACTTTAAGTATGACCCATATGTTGAATATGCCATTGCACCCCACGTCCACCAACCGGCTTTCATTGTCTGTAGCTCGTGCATCATTCCTCCGAAGATAATATCTTATGTCTTCGCTTCATGAAGCGTATGTCACTCAGACGATGAAAACGGCAACAACCCCATTGAGGGTACCAATACATTCGCCATCAACGACGTTGCCCGTGAAAGGGCTGCTACCATCAGCATGGTTACTAAATCCACGGACTGCAAGTCTCAGAGTCAGCGTATAGGATAAATGGTATAAAAGGTGAGAAGCGCACAAGCGAGGTTGTCTCCGTTGGAGTTGACAAACAGACCGCCACGAGAACCTGAGGGGCCACCACTATGGAATGTGCCGCCTTGGTTAGGGTCAAAGTCGATGAAGCGGGATCCGATGAAGTTCTGGCACCCAGTGTCGGAGTAACTAAACGTTGGTTAGATCATCAGACACGCTGTGTTCAGTGCAGGCAAACAGACAAGTTGACCTGGACAGAGGCAGCTATGGCCATGGTAGCAAAGGTGGCAACGGAAAGAAGACTAGTAAACTGCATGTTGATAACTATTCGAGTAATGATTCTTTTTGGTTGTGGGTGTATTGTCTGTGTGAACAAGATTGTGAGGGTTGATGATCATGATAAAGAGAGAGAGACTGGATCCTTTTTATACCTGTGAAGTTCCATCAGATACTGACAATCTTTCCAGTAGTATGTCACCGAGAGTTCCCCGGAAGTCTCGCAGCACCGACAGTGACATTACGATGAAGAAAGGTACTCATAAGCGGTAAATGTTACATCGGAGTCAACGTTCAGCCACAAAAGTTCGTGTCGTGAGGTCATACCCAATAGAGTATATCAGAGTCATCAGGGGTTGCTCAAGAGAGTCCCGTCAAAGGAAAATGAGGTGAAAATCTCTGTAGGATTTCGAAGTAATGAAGCACCGTGCGTGGCGTGTGATGTCCATGCATGAATGCGTTGGAACTAGGTGTCTACGGACTCCGCAACCATCAAAAGCGACAGGAGCAGTTGCTGTCTGCCATCATACTCGTCATTGGTTCCATTATTAGCATATTATGCATAGCAACGCGCGGCTCATTGTGGTTTTCGTTTCAAGGTGGAATTCTGATTGGCTCCTACGAGTAACTGTGAACGGAAACCGGCACTAGTTACGCTTTCATCCTCTCTTAGTAGTGACTACATAGGGTTGCGTCTATGCCGAAGTAGCTGCGGACTGACGACGTTGTGCTTGTAAGCTGCATCACAACTCGGCGACATTAGTCGAGGAACTTACGAGGAAGACTTCCCTATTTGCCAAAACCATCCTCGGAAGGCCAGGGAAAGTCTGGGGTCAACTGCCGTGTAAGCAGACATAAGCAGCTACAAGCTGAAGGCAGAGGTCTCTGACCCACCTCTTCCCGCCAGTTACCGCAAGCCTCCTCTTACTCACATACCAATCATGAGATTTCACAGATCGACGGATAAGCGGGGAACGTAAGCGGTGACTACCTATAGGTGGCAGGGGAAGCGGCCCGAGACGGAATAATCAAGCCGAAGTAATATTGACATCGGAGATTTATGAGGTTACTAAAAGGGTTTATTATTAACTCGTCCGCACAAACTCCGCATTATGCATTCTATCCTAACTTCATCCTTTTCGTCCTGTGAGAATCGAGCTACCTAAGAATCATAATACTTAAATATGTGAGGAGAAACCTTTGCTCCCTTCGAATCATATCTCCGAGGCAAAACATTGAATAGACCATCCACATCTCGAGGTTCATAGTCCAGTGTCGAGGCAGCTTGGATCAGTACAGGCAGGCCATAGTTCTCTTTGAGCCAATAGGCGACCATATCCATAGCGGCAACAGCACCAGATCCCGTCCAAATGTTCCCATCCATGATCCATTTCTTCTCTCTTGTCCAATTGACATGAGGCCATCGGTTTCGGACCCAATCGAATTCGATGTTGTTGACGGTAGCTGTCTTCCCATTCAAAACACCGGTCGATGCGACAAGACTCGATCCAGTGCAGCTTGTAAAGAGCAGCTTCCCGGCAGCCACATGTTTGCGGATCAAATCGGCATGCTTGGGGTGCAGATCGAAGTTCCCGAGGTATGGTCCTGGAACAAGCAAGATATCAAGTTCAGGACAGTCATCTACAGTGGTTGTAGGGATAATAGTCATCTGGCCAGTGCCCAGCTTGACAGGATCGCTGGTAACGCCGATGTGGTGGAATGTGATTTGGGGTGCTTGTGAGATAAGCTCATCGGTAACGGGTCCGTACTCTCGATTGAAGCGGAATGCAGTCTTGTTCGCAGAGTTGAGAAGGTCCATAGGTCCGCTGGCATCAATGACTTGATACGCAAAGGCAAGAATGCCGAACTGAACGGTAGCCATGTCTGTAGTTAACAAGAGATATGTTTGTGTAGATCGATGAACCCGAAAGTATCGATAGAATGAAACCAGGCCTATTTATGGTCAAAATCGTTGTCGAATACCATTTTGGGAGATGCTCAAGATAACGTGAAGGCCTAGGAAGTCTCCACCTGTGATTCCAAGATTACAAATGACTTTGGTGCCTATTATCCGTGATCATTCGGATAAAGTGTTAAAGACTAGTTCGAGGTTTTATCGCTTTGCCATTTGTTTGTAATGCGGCTGGCCAGCTACAAGAAGATCATGCCCAGTACATTTGCATTGACAAGAAGAGATACAATACCTAATAAATGACTCTATGATATTTTGTATAGGCCGCTAGAGAATTGAACTGGACATAGCGTCTCGTCAATATGCCTGGCTCACTTGAGCTGGGATTTGAGAAATTTGTGCGCTATTGCTGAGTGCGGCAACGAAATTTATATCCGGACGCATTCGGATACAGCGTTGGAAATCCCGGCAGCCCTCCAATGAGCAAATTAAATAGTAAAAGGTCGCTTACGCGATTTTAAAGAAGATCATCTTCTGATTTACCAAAGCTGGAGAGAAGTGCTTTAACGTAGGTCCATTCGACTATAGTTAGTCATGTCAGCAGAAGGGCGCTGATTACTCAGATGGATTACTCAACACTCATGACGTTGGTACAACCACCCAATCAACTCTCTTGGTATTTCTTGCTGTTGAGGGTGTATAGTACTTGTTAAAGACGAAAAATGCTTATAAATCAGAACGTAGGTAAGGGGACAATTGACAGAGGCCTGCTATGGGATGTAAATATATAAGAACATTTGGTGAAACACCAAACTAAAGTCTAGCCATTCTTACATCCTAAATCATCATGCGGTGCTTCTATTTATTTGCCATTTCCGCCGGCTCTCTCCTTTGTGCTGCTTCAGAGCCTTTCTCACTGCCAAATGTGAATGCCATATTTGCCCACAGCCCTAAGCCGTTTGAGATTCATGTTGACCGAGGCTTCATCGAAGACACCCGGCAGCGGGTTGCTCATACAAGGTTACCTTTGTTCATAAACGTGTCAAGCGATGGCCCCGGAGCTGAGAACTTTACAAGCGTCCGTGACTTTTGGGTCAACGAGTATGATTGGAATGCTACGGAAACTTCTATCAACAAGAGGTAAGGATTATACGACCGGAAGTTCTAACAGTGACAGCTGATGTTCTGTGAAGATTCAAACAGTTTACGACTATTGTCGAGTCTGAAATCGATAATGTCACTCATTTGGTACCGCTGCATTTTGTACACCACCGATCGCCAAGGTCAGATGCCATCCCGCTACTGTTTATCCACGGATGGCCGGGTTCTTTCCTTGAAGTCGGTAACATTATCGGGAATCTGACGAATCCACCAAATGCATCTGTACCAGCATTTCATGTCGTTGCACCTTCAATCCCAGGCTTTGGATTCTCTCCCGCACCAACGCAGCCAGGCTTTGGTCCCGCAGCAGCATCTCATGTGTTCAACGCACTGATGCTTCAGCTTGGCTACTCAAGATACGTCATTCAAGGAGGAGATTTTGGTGGTGTGATCCTTCGGTACCAAGCCCACAACTTCCCCAAAAATGTGATCTCAGCACTCAGCAACTTTTGGATCATCCAGCCTGGGAATAATGACCTTCGCCGACTTACACAGGGAGAAGTAACGCCTGATGAGATTGCATACATCAAGATTATAGAGAATTATGAGAACCAAGGATCTGGCTACCGACTGATTATGTCCACAGAACCACTCACCGTCGCATATGGTATGACAGACTCGCCACTTGGGAACGCCTTGTGGATGTATTCTATCATGAATAGGGTCATTGACCCGTCTATCACGGCATGGACCCCCGAGGAGATCATCACTTGGTCCATGATGTATTGGATCCAAGGTCCGTACGGTGGTATGCGGTTTTATAAGGAAGTCCAAAATGATGGGGGTTTTGAAACGCTCGACTTCGGCACCCTGCCCCTAGTAGAGGTCCCCGTAGCCATCAGTCAATTCCCCTACGACCTGACTTACCGTATGCCGTTGGATTGGGCACAGCGAGGAGGAAATGTTCTTCAAAGAACTGTACATAACCATGGCGGCCATTTCGCTGCTTATGAGGTCCCTGACCTGCTACTCCACGATATCTGGTCTTGGTTTGGAGATAAGAATGCTTCAGGAACAAAGATAATCAACTAAGCCGATTCATTAGGCGATGGTAATGACCTGAATAGTTAGCACTTTAGATAAGCTGTCCGGTAGCTATCACAATCGAATATCCCAACTCTGTCCACAACTGATATAGTATCTCATCGTAAACTCTCACCATAACTTCAACAACAATATCGAAAATAAGCTCCCAAGTGTATCATCCTAATTAACAAACCTTGTGTAGCGTACTCTTAGCCACAAGAAGTGCAGAAGCTTCTATTGATGCCTACCTGAAGAATAGTCATCGTAATCAAGCAAAGAGGTTGAAACCTGACTTTATAGGTACTTCACTTTGAGACATTCTCATGTATATAGCTTCGCGAGTTACTGAACCGTAGCGGAGTATTAGTACTTCTTCTGAAGGAGATATAATAGTATTTGAACTTGTGGGAGAGGAGAAGTTATTACCTAAATATTTATAGATCTGAGAACAAAAATACATAATTATACTTGACACTTCCCAAAGATATCCTTCGCCCCCAGAATCTCTGTAGTGCAACTAGGTTGCTGGCTCTTAAACAGAGCCTGATATTTATTAGCCAGGCATAGTTTACCCGAGGCCAGACACCATCTACCTGTATTGATCTGTTGATATCACGGCCTCCCAGCTTTTAACACTCGGCTCGCAAAGGAAGACATTTTTGCCTCAAGATCATGTAGCGAACTTGCTGAGGGCTCGAAGCTTCGCACCGTAAAAGAACAAAATCCACATGCCAAATATGCCAATGACACTCAAACCTCCTGGCAGGCTTGTGCCTTTGGCAAAGCCAAGGTTTTTGTGTAGCGGATGAGCAAAAAGAATGCTACCGCTGGCTAGGGGCACTTCTAAAGAAGTCGTTCGTTGTGGATAGTGAAGCAGAATACTGAGGGTAGGTCATGGGGACATAGAGGAACACTACTTGGAGCACTGTGAAGATCGAACCAGCATAGATTGTCACTCCAATCACTGGCACGATCCAGTGTATGGAAGCCCTAGCTGTCTATGAAAATATGAAGAGGCCAATAGTTGGGCCGAAGCAAGCAGAAACTCCAGGCGAGAGGACCTCCTCTTGTTGAGCGATACCAGATTTCTTCATTCGTGGTATGAGCACGTAAAATAAATAAAGGCCATGTAGGACAATGGCGAAGATGCATCCAACAGGGATACAAACGAATACATAGCCAACCTCTCCGAGGGTCATACCATAAGAGACAGGAAAAACCAATGGGAAGACCTCAAAATCTTTATTGTCAGATGGGAACTTGGAACCAAAAGGGATTTGTTACTTACAAGAGTAGTCAAGAGTAGTAGATGGCATGGAGAATACCTGAGTATATCTGTACAAAAATAACTGCTGGATCCTTGATGATGATCTCCAGGGGCTTAATTAAGGCCTCTACAGCTATACCTGAGACTGTAAGATGTGCTTGATCGATCTCGCTTTGGGACTGCAGCCTCTGACTACCGGCATATCGACGCAATCTTTCGGCTCGTCGAAAGAGGATAGGGGCTCTGGTTTCTGGCATGAAGATGAACAGAGCGATGAGGACTGGCGCCCAGACCCAAATCGACTCGTACAAGGACCAACGCCACCCCTTTGCTGTAACAGCGTATGCACTGATCAAGGGACCAAGAGATGCTGCGAAACAATCAGTCCATCGCCAATAAAACTAAAATTTCCGAATAAATTACGACCGCAAGACATAGCGCCGACCCAAGCAATCATGGCCAGAGGCATATGCACCATTCCATACATATCGCCTAAAGACGCACCACCGGAAGCCAGGCATGGAGATCCCAAGAACCCCTGTAAAAACCGTACGACGATAAGCCCTGAAAACGAATCAACCAAAGCGGTTGGTATCGAAATGATAACAAAGATCGCGAAGGTAATAATGTAGACAGGATTGCGACCAATATAGGGGATCTCTCCGAGGGGAGAGAAAAGCAATAGACCTATGCCATATCCCAGAACGTACATAGCAAGACCGAGCGTTGCTTCGAGGTTACTGACTCCAAACTTCTCCATGACGCCCTCAACAGAGGGGGAGTATATCTCTGAACTGAGATATATAACGAACGTGTAAAAACAGATGATCAAGCCAACAAAGGCTCGACGCAAGTTAGACCAGTTCTGTGGGTTGGTGGAGTCTTGGTCTGACTACCGGTCAACTAGAATGACGCCGTTCTCGGTAACGTTAGGCGTAACTTCGGTAGGTACGGTTGTTTCTTGACCTTTGCTCTCGAGATCTAGACCTTCAATGGTATTCTGATCGGATGTTGGACTGACGATGGTCGACGGGGTATCCGTCCCAGTATGGTAGGCGGTTCTGACATCGGTACTGTTGAGTATGCGATTCCAGGCAGCAGGGAGTTCAAACTCTGCATGTTCTTCTGGATGTCTGAAGACGCGATTGTTGATAACATATCTAAGAATATATCCTAGAGGCGCGTCTCGAATAGTGCCGCGAAGAGAATCGGTGGCGCTCATGATTCTTGTCTAGCTTTCTCAGCCTGGACTCCAAGGAATATTGTTGGGCAGAGATAAATGCCAGTGCAAGAATTCTGAAGACAGTGAGAATGAACTCGATATTTAATTAGCAGTTCAGCTTAAACGCTACGCGCAACTGTCAATCGCCCATTGTACACCAACCGTCCAACGTTATGCTATCAGAATCAGTAACGTTGAAGTCTATCGTGGATTCAGATCAAGGAGAACGTAGCCGACTCCGCTTCAGCGATTAGGAAGCCGGATGGACAGTAATGACTAATCGACCAACAGGCATCTTGTATATCCGATCAATGTCGGATATCAGAGGCAACTAACTGGAACCGAGCTATAGTCGGGCTACAATTACGCCGCTGTGAGTTGGATTGATTATCAACCCAAAACAGTCTAATCTAAGAGCAATAGTAACTTGATTGTGAGGTAGGAGTAGTCATAGACTTGATATCTGAAAGCACACCAGTAGAAGGAATGGATAGGCCTATGAAGATGTGCTACAAAAAAGAAATATGCATCATGAAAACGAATGTCCTAAGCTTCCTACATATACCTGTCCGTGAACTCACCCCTCTTTATTCGGGGGATTTCCCTGACTACCACTCGTCAAGTTGATGCATTGTTTCGCCTTGCCATCGTCAGGCGGAGGGGATGGACTTGTGTCACTCCGATGTATAGGAGACCCTTCGGTATTTGGCGCAGCAAACATCTGTCCCGGTGGCCACTTTGGTTGACGGGGTGGTGATCGGCCTGCGAACACTGGTAACCCATCGAGTGTGTTTCCTCCTGATCCCTTGACAAATGAACCTGAATTTGGAGATGAAAATTTGAAATCAATCTTGCGTCCCGCTGTCATTGGCTTCGGAGTCTCGTCGTCGGAACCCTCAGATATCTGCCAAGACTGTCGATCGAGAAGGTCCGGCCTTTCAGATCCTTTCTTGTTCCTTGATTCAGCCTTTGGTGTTTCAGGATCCCTTTGAGACTTCCACAAGGGTGTTACTTCTTCGCAAAATGATGCAACTGAGAAGGCTGAAGTAGACGCTACAGAAACGGCAACTTCAGACCGAGCATGTCCATCATCTTGGTGGGTATCTGAGGGTGATCTTGATCGTGATCCAGAGTTTCCAGGAATATAGTCGGAATCATCCGGATCGTCATTGTCGACCTCTGCCGGCTCAGAATCCTGCGTTGACCTATCTGTTTGTGCTGTCTCTTCGCGGTGACCTCGGATCGGCAATTGTGCTGTGGCTTGAAGTCGGTGAACTGCTTCAACTTTGGCGGTGACCATGTGACCATTTGCAACAAGGGCCTGCAGTCTTTCCGCTACTGCCTTCTCAATTTGACTAGAGATTGACCCCCTCTCCATAGAGCATATCTGATGCATAAGCATACCCAGGAACAGTGGTGTAACCTTTTTATGTGCCATATCGTCCAATTCCATTCCGGCAGGGGCATTCAGCAGATCTCGAACAATAGGTACGACGAGTCTTCGCTGTTCAATATTCTTCTCACGAAGTGCGTGTGACTCCGACGCTTGTGTTAGGTCTGTCACAGTGCCTGTCTTTTGCTCGCTGTGTATATGTTTCCACTGCTCGATATACGAGGCAATTGTAGGCTTGAAAACTCGAGTTGCCCACGTATGTGCATTGTCAATGATCATCTGAAATGCCATAATATCTGTAAGGTTTTTGATGTCACCTTTCCATATCGCTCGCATGACCTATCAGCATCAGTATAGGGTTGGGTGCTGTATGGGGCAATGATTGCAGTACGTACGTAGCCTTCTTTTCGCCTCCTTGTCAATACCTCAACTGTATCCCGTCGACTACATGGTGCATCAAAGTTCTCGGTAAAATACATAAGCCATACAGTAACAGAAGTTCCAACAGTGGTAACTACAGGGATTGGAGGGATGTGTGCATGTCTGGGAAGCTTGACAGCATATTGAGCTGTCTGTTGGACCAAACTGATCGCACAAGCCGCGGCGTTCGCGGCCTGGCAGTTGACAGCCCGCTCGAGCGCCTCATTCTGATCCTTCTCTCTCTTATGCTCTATTACAAGCCAAGGATAGCACCGGAGATTAGCCTGCAATGGGGACTTATCGAAGATACGAAAAGGAGACGGTTCAAGGCCAACTTTATTCAGCACTTGGAGCGTCGACCAGGTAAAAGGCTCCATAGCGCGAGAGTCCCCAGCTTGGCTCCATCGTCTCACTTTGGGATCCACCACTTTGGGGAGTCCAGTGTCGTTATGTCGGTGGTAAATCGGTAAGAAAAATACTTGATCGGGCTTTGGGCTCTTCACTGGCCTCAATCGTGTGGTCGTTGCCTTCTGGTCGGATTCAAATAAAGTCCACATCTGGTTACCGCTTCTGTTCAGCTTGTTAAATACACATGCTAGACAAGGCTTGGTGTTACGCATACCGTATGACTTGATCATAGTAGTACTTGTTTCGTGATACGCTTGGTAATTCTGTAAGCTGCAATGATGCATATTGAAGCAAATGACTTACCGCCTTGAATCATCCTTAGACGTAGACAGAGAGTCGGTAAGTTGATCGAAGAAGCGCTTTTCGAATATTTCTCTCCAGACATCTTCGTCATAGCCCCCACCGACTTTGCTAAGGACTTCATGTTGAATTGTCTCTGCCACTTTTCGAGTTGGGTCTGGATTCAGGCCATGTTCCAAGTCCTCCGCCACATCATTTAAAACTTCATGAAACGAATCATTTCTCCCATTGAAGAGGCAAGAAAGGTCCGTCAAGCATCTTTGGACTTGTTCGACATGCGGAGGTAGGACAAAGCTCGAGAGCAGAGGGTGTGTTTCATCATAGAAAATATTGGCTTGACCAAGACTGTAGCGGTCCCAAGACATATTGAATTGGGCGTGTGTACAGAGAGTCTAAAGAAGAAAATGTGAGCAACAAGATAGTCCGAAGCCTTAGGACTTTGTACAGGATCAGTGAATCTCCCCGCAGTACGAGCGACCCGTATTACCGACACTCCCCACTGCTCACAAGTCAAACTTTAGGCTGCTCACACAGGTGATGAGGAATGCATGAAGAGGATTCCGGCTCGTTCCCGCTGCGGGATTAATCTGCAGCACACAGGGATCTTTCCAATTTCATTTGCTTACTCTAGCCATGCTGTTGGTTGACCCCTGTAAAGCGTCAACCAACTGCATAACATCCTGTCTCAAGTACTCACTCGCGTGATCCATGTGGAGTCATGTATGGGGATAGATGCAGTCTGATTCAAATATGGAAAGCCTTCTGAATTTATCTTAGGGGCAGTGCATTGCGCAGCCAATGCAGAAGCGTGACCACTTATCAGTTAGACAGCATTTTATCGGCAGTTCTTATGGATGTTTTCCCCATACTGGTGAACAATTTGATCAACATCTACTGTTGGTCTGTGCTCAAGCTTGAGTAAACTTGACCTGAGCGAGGTTTGTAATGGCCATTTCTCATAGCATTGCGTACAACAACATAATGAACCTGACAAAGTGCCTAGTTATATCAAAGTCTAAGAATAATTGGAGAGCACGTCCCGAATTTCTTCTCTAGTAGCATATGAAAGAGCGGTGTTCCCGAACTTATCAACCTTATCGGGAAGTGCTCCTCGATCTAAAAGTAATTGCACACAATTCTCAGCAACAGGGCTCAAGTTTGAAGCAGCATATGATAGTGGTGTCCTACCACGATTATCTGCTGCATTAACATCTGCCCCGTAATCAAGCAGTAGCTCAATAACGACATAGCCAACCATGGCCGCATATGAGAGCGCCGTCCTGCCACTGTTGTCAGCGCGATGAGCATTTGCCCCGTAAGAAAGCAATAGCGATACTAAATCTGCACGGCCAATGCTAGCCGCTGCATACGATAGCGGTGTCCTGCCATGTATGTCATCTTCATCAACAGACGCACCCCGGATCAGAAGCCCTTCCGCTATACTTGAAGGCAAGTATTCGTCATAGCATGGTATCCCCGTATATGAATGGCCTCGTGGGCCTTCCATGTCGTCATACCGCGATGTAACAGCGTATGAGAGGGCTGTACGGCTGTTGCGTGTATCACAGACATTAATGCAGGCGCCTCTATCTATTAACAGTCGTGCTTGACGCTCTGCCTTCAACTTGAAGGCTAGCAACAAGGCGCTTTGTCCCTGAGTATCAAGCGAGTCGATCTCTGCACCACTTTCTATAAGATGTTCCATGATTGAAAGGTTGTTATTCAAAGAGAGCATCAGTAGTGTTCTTCCAAAGTGATCGGTTCTGTCGAGTGTGTCACCATGAGATAACAGGATCTGTACCGTCGTTTTCGTGGCTGTCCTTAGTTTCAACGACCACGTCAGTGCTGTGAAACCTTGGTTGTCAATTGCGGTAACATCCACACCCTTGTGAACCAATAAATGCACCTTGGCTTCGGACTCAATTCCGGTACACACGGCCCTGAAAAGTGCTGTCTGTCCCTTGTCGTCCGTTGCAGTAACACTGGCTCCGCGCGAGATCAGCAATCGCATGCATTCCTCACTGCCTCCCTCTGCGGCACTCATAAGTGGTGTCCTGCCGTTGATACTAGCATGCTCGACATTCGCGCGCTTTTCAAGTAGCAAGGCTACAGCAGCCGTCTTTCCATTTGCAGCAGCCAGAGCAAGCGGCGTCCTTCCGTACCTATCTAAAGCTTGAATGTTGACTCCGTTATCGAGAAGAAATCGAAAAGTAGCCGAGATATCGCGGCAGTGTTGAATCGCCAATGAAAACGGTGTCTCGCCACGGGGAGTTCGGAGGTCTAGGTTGATGGAGGCTTTAGAGGAAGCGATGGCAAATAACGCCACAATGAGGTCATCATCTCGTAGAATATAATACAAAAGACCCAATTTTCGGTTATATTTAAAGTCACGTCCAAGACCGGAATGCCTTTTCTTCGCTACATCGTACTCATTGCATAACGAGTGCAAACGTGATGTCGCAGGCTCTTCGCGTGTCTCCCTTCTGAGCAGCCTCCCAACTGTTAATCGGCTAGCCGTAGCCATTGCTGCAACAATAGGAGCGCCATAACGCTCGTCTTCGATGTCAAAGCAGGACTGGTTTCCTTGATGACTCTCGATAAGGTTCCCAAAGTTGCATTCAGCCAGGACGTACAAAAGGCTTGCACCGGTGGTATGCCGTCGTACTTCCTTGTCCTGGAAGATATTATTGTGCTGAATCCATGTTTCAAGTGGGAAGGTTTCAAGGAACCTAATCTGGCTGATATGTCCCTCTTCTGCTAAATTCGCATGGCAGAGAACATTCTGTACCGCGTACCTCAGAAAAGGGAACTCGCAATCTGCCGTGCTACGAGCTTCCGTGATGTGCTCCTTGGAATCATGTGCTGGTACACCATTCTCTTCCGTGTAGGATTGCATATACTCAAAGCAACACTTCTTTAGCCGATCGTGACTCTCTGCACTCGGATCGCCACTCGCCTCCGACAGGATGACTCTGAGTCCCCCGTCCTTGAGAAGAAAGTCTCTGACTGACTCGTGGATGAACTGGACTGTCCGAGCCTTTTTCGTGCTTATGATTTCAGCAAGACCTTTAGAGGAACTTAGAATGAAGTTGCCAATGGCGACTTCCTCAATTTCGTCTCGGTCCCACTTGCAAGTGGTGCACTCTGTGTGTGAGCGAATAGCGAAATAAAGCTGCTCTGGCTTAAGAGGATCTGTCGCGAAAAGGACCCATTGAATGCATAATAGCAATTCATCCTTGTTTGCATCATCTCGAGTAAGAATATTTCGGAATAGCTCATGCAGGTCTCCTGGGATCTCCCTGAGGGTCTGCTTCAAAGCATGGATGCGGCCTTGATCATACTTTTGTTGCAGAATACCAGTCACAAGAACAACCCACATAAAGACACCTGATGCCTTCTCTTTTATCTGAGCACGAATCTCGTTTGCGAGTTTGCTTTCCCCAATCTCCAACTCACTGTCAAGATAAGAAATGATATCTTGCTCATGTCCCTCTTGCCCTTCCAGAACTAGCTCAATCTTCTTTGGCATCGTAATGTGAGGATAGTGTCTGCTCGCCAAGCAAACCTGGAAACTGACGCCTTCTGCAGCGCTCATATTTCCCAAACTCTTGAATGACGATACCATGCAGCGAATTTCGGACTCGTCGCATTCATCCAAGGCGTCAATAAAGACAACCACAGAAGAATCCCCAAGGCCCTCCACGGTTTGCTCAAAGAGTGTTCTCAGTGTCTCAATACCCCAGTCATGGTTCTCGCTGATTCCCGAGATCATCCCAGGTTCGAGCACACTATGCAGCCTGGGAAGCTGTTGCAACATCTGCAATAATAGTGACCTGTACATGCCAGTGGTGGACTTCTCCAACTGCTCCCCTCGTGCATTGAAGAAAAATGAGATGATGATTCTGTTCCTCATCCTTCTACGGGCATTGCTGAGAAGGAATTTCATAACAGTGGACTTCCCTGCGCCCGGCTTTCCTTTGATCCACAGAAAGCCATGATGTTCGTCGACCTTGTTGGGATCCAGCCAGTTAAGATATTCTGCTCGCTTCAGAATCCATTTGCATGTTTGTGCGTGAGCTTTCCTAATGTTGTCATGCCGAGCGTCAATTTGAGTGAATTTCAGAGACTGGAGTAGTGTTTCAAATGTTTCTTGGCCGGTCTCTGTTCATCATTAGCAGGTCAGTATGAACTCATCGTGTCCGAGGCCCCTTCAGTGGATGTAACGAAAACGAACCTTGGTCATCGGTACACTTTCGCTTCTCTCCACGATTTTCATATCCTTGATCCTGTACGGAGGAGGCCGATTGTCCGTAATAGTTGTGATGATTTATTGTTTGAGCTGTGTCTCTGTGGGTCAATGACTTGTTCCCCAAGTCGACATTGTGCCCGGTGATTGTACTCGCAAACTCCGAGCCACTCTGATGAAATTGCGATTGACCGGACATCACTGATCACGGATAATTCGATCTGTATCCATGGGCAAAGCCGGATTGGTGGTCGAAAGATGGAGAATCAGAATCGACGTTTGATGTGAAAGGAAGAAAAGTCTGTTGGGCACACTGACCGCCGGCGATATGCAGCTAAGCAATCAGCCTTATTTTCAAACCCCCAGCACAGTCTCAGACAATACATGATATGATTGGCCGATACCGAGCTTTTCTCGCGCCGGGAGGACAGTTGGTAGAGCAACCTTACAGACGATTTGATACGCACACAAGACATGGATGGCTATGTAGAGAGCCCTGAAAGGAATTCCGATTCGTTCATTAACCTGTTGTTACATCTTCTTGCTTTACCGAGTTAACGCTTCAAAATTATGACAGAAATGAAAATGGATGGGCAAAATGTGCTCGCAGGCTCCCTGCTGCCCACCCTGCGCGATCCTGGTTGCCAAGGGTGGACTCAAGCCCATGTAGCACACTCTGGGTCTGTGATTGGGTTAGCACCTGCAGACACGAAACAATATATGCAGCCACAAAAAATTATCACCAACAAGAAAGAAATCGTGAGCGGTCAGAGCTATTTTATTGACGCTCTCACGTCATCCTTTCTGACCTCAGAGGGAAGATCTGGAGGTTTCTTGAGTTGCAAAGAAATCCGTATTATTCGCTTTGTAATAAACTGAATCAAGTCAAGAAGTTAAGGGGTCCGCTCACGTAACCAGTAACAATTCATGCATGTCCGAATCAGGATTAGGTATTATCAGCGGATCATTATGCTGGATGCCTGATGACCCCACACAGCTGAGGGAAGAAGCTGGGGGCGGGTGATAAAGAGCACTCAGCCGTACGAGCCCGTAGCCACTTCTAAAAGTTGGAGACCCCCGACAACAATCGCGCCCGACCTAGACACTGAGAATCTTCCAGAGGTATCTGCTATATCTAGATGACTAGAGATATATATCCTGCCCTCAGTCAAGAGCACAAAGCTTCTCTGGTTCCACCACCGGATCTCTCAACCTTGCTACAAATAAGGAGCCTTCCGAGAACGACGCTAGTCCTCCCTTTCGATAAATGAGAGGTGAAAGGGAACACATTCGTCGAAATGAGCAGCTACCAGCGACCTGCCAGCAGGGAGGACTTTTCAGTCGCTCTTCTTTGTGCTTTGCCTCTTGAATTTGATGCTGTTTGCATGATAGTTGATGAGTTCTGGGATGAGGATGGCGATCAATTTGGTAAAACTAGTGGCGATCAGAATATGTACGTCACTGGGCGTATCGATAAGCATAACGTCGTGATCGCATTGCTAGGCAAGGGAAAGGTAAACTCGGCAACCGCTGCGACAAGTCTACGCACAAGCTACCCAAATATTACCCTCGCAATACTAGTTGGAGTTTGCGGTGCCGTTCCTTCAATTAGAGAAAGGGATATTCGTCTGGGTGACGTAGTCATCAGCAACACCATCGTTCGATATGACTTTGGGCACCAGACAGATCAAGAGTTTGTCCGCAAAAAGACCTATCATGGTGATTCAGTACCCAAAGAAATTCTAAATCTCCTGGAAAGCCTCCAAACTGTGTTAGGGAAGCGGCGGTTGATGAAAGGATCAGCGATCGTTATCGAGCAACTCAAAGAAACGGCTTCTCGACTAGGCCATCATGGCAGATATGAAAGGCCAGAAAAAAGAATCATTAGCGCTTTTGAAACAATGTCACAGTCACTGGCTCTGAGAGACTCGGAACTCGATCAAACCATGAACATACAGGCACCTGCGATCTACTTTGGACCTATGGCTTCAGGCGATACTGTTATGGTCTCTTCTGAACACCGTGATCGGATCGCTGCTGCTGAGGACATCATTGCATTCGAGATGGAGGGCGCAGGAATATGGCAAGAGCTGCCATGTATCATTGTCAAAGGGGTATCCGACTTCGCTGATAGCGAGAAGACCAAGGAGTGGCAGAATTATGCGGCTGGGATGGCCGCTGCGATATCGAAAGCTATCTTGAAGCGGTACATTCACACCGACAGAAAGGCTACTTCTCCCTCAGGGCATTCCTTCTTAGCGAGACAACAGGGATCGAACTATGGTGGGACGATAAAAGCGGTGCACGATGTAAGCCAGGGTAATCGGATGCGTGTTTCATCTACCCATCCACCCCGAGCTTACGAGCAGGAAGGCTCTTCATTCACGGCGAACATTGAATCTGGATCTGGTGTGCAGCAGGGGAATGTGATGGAATTCTACTAAATCAGGGGTGAAACTTATACGCCGGGTTTCGTTACCTTGAACAAAGAGCAAGCTACTTCATTTGAGCGTGATACATTGATGGGAATCGTCTGCCAATGAACCTAGGTATCCATATACAAATACCTTTTAATGCGACTGTCAGTAGCTTGGGTAGCATTCTAGCATACTCTGAAGAGATAAGGGGAATTTTGTGTCATTTCCCTTGCTTGGTGCAGATCATGGATCAAATTTTCCCTGCAAGCCATCAAAGAGGTGCAAACTCCGTATCTCACCTCATCATAAAGAAGGCCACGGGGACGGACAGAAGCTAACCAATCCAACCAAATTCCTAGTCGTCATTAGTATAGTCATTCCCTGTTCCTATCTCGGATTAAGACATGTTTTCAATAGTAGAGACCTCTCATCCCTCTAAAACCATGTCAAGGTATGAAAGAGATACATTGGAGCCATGATACGCTCAAACATTTCAATTCCGAATCAAATTAAATATCTTTCGGCGATGTCTGACATTTCAATGACGTGCTATAACCGACTAAGGTTGCCCTCTCCTTTTGGTGGTCGGCTTTAACGGACTTAACGACTTCGCGGCGTTTGTCTCAACTACCTCCGTCGTGAATTCGATGGTGTAAGAAAATGGAGTACATATTTTGTTCATTCGCATTACTATATATCGGTCGTATAGACTATTTGTCTCGCGTTGACCTTGTTGTTGGACCTACACAAGCTGCGATTTGGATTTACGTTTATTACCCCTGAGATCGTATCAGCGTGTAGTCTTTTGCACCAGGCAACAGAAACACAGGTCTCAATGACTAATCCATTCTCAGCACAAGATCAAAAACGAAACAAATATGTCAATGGACAAATCGAAAACCATAGACCTCGAGGGGGAGAAGCAGGTTTCCGAGTCAAGACAGCCGTCTATTGTGTCATCTTCAACTGCAAACGGCATAGAAACTCCAGAAGTCCGCGAGGAAGATGCGAACAAAGATCAGGAAAAATCTTACGTCGAGACGGAAAAGCCTGTCGAATACCCTAAAGGCTTGGAAATGTTCTTCATCATGCTTGCGCTCGTGCTTAGTATTACTCTCTGCTCTCTCGACCAGGTAAGCTTAGCTATCCCAGGCAGTTCTTCTTACCACCGCTAATTCTGACATTGATAAAGACTATCGTCGCCACCGCCGTTCCCAAGATTACCGACCAGTTCGGCCGCCTGCAAGATATCTCGTGGTACGGGTCAGCATACTTCCTCACTCTCGGAGCCTTCCAGTCACTCTGGGGCAAGATCTACAAGTTCTTTCCTCTGAAAACTAGCTTCATGCTATCCATCTTCATCTTCGAACTCGGAAGCTTGATCAGCGCCGTTGCTCGTAACTCGATGACAGTGATTGTCGGGCGCGCGATCGCTGGCTTAGGTGCCTCGGGTGTTGCCCCTGGAATGTATACGATTCCCGCTTTCATTGCCGCACCCGAGAAGAGAGCTACATACACGGGTTTCATCGGGTTGTCGTATGGTATTGCTGCTGTTGCCGGACCCCTCATTGGTGGGGGACTTACAGCTGGCGCGAGCTGGAGATGGTAAGTGGAATCTCTTGAGATTGTTGCTACAAAACAACTACATAGCCTTTAAACGAACAGCTTTGAACTAACAACAAATTTTTTTAGGTGCTTCTATATCAATCTTCCTATTGGAGGCCTCGCCATTCTCGTCATTCTTCTCACTTTCAAGACACCAGCAGGGGTCAAGGTGGTTGACGCTACACTCAAGGAAAAGCTTTTACAAATGGACTTTATAGGCACAGCGTTGGTCATGGGCGCGTCTTTGTCTTTGCTTCTGGCCCTTCAATATGGCGGTGTGACCCATGCTTGGAACTCTAGTGTTGTCATCGGCTTGCTCGTAGGCTTCGTTCTGATAATTATCGCGCTGATAGGAGTAGAGCTCTGGCTGGGAGAGCGTGCAATGTTGACCCCACGACTCATCCGTCAAAGAACTGTTTGGGTCAACGCTATCTGGAGCTTCTTCTTTGCTGGATCATACTTCATCACGCTCTACTATCTACCTATCTATTTCCAGAGCATCGATAACCAGAGTCCTATCGGCTCGGGTGTACGGAACATTCCACTTATCGCGCTGTTCAGCGTGGCGACATTTGCGTCCGGCAAAGCCATCACAAAGACGGGTACTGCGGCTCCATATCTGGTGATTAGTTCGATAATCGTCACTATTGCTTCCGGTCTGCTCTATACGCTCGATATTGGGACGTCGACGGGCAAATGGGTGGGATATCAGATCCTAGCGGGCTTTGGATATGGCATTGGTCTCCAGGTTCCTGTTGTCATTTCTCAGGCATTCGCTGCACCCAGTGACATGGCTCCTGTGACTTCTATCATCATATGTGAGTACATACATTCTCTCCATTTCTTCGTTTTCCTTTCTGTTGCTTTATCATCCAACCAGCTGACATTCAACTCACCGTTACAGTTTCCCGTACCATCGGTGGTACGTTCTTGATCACCGCTGCGCAATCGGGCTTCATCAACCAGATAATTCATAAGCTGTCTAACACTGCGCCTACAGTTGATCCGGCCCTGGTCACAGAAACTGGTGCCACTACTCTGCGACAGAATTTCTCCGGCGCAGAGCTGAACGGTATACTACACTCTTATGCATGGGGCATCAAAGTTGCTTTTGCAATTACTACTGCGTCTTGTGGCATCACAGTCATTGCGAGCCTGTTTACCAAGTGGACGAATGTACATCACAAGAAACAGAGGTCATGAAACACTCCCGACATTGTGTATGATGAAGGGATCTTTTCAAATTCATTTGGTGCTTTCACCGGTTTCATTCTAGAAAGGCTACTTATATAAGGGGTAATAGCGGGAGTCGTTGAGGTAACTGGACCTTGCGACACTGGAAACGGACATCAAGCGTGTTAAGCTACCGACTCTCGAGATCATCACAAAGTCCAACAGTAACATGAAGCACGAGACAAATTGAATTAAGGTTCCTTTACTCGTAAAGAAGAAATCGGTATCAATTTATATCGCTCTGGGAAGCTTTTACATTCATTTGATCCGGGACAACCTCTCTTTTGGCTTGTTCCTGACAAGGTCTGAGTCCTCCCATGGAATCGGGAATGACTCCCTGAATTCCCAATGGTCACCACCTTGCGTAAAGGCGTCTTCCCAGTAGTCTCGGTTCTCTTTCTGGATCGCAAGAGAACTTCCATAGAATACACGCAGCATTTTGGGGGCCAATCTTGTGATGTTCTCAGTCCGATCCTTCCATTCAGTATCCAACTTCGTCTCGGTAACAACGTCTAATTTGTGGCCAGCCCAAGCGCCGACCCATATTGGCCAGAAGTCGGTACAACATGGTCCGTAGAGTGGGTCTTCGCAGGCATTTGAGAGATCTTGATCAGTGAAGCCTTCAAAGGTTTCGAGTTGCTCCCAAGACCAAGCCTTCTTTCTATTCTTTTTGTAGTCCGCTTTCCAACTGATGAGCCATAGAAGGAGAATATCGAGTGTGAGCCACTGACGGCCTGGCAGAGAAATAGTGGCCTCGTTATCAGAGGTGACTACAGCTTCCATTCTTATGTACTCTTGCTCCGTCAAGTTGCGCAAAAGCCAACTGCTTCCAGGTTCAAGGCTAAGACGTGGTAAACAGGCCTTCATTATTGGGTGGAGTCTTTCGGGAATAGAAGCCATTTCAAGGTGTCTGAGGAAAGCCTCTTCGTATAAACTGTCGTAGGGGAATGGTACTTTCTCGTAATTGTCCACAGCTTCGTTGAACCAAATCGATGCCCAAGTGGTTGCTAAATGATGTCGACGGCCAGCAAGCTCGGATTCCATCTCTATATCTTCAGAGGTTGGTTCTGGTAATATGTATTGCAACGCTTTGGGAAGAACGCGCAGTGTCTCGACAGTGCAGATCATTGGAGTGTTGGCCCAGGAATATTCGTTCTTCCACTGAACGTAACTGCCCTTCACCCAATTCATGGTTCGGGACCAGAGCGTTTGCGAGCACATTGCCAATGCCACAGTATCCTCTACTTCGAGGAGTTCAAATATTGCTGCCAGAAGCTCGGCGGGAAGCATCTCTAGCCGGGTTTGGCCCTGTAAAGGCTGCGATGTCGACTGGGCCGAGTGTAAAACTGTCCACTCGTCCGAATCGATCTCGATACCTTCCATTGAGTTACAGAGAAACTTGAAAGCGTCGAAACTCAGATGATGTGTGCAGAAAATTGAGGGGTCCATGAAACTTTTCAAATCAATGACCGGCATTCTCATCCCCTGTTTCTTTTCAGGTGTGAGGAACACCCAGCATTCCTCACGGTTTGTGGCCCAGATATTTCCAACATTCCAAGGCTCTTCTCCGTGGAGTCTGCGTCTCATTTTCGACTTGATTGATAGAGTTGGAAGAGATTAGACTGGAAAAGTGTTGTTGCCTGCTGCTTATGGTCTTTTACATGGACATGAGAATAGCCAGCCAATCATGCCCCTTGGTCTTTATTACTCATCCAGACACACGATTGAATTGTTAAGTCAACCAATGGGATGGTATTTCATCAAGGTGGCAATTTAGCCGGGGATACGCGATTTGTCCCTAAGTGATCCTTCTGCTTGATGGCATGCGGCTGTCACCTCTAACCTCTGTGTGCAGAATTAGAACAAATCAACCGTTTCTTAAACTCTATAAGTTGTTTTTCTGATTTTGAAACATGGCAATGGTAAATTTGATAGATCGATGGTCACTAATCCTGTCCAATAGTGAGGTTTGGCCTTGTGTCCTCTGGATCCTGAAGCCATTTCAATAGCTTCCTCATCAGTACTTGCTTATCCATCGGCTTAGGGATATAATCATCCATCCCCTTCTCCAAGCAACGCTCCATGTCGCCTTTCAGCGCATAAGCGGTCATGGCAATTATAGGTAGACGTATGCTGCTACGACGTATTCGAAGTGTCGCTTCGTAACCATTCATGACTGGCATACTGATATCCATGAGTATTAAGTCAAAGGTACCAGCCGCGGCTGATAGTGATGACACAGCTTGAGCGCCGTCTGAGACAACTGTAATATCTTTGAATCCAAAGCCATGCAGCATTCCAACTAGGATCTTTTGATTGATGATGTTGTCCTCGGCAGCAAGGATCCTCTTTCTTGGCGAGATCTTCAACAACTGTTCTAGTTGTGTGGCGAGATCTTCGCCTTGTTGAACTTGTTGCTGGGGTAGTTCCCTGCCAACTCCTAGCGGAGCGGCATGAGACTCGACCTGGCGAAGGCTGCTGATCTTCTTCACCTTGAACGAGTACCAAAAGATGCTGCCCTGCCGTTCTGGGTTAGGCTTATATCCAATACTCCCTCCCAGCAGCTCAACGAGTGATTTCGCAATAGATAGTCCAAGGCCTGTTCCTGGGCGCCGCTTCTGGTGCGGTGTATCAAACTGCGTGAATGGTTTGAACAGCTCTTTCGCGTCAATTTCTGTAACGCCATGCCCGGTATCCCAGACCTCTGTTTGTATTGTATGGCTGGTCTCGTCTTCAGCAAGCATCGATGCATGGACTGAGATGTATCCCTTCTCTGTGAACTTGACAGCATTGCTGAGGATGTTCTCAAAGATCTGGCGGTATCTCAAAGCGTCCCCTTCCGCCCATTTCGGTAAGTTCGGCGATAGCTCCAGCTTTAGAGATACTCCCGGCTGCACAGTAGTCTGAGCTCTACGTACAGCTGATGTAATCACATTAGTGATATCCAGCCTCTCGTTCATGATGGGAAAGGTGCCCGCGGCAATCTTCGAGTAGTCCAGAATATCGTTGATGATGCGTAACAGGACCTGTCCGCTCTCTTGGATCATATTGGCCGTCTCCCTTTGCTCTTCAGTGAGAGGGGTATCCAGTAGTAAGGAACAGGCAGATAGTACACCATGCATCGGCGTGCGGATCTCATGACTCATATCTGCCAGGAAATCATTTTTCAACTTGGTGCTCTCCTCGTAAGCAGCAGTAAGCCGCAGTTCGGCCTCTTTTCGCTCAGTGAGGTTCCTGGTAACCTTGCCGAAGCCAACATGGATGTCGTTCTTGCAGATAGCCGTTATAACCACGTTAGCCCAGAACCTGCTGCCATTTTTACGATAGCGCCAGCCTTCATCTTCGACCCTGCCCTCCCGCAAGCAAATCTCGAGTTCCCTCTCGGGTTTCTGAGACTGAATATCTTCTTCGCCGTAGAAGGTTGTGAAGTGCTTGCCAATGATTTCTTCCTTCTTGTAGCCCTTGTTCAGCTCTGCGCCAGTGTTCCAGGTCAAGACGTTCCCACGAGTATCGAGCAAGAAGATGGCATAATCTTTCACAGCCTGGACGAGAATGCGGAAAGCGTCGTCGATAGGTAGCCAACTCTGTGTTATTTCGCCGTTGACCGTCGTAGTGTAAGGCTCAGCTTGTTCCCATTCTATGACCAGGCACAGCAGCTCATCGCCTTTGTGGACGGGCACGATACGCGCCGTCCAAGAAATGCCATTCGCGATATAGGCCGCATGGCATAGACGGAGAGCGCGAGCTTCAAGTGCAGTTTCAATTGCAAAGACAAAGGGAATACGATCAAACCTTTCGGTGGGCGATCCGTGATAGAGGGCAGTGAAGAGGTCTTGGCCGACGATTACCTGGCGCTTACGGCCCCAAGCCTCTAGCAAGCCGGCTGAGGCTCTTTGGATGCGATAGGATGGGGACACGACAAGAGTGGGGACGGGCAAGTAGTCGAGGATGTCGTCCGTGTTCATGGTCGAGTCCATGGTGGGGACGGTGGCATCAAGCTCCTTGGGCAGATCCATGGGTCACATTCGTTACCTCAACCAAGGTGATGCACGGACAGGTCGCTAATACGACGTCTCTTTGCTTCAACACGTTGAGAAGAAAAGCCCCATGGCAGTGAAGGGAGAATTTTCAGCTCTTTGGCGCTAGCCAATCAGATCATATTATGATGTCAGGATTCTGTCATTTTCCTGCTCAATTTTTGATCAGGCTGAGATACTTCTCAATTAGGCATAGACCGCAATCAGAGTAATGCAACTGAAGTCGATCAAGAGAGGCTAACGACGGTACACTGCAGTCCAATATTCAGGCAACTACCCAGTATAGACAGGCACCGAAAACCCATGAATAAGAAAACTTATGACCTATGCGAAGCATTTTGTACTTGAAGCCTTGAAGCAGGAAAATAAGGTTGAAGCCTGATATAAATATATAAAGAAACTGATCTATAGCTATCAAATTATACTTGTCTATCTTCTCTCTCATCTATAGTCTATACGGGTATAATTTATAATACAACACATCAGAGCTTAGCCCTGGCGTGCATGACTGGGCAACCATTTGTCTTGGCTCCTTGACCGATCTCTGCATTTCCTGAGACCGTGTCGCTCTTTTTTGGTGCACTCCTGTACCCTCCCTTCTCGTTATCGCTGTTCGTGACGTTCCCTTCTGCATCTCTCGCTATTCCTAGCTCCAGCAGCCTGGCGAATGCTGCTTTAAAGTCGTTGAAGAACAGCTCCTTGTCTTCTGCATAAAGACGCACGTACTTCGAGAACTCGGGGTCTGTTGTCAGAGCCATATCGGTTGGGAGCATCATCAACTCCTCTTCTGTGACAGGGTCGACAGAGGAGAACTGAATGACACCAGATTCGGGAACTGTCTTCTCGGTCCACTTTTCCGACAGCAGGAGGCGGAAATATTGATTCGAGAATCGTGTTGGGTTATTGACCCATTTACCCTCGAAGCCAGAGTTTTCCGTATGGCATCGTCCAAGACTATGCGCACCACTGAGGGCTACGATCTCTCGATCGTTGAAACCCATTCGGTAGAAGATGTCTCGGATATGGTCTGCTCCTTGGGCTGCATCCGGAAGACGGCCGCGAGGTGGAAGCTTGCTGTCGTCTGTAAAGTCCGTTCGCCCTGGAAGCCAATCGATCTCTGGACCTCCCATGGCTCGGATGGCAGTTACGCCAGCAAGTGTCCATAGGTCCGAGTATGTGATCCACGGGTGAAGACGTTTGACGGGCTCTAGGAAGAGGCGAGCATTCTGAAGGCCAGCGTTGGCGGGATCGCCGCCCTCGGCTTCGTAGCGCATTCCAGCGCCGTTTGAACCTCCGGTATCTGTCGCTACGTCATATGTGCCAGATGAGTGCCTCCACGCCGCGTTAGCCATGAACTGATGTTTGTTGGGTTTGTTGTTGACTTACCAGGCTAGGCGCACAAGGACAGGGCCGGCACTTCCATCGTCATAGTCGGGTTGACGGAGAAGATCGATGATGGACTTTCTGACGGCTTTGAAGTCACCAGGTTTTGAGGCCTGGCTTTCTGACAGCGGCTTATCGATACTGGTCATCTCGAAAAGACGTGATGGAGCTAACAAAGAAAGAAATTTTGCGCGTTGGGATACAAGATATAACCAAAGAGTCCACTGGGCCAGAATCTAATTCTCGGGTTGGAGATAAAGACTTACAACAGGAAGCAAGGAATGTCTACAAATAGAAAGAATCGAAATGTCAAAGGATATAAGCAAAAATCAGGAGACATTCTCGGTGCCATGTGATTGTAAATTAGCCCAAGGCCCACAAGCAAAAGTTGCGATTGTGGGTCGGGAGAGACTGCCGAGGTAGATTGATAAGGATCAAGCCGAGGAAGGGATATTCCCAATAAATCAAGACAAGATAAGAGAAAAAGTCGATAGTTCACTCTATATCTGTTGTTGACCATTTGGCTTCATGTTCGCCACATTTTGCATCTCAATGTTGCTCCAATATCTCCAACCTACCCCGAAAAAATTCCCCTTCGCCCGGTTGGTCAACTCCGTCTCTAAATCGGCTAGTTCTCTCTACTCCAACTCTTATCCAACCGCCATACCATCTTCTCATTGCCATCCAAAGTCCTAGATTCTTGCCTTCAAAGTTAGAATAATTCTAGCTGATAAGATTTAGGTGGTGAATACAAGCGCTTAGTCAACAGGCCAAACTGGAAATAATACGTTCTGCGATCGGGTGTTACAAGCAAAAATCTGGTACAATTGACAGGTTGTGATGGTCAGCAGGATAAATTTGTACTGCTGTTCTTTTTACCTTCATCTCTACATTTTCCGCCGACGATGAACAGAATCATTATCAAAGAGTACCAGTACCTGGTTTTATAACTAGATCTTATATTTATCTGTCCCTAGACACAATTCCAAAGCGAGATATTCCCTGTCGCTCCAATCATGATCCCATTTCAACCAATCAGACGCGGGATCATGAAACATCACCAATCTTCCGGATGTAACAGGGACGCTACGGGTCATGATGATCAGTTTAAAGGTTAAAGCGCCATTTCCATGTACATAAACTTATTTGTTTTGTTTCCCCTTCTTCATTCGTTCTTTTCCTTGTATCATACTTGTAAAATGAGGTCGTTTCTTCAGCTTTTGAGTCTGGCAGCAGGACTGTCGCAGGCGGCAACTACCTCTGTACTATCCAGAGCTACTGGTACTGCCAAAAACCTGGTTGTGTTGTAAGCTATCTCTTGTCTAATTGTTGAAGCTATCGTTCTTATGAACCTCCCAGTGGCGATTCATATTCGACTGTTGGCTTCTGGCCTGGGGGCGACTTACCCAGCGCTGGCAGCCCGCTCGGAAATCCAGCTCTACCAGGACAAACAACAGCAAATGGATTGAATTGGGTTGGCCAATTGACTAGCGTGCTGAACACTTCTACGATCTTGACTTATGACTTTGCTGTCACTGGCGCTACGGTTGATAAGGAAATCGTCTCGACATATGCACAGTACTGCGTTGATGACCAGGTTGCCCAGTACAAAGAATATGTCGCTGGCAAAATCAGTTCTGCAGAAACACTTGTCGCCGTATGGATCGGTACCAATGATCTCGGCGAACCCTTCTGGAAGAAATCGACAGCGCCGATCGAAAAGACCATGGATCGGTACTTCGAGCTCTTGGAGACGCTGTCTCAGACTGGATTGAAGAATTTTGCCCTCTTCACTGTTCCTCGTACGCCTCTTACCCCTATCGGCTAACCAAGCTAATATGGTACCAGCTTTTACGGACCAAATCCCGGCTATGATGGGACAGTCTGAATCAGACCTTAATACGCTCCGTGCAGACATCATTGCCTACAACGAAGCTCTAACTGAGCGTGCTTCTACCTTTTCAAAGTCTAGCTCAGGTGTCGAGGTGGTCGTATTTGACACGAAACCTACTTTTGACACCGTAGTCAAGAACTTCAAAGAGTACGGTGCCAGGGATGCGACATGCTATGGTGGAAATGACTGCCTCTGGACCGATACCTATCATGCCGGTGTCGCTATCCACAAAGCTCTTGCCAATGATTTCGCAGAGAGTATTAGTAAGGTTTTCACGTTCTGAGCATTGGATAGTGTAGAGTAGTCGCGCTGTAGAATCGATCATCAACCTTCAGCAGCCTTATTGGAGAACCCTTGTCTGTTGGCACGGACGACCAACACATTTGGACATTTAGCCGAGCCAACATGTGAAATGCCCCTCACGTTCCAATTACGACATACAATTTTATCCCTCACATATTACTGTTGCTGTCAACATAATAATTATGGCTGATCCTGCCTCGACTGCCGATCCCGTGGCGCTAGAAGTTGATGAGGCTGAGGCCGATACTACTAGCGATACTGATTCTCTCGGCTCAATTGAAGGGAGCTCCACTTCGTCAATTACCTCAAGCATCCTAAAGTATCGCCACGAAAACGGCCGCACCTATCATGCGTATAAAGACGGCCAGTATGTAATCCCCAACGACGAGCAGGAGCAGGATAGGCTCGACTTGCAACATCATCTGTTCCTTCTCACCTTTGATGACAAGCTTTATTTATCGCCCGCCGGTCGTGAAGGTCGTCAATTACACAATGTTCTAGATGTTGGAACAGGTACTGGACTCTGGGCCATGGACTTCGCCGATGAGCATCCCAACGCCTCAGTCATCGGGATTGATCTCAGCCCCATCCAAAGTCCTTTCGTCCCTCCTAATTTGAGTTTCCAAGTCGATGATATTGAAGAGCCGTGGACTTTTCGGGTCAAGTTCGATTTCATCTACAGTCGCATGATGACTGCCTCCATTGCTGACTGGCCCGGCTTTTTTGCCAAGGCCTATGAGAATCTCAGTCCCGGCGGCTGGATCGAACTGGCAGACATTTACCCCATCACCAGCGACGATGGGACTCTCACAAAAGACTCGGCAACTCATGAATGGGTCACCAAGCTGTTGGACGGCACAAAGATGATTGGAAGGCCATTCGACGGGGCAGATAAGTACAAGGAACAGCTTGAAGCCCAGGGCTTTAAGAACGTCCAACAGGTCGTGTTCAAATGGCCTCAGAATACGTGGCCACGAGACAAGAGACACAAGGAGCTTGGTAAGCATCAGTCTCATTGAGTTTGCTAATGTACTGACCATGAATAGGTGCTTGGAATCTTGAAAACATCACCTCTGGCCTTGAAGGTCTCAGCTCTGCTGTCTATACCCGTGTCCTCGGCTGGAGTAAACAAGAGTTGGATGTATTACTTGCCAAGGTTCGCCGCGAAATGAAAGACAAAGCCATTCATTCTTACTGGCCTATGTAAGTCAAGGAACCATATCGGCAATGCACCAAGCTAATCTTGTGTAGATATGTTGTATATGGGCAAAAGCCGGAGAAATGAGGTGCTACTTTCTGACAACATGCTTTTCCATATCGATCTAGTGAAATTTGAATAGCGAAAATGTTATTGACCTCTATCTGATTGAAATTTAGTTTGACTCTGGTCATCCAAGCAATTCTAAAATACAATCCTCTATCCTCATTGTCATGTCACACTGAGCCAATTTCAGATTCCATCACCTTTACGAGTCTACTTTGGAACGAACTGTTCCAGAGTCCTAGTGATAAGGTTGTAGGTCGAGTTCTTGTCCAAACTCAAGTACAAGTCCGAGCCCACATTGAAGCTACCCCATGCAGTCCATCCATACCAGATATCACTGTTGCGATCGAGGAATGCCAGCATAGATCGAATCGTCTCATCGCATTGAAGGAAAGGTCCACCTCCAAATTCTGTGACCATTCCTTGAAAGCCATTTCGGCGCAAGATGCGAGTGACTGCTTCAAACCTCTTGACGAAACCACTCCAGGGCTCGCAGAGACCATATGCGCCAGCGGCATCGTCGAAGTACTGGTGGAAGTCGTACAGGGTATTATTGGCGGGGTCTTGAATGAGACCGGGGCCGATACCTGGTTCAGAAAAGGCCTCCCAATCGACGAGGCGAGCAAATTGCGTTCCTGAGACAAGGATTTTCTGTTTATCGGTGACCTCTCGGATTGCGAGGATTGCAGCTTGGTTGGTTGCACCCCATTTAGTAATGTCAAGGTCATGAGCTGGAGAACTCTGTCAGTTTGACTTCGGAGAATAGGCTATGGACTGTGAAGTGCTCGAGAGTTGACTCACGTTCATTCATGAGTTGGAAAATAACTCTGGGGTTTGATTTGTATCTCTCGGCAAGCTTGGTCCAGAGATCGGTGAAGTGTTTATTGGTGACGGTGATGTTGGGATTGAGGAATGACACATCAGGTTGGCCAATCACGGCGCAATACCAACGTGCATAGTTGTGCTAGTATAGTCAGTCTGTGAATCATGGAGAGACCGCATTTGCCAAACATACAATATCCAGGATCGCTTGTCCGCCATCATCGGTGATAGCCTTAACCAGCTTGTCAACTGCTTCCATGTTGATCTCATTCAGGCTGCCGCCAAGTGAGGTCTGGACATGCTGCCAAGCCATGGCAATTCGAAAGAGATTGAAGCCTTTGTCGTGCCATGATTTGTAATCTTCAATGGTGTTGATATATGGATAGCTATGATAACTTGGTTTGCAAGACAGATCGAGGAAGGTGTTGTAAGCTGATCCGAGGATGTTGACATCGTTGGCGAGACCAAACAAGTTGACACTGCTCATGTTAGTCATTTTTCCCTTATATAGATCATGTTAAACCTACCCTGTCCATTGTACCTTGCCGGCAGTGGCTGTTTGAACTGCAAAAAGAAACGTGAAAGTCTTGAGCTGCATGGTGGCAATGAAAGAGAAGGTGTTGTCGCTTTGATACAGTCGATTGAGACTGCGAGAAAGGGTTGTTTTTTAATAATCCTGCTGAAAATGCGATTATGATTCAGTGATCTCTTTAATCAGTGGCCGTGGCCTGTTCGAGCTGGACTGAAACTTCACCTCGCGCTCCAGTTCCTGAAAGAGTAGACTAAGATGACGATCCGTCAGCTTCGGCGGAGCCACGCTAGACGACACCTCGCGATCCGACCCCACCACGGAAGCTGAGGATTTCTTATGATATCCGGAATCGCCGGCACAAATGATCAAGGAATGGCTCTTATTACATTTTATTAGTAGAACGTTCGATTGCGTAATTGAACAGCTTCCAGCCTGGTCTCCTGCTGCCCTTTGTGGTAATTAGTGCGCTGGTGGCCATCGCTCGTGAAGCTGGGAGCGAAGGCAAAGCAAAGCAGCTCTCAATAGTTCTCTAGAATCTGCGCCCCAATGAAAAGTCCTTTTGTAGTAGATATCTTTTCCATAACTCCTGCAACCCATTCTCGCATAATCGGAAAACCACTCAGATGATTATAAGCAACTTTCAGTGGGAATAGCAGGTTGAACGCTCCCGATGCTCCGCCTTCGTTCCGCAACATATAATCAACGCATTGGCATATCGCCTGTGCGTTGCGGTACCGATTCTCATGGTTCCAGAACACGAGCTCTGATGCCTCTTGAAAGTGGTTTCCATCGGGAGATATACCTGCATCGAAGACGCAGCAGTCGTTGGGCCATAACATCAACTGCTCTAATATCGAATGCAATATCAAGTGAGTTGTGTTGAAGTAGACAAATTCGACGGCTCTTTCGAGGTCAGAAAAACATAGAATCTGCTGCAGTGTTTCATGGTATAGTTCCGATGATTCGCGCCCCATTCTCTGTCTCCAGCAATTATGAGGATGCATGAAGCTCCATGAGATTCGTAAAGAGCTGAGCCGCTGAAAAGAAGCCTGCAGCTTTTGACTTATAAGGTCTGCAGACACCGAGCAGCCATTCGCATCGACAAGATTATCGATGTCTTCCATCATGCCAGGGATGTCGCATAAGATATCTTGTAGAGAATCCCCAATAGTCTTGGACATAGGTTGCAGTGCCCACGGTATATGCTTCCACTCATCCTGGTCTAGAAAGGTGCGCTTTCGGTTGGCCATGGCCCCGATAGACTGCGAGCCGTTGGTAATTGATCAGTTTTCAAGTGAAATAACTTACTATGAATGATCTGTTGATCCGTAGAATGGGCTTTGCCGCGTCCATCTGAAATCCATAGGGCCCTGCCATTTCCGTCTTTCAACGTTAGTGAAAACCCAATTAACAATCATTACAAGGCTTCCGTACCAACGCTGCGACTCCGTGGCAGTGATGTAGCCAGTTTGACATGGAATCCGAAGATATCATCTCATATACGCCAAGGAACAGCGCGCTCCATATGGTGGAATGAGGGAGAGATGTCGACACGTCGGCCCTCGTCCCAAGATCAGCCTTCAGCTTTTGTACCGCGTTTCCATACAGTGTAGAAGCGTGGACCTTCATTTCAGGTATAAAGTGTATACTAGAGAAGAAGGCTTCTGCGACACATAGGCCTGACATGCCTGCTGTTGAGTCTGCCTCGCTTGAGAAAGGATTAAGGACTGATGATCCGTATTCGAGAGGTGGCTTGACTAGGACAAATAGGTTTCTGACAAAAAACGATATGACTACTTCATTCTGAAAGCCATGCAAGTCGATTGTGACAGGTATCTGCTTGAAGTTCTCCCGTTGAGTCAAAGGACTCAAGCCACTGGGATTCTGAGGCTTGGCATCTTGAGGTCGGTCAATTTTGGCAGCATCATGAAGATGATTTACAAATACAAGATTGTCATCGTATTGGCATGGGTGGAAGCCTTTGTTGCACCTCGCGCATGTTGGTCGCTGTTCATCTATGGTCATCAGCCGTGAACAGCTTTCTCTCAAGGTAATGACATACCGCATTTGACCCTACGTTTGCGGCACGTCAAGCATCCTTTGCTGCGCCGGGGTTGCCTCCTTGGCTGCGAAGACATGGCCTTGCCTCCGTTGTTGGCATGTTGAAAATTGTTAAGGGCTACAGCAAAAGTGGGAAGAGGTCAAGGCGGAGAGGAGTTATGAATTTCCTATTTGGATGTAGTATCAAAATTGGCAAGCTGCAGATGTTGATTGGTTTATCTGGCCTATGTCTCATACGTCATCGAAATGATCGTTTCGTCTCCTTTTCCGTGCTGGTTCAGCTGGATGCGGCAAATACAAGACCCCAGCACTCTGATAAGTCATTGAAACCTGAAAAGACCCTTGTTGATAAACAGAAAAGGGGTCGGAAAACCATCCAGTCAACGTTGAAACAGGTGTCACTTAATTAGGTTGTTCGGTAGCTCACAATCCGGGTATTAAATACCCTGACGCTAACGCCAGGTGACGTGCGGGGGAGCAGACAACTTCTCGACAGACGCAAGTGATAGTAGATTCGAGCTACATGCAACTGCTTGATCTTATCTCTTATACGGAATAAATAGAATTAATTCCAAATAGTCAAGCATAAGACTTATTACTTCCAAGCACAGTTCGAGCTCACATTCGCGTTCACATCTGGCTCAGACGTGGATTAAATGTCTACTACCCTGCACCGAGCGATGTGGCAGGGCTAATTTATGTATGAACCTTGATGATATGAACCGCAGATCTGCAGCCGTACAGGTGCCATTCAGCTTGCGTGATCCAATTTCATCTCAAAGATGAAGCCTCCTTTCATCTAACGACATCGAGACCGTTCCATGGATGCATTTATCACAGTCTTTGACGATGCTTCCCAGGACAGGGCTAGTGACGCTTGCGCTCTAGCTTTATCAGCTTTAGCAATGAAGCTCGGACTGTAGCATGCCAATCGTTACGAGAGGGATACAGATAAGCTATCATGGTTTTGGAATAGCTTCTTGGCCTCGGATTCATTAAACCTTCCGCTGCCCTGGGCCTGGGCAGTAACGACAGTGGAGAAGTTGTAATTATTACCCCAGATTCTGTCACCGCGGCTCCTCGTTTTCTCACGCGGTCACGCATTAACAATTGAGGACTATAGATCACGCATTTCATCATGTCTATGACGGCTGTTTATTCTGCCCCACCTAATCCTAGGAAGCGGGCTTCGGTAGCCTGTAACGGCTGCCGGGTCAAGAGGACAAAGGTAACGAATGCTCCCCTTCCTACACGATTTGAGCCTCAATCGAACGAGTGAGATTGCATGACCTCAATATATGTGGCAACTGCTGACTCGAGCTATATGTAGTGCGATGGCAGTCAGCCAAGATGCAGCGCATGCTACGACCGCCAACAAGACTGCGAGTATACCCAGGCTGAAAGCAACAGAAAGTACGTCAACACAGCACTATTACAGAAATTGCACTCATATATATGGATAGACGACATATAAATGCATATATAAACGCGTTGGAAGCACGTGTCGCAAGCTTGGAGAGACAACTCGCCCAGCGCAATGGTGATCCTGGGACACCAGACTCTGCAAAGAACAGCAGTAACTGTGACCATGACAAGGCGGCCTTCGTGAGCACTACCCAAGCTTCTCAACCGGCCCCAAACAATAACACAAGCGAAGACGATATGGATGATCTCGCAAACGCCCTCGGCTGCTTCACTCTTGGTGATATTGGAGAGTTGCGCTATTTCGGTGCATCCAGCAACTTTTCCATCATCCACAACCACGCTATCAAGGTGTCATCATCTATCTAAGCCAGAAATCGCAGCATAGAGGCTGCAAACAACATGCCCGACTTCATCACGCCTTCTGATGAGATGCGCGATCACCTACTCGAGATTTTCTGGCGTTGGCAGAACTCTTGGCAGTACATAGTCCCGAGAGATCTATTCGTACGGTTTATACGTTGAGAAGAATGGCCGTTACTGCACGCCTTCGCTCATGGCGGCGATTTTAACCATATCATCGCGGTACTCCCCTAGGTTGGAGCTTCGAACTGATCCCGATGACGCCAATACGGCTGGTGAAGCATTTGCTGCCCATGCCAAGACTATGCTTCATTACCAATGTGAAGCTCCAACGACATCGACGGTTCAAGCAACAGCACTTCTTGGCCTGTACTGGGCGACTACTGACAATGAGGGTCTCGGATTCATGTATATCGGCATGGCGACAAGGATGGCCATGAACCTGGGTCTTCACTGTGATTGCTCACCTTACACTTCCAAAGGCCTCGTATCCGATGATGATGTGGAGGCCAGTAACGTCACTTTCTCGGGGGTATATGTCTTGGACAAGTAGCAAACCCGAAGAAGACTGACGTGTTCTGAAAACTGACACGGAGAACAGATGTTATTGCCTTGGTATGGGCCAGCGAGTATCCAAGAGTACAACATCACAACGACGAAACCCAAAGGACTTGTCCAACATAGCCCGCCCTTATCTGACTATCAATATGGGATATCCGCTCCATTTCCGACAAGTCACATTCTGGAAAACTCGATGTATACCTGTGAGCTTTTGCTCGCTACCTCAGAAGTCATCGACCAGCTGTGAGAAATCCATCCCTCGTGGCAAGGTGGCAACTGACATAAGATAGATATGCCCAGAGATACGCGTGGACTGAAGATAGAGTTATGAAAGCTCATCTACAAGCTGTCAGGCTCTTTGACCGGTTGCCGAAAAGCTTGAATCTCGAGCTCCTGTCTTCAATGTTCTCTGCCATATGTCTACTTTCAAAGTAACTCTGGGTCTGAGGTGCCTCACTAATGACTATCCTCCAGTTTACAATACCATCATGCAATATTATTACTTCACCGACCATTCTTTCAACTTCTCAACCCTGGCAAGAACGCCATCCCCTATGATCCAGAGGGAGGAGATACCCACTCAAAGTCCTGCAGGGAATCAGCCGTCAAGATGGCTAGGATTCTGCAGATATTCAGGAAGAATTACACAATAGTATGTGCGCGTTTAGCCCTTACTATCTCACCAAACTGACGACGTCTAGCGAAATATACCTGTCTCAGCAATTCACCCAGCCTTCACTGCATCAATCATCCATCTTCTTCACATCAAAACAACAGGAAATACCGGCAGAAGTGAGGCTATGAGATGTCTTTACATATGCGTGAAATTTCTCTATGAGATGAATATCAATTGGAATTGGGCCAACCGGTCCATTCGAGCGATCTTATCGCTGGCCAGGGAATGGGATATCGACATTTGGGCACATGGTCTCGCGCAAGATATCAATGAAGAGAGTAGGCGACAATTTGAAAGGTATGAAATGGACGATTTAGTGGTTTTCCATGATCAGGGCTCAGAGGGTAGCGTCGAGAATTTTTATTCACTGGACGAAATCTTTGAGTCTTGGACCTATGATCAGTGTTTTGGGGAGTCATCTCTTGACTTTTTTGTTTAGTTTAATACTAAATCAGTCTACCTTTTCATTAACACTAGTCTGCCTATATAGCTTAATCATTTTCTAGGATATTGATTATCCTGCTTCTGATCTGAGCGAAGATTGACACCTTGCTGCGTACTCTATCGTGCATTGACTGTAACCTATGGTAGGATTGCAGATAATATAAATCCGGCATGCGGAGGTTAAGTTTGGCTATTCTGGGGTAACTGGGGCCAAGCAGAGTAATTATCCGGGAATCAAGCATCCGACCGTCATGATCCTCAGGTAATTTGATATCCGGATAGATCCCTCAAACAACCCCCACCAAGAACAGATAGATGCTGAGATAGGAAACATCGTCGGTTATTCACCATAAGATGGCTATCAGCCTCACAACTATAAGTAAAGGAGTGAATTCCCCTCAGACGTCTCATTTCACCATCCTTCCAGTTCAACTCAAACATTAGCAACACAACCACCAACACAAATTCACAACTTCAACCATAAATCTATTAAGATGTCCAAGTCCCTCAAAGTCGCCGCCATCCAAGCCGAGCCCGTCTGGAACGATCTACAGGGTAGTGTCAACAAGTCCATCGGTCTTATCCAAGAAGCAGCAAAGAATGGTGCCAACGTCATTGGCTTCCCCGAAGTCTTCATTCCTGGATATCCATGGTAAGTGGAAGACTTACGAGACATGGGCAGATCAGCTTATTCATTTCTAGGAGCATCTGGGCCAACTCGCCCACCAAGAACGCACCATGGATCAACGAGTACTTCAAGAACTCACTGGAGAGGGAGTCGCCTGAGATGGACCAGATCTGAGCTGCTGTTCGAGAGGCAGGCGTCTTTGTAGTCCTCGGATATAGTGAGAGATACAGGGGAACCCTCTACATCGCACAGGTGAGTTGTGCCACCGAGTAACCCTTTCAGTGTACTGACGGAACAAGTCTTTCATCGACGAGATCGGCACTATTGTTCTTCACCGTCGCAAGATCAAGCTCACCCACGTTGAGCGTGCTATTTACGGTGATGGACAGGGCGAGTCTCTAACCAATGTCGCCGACACGAAGTTTGGAAGGGTTGCTGGCCTTAACTGTTGGGAGCACACTCAAACACTTCTCCGCTACTATGAATACTCCCAGGATGTCGATATTCACGTCTCCAGCTGGCCCTCTATCTTCCCCCGGAACGTCCCTGAGTGGCCTTACCATATCACTCCCGAATGCTGCAAGGCCTTCTCTCATGTAGTCTCTATGGAGGGAGCCTGCTTTGTTCTCCTGGCAAGTCAGATTATGACTGAAGAGAACCATAAGAAGGCCAACGTCGATGGCTATGACTATACTAAGAAGTCTGGCGGTGGATTCAGCATGATATTCTCGACTTTCGGAGAGGAGCTTGTCAAGCCCCTTGCTCCTAACGAGAAGGGTATTCTTTATGCGGATATCAACCTTGAGGAGAAGTACAAGGCGAAGCAGAACTTGGACATCGTCGGCCATTGCTCGCGACCTGACCAGCTGAGCCTTCGCGTCAACAAACATGCTGCCAAACCTGTCTTCTTTGCCAATGACCTGTGAGCTGAAGAATCTAAAACCTCGACGAACGGTTCTTGCTTACAGGTCGCAGTCCGGTGGCCCAATCGCGAGCCCATGGTATTCTTCCTTTGAGGACGAATTAGTTTGAATAGCACAATTAAACACTTACAATCACCAAGACTCCATCGCCGTTATGCTTCTGACAGTATTATGACAAATAATAGGGGAAACGATTTCTCAGAGACATAGATGTGACAGTTAAAGAAGGGGATGCGATAAAACTTAGGACCTCTACCCTAATTGACGGAAAACCTCAGGCAATCTTAGGTAAACTTAGGCAAAATTGATATACCTAATTTAGTATAGATTTAGTATAAACTTGGAGGATCTTAGACTAAGTATTCTAAGCACCACAATTTAATGTCAGAAGTCTTCTTGCGCCCCGGGGTTAAACTGGCTAAAATTCATTCCTAAAGCAGCGAACTACTATAAAAACTAACTCGTCTTGTTTAATAAACGTAGAAGAAGTTAGGGTTGTTCCTATCCGTCATGGTATCCGGATCTATCTCCCCATTCTGGCCAAGATCCTGAGAAATCCTCCCCTTTCGGTTTCGAAGACCATAAAGAATTCTAGTGAGAATAGTAACAACAACCGATCCGCCACAAACACAGAAAACAGTGATTTTGGCTGGGATAAAACTTGGCGCGTCTTTTGCTTGAAAGGTCTGCGGTCCAATGATGTTGGCAATGGAGAAGCCAACAGCGACTATGGCGTTCGTAGTGACCTTTTTTGTATATCCTTGGACGTTGGCTCCAACAAGAGCATAGATAAGTGCGAGAGGTGCGACGTCGAAGTTGATCAAATATATACCGGCGAGAGAGCCTGCTTGACTGCTGGAGTAGAAGGACATGAGACCGGCGCCAATCAGGGTTGGGACCATGAGAAGGCAGAGACCCAACCATCTTGGGAACCCGTAGAGGATGGCAAAGGTGCTCAGTAAGGTGGCTGACACTGATACAACGCCAGCAGGCATGTTGAGAAGGGCGGACTGCTTGGGGTCATATCCAAAGCCGCGAATCAGAGTAGCAGAGAAGGTCGTAATGATTCCAGACGGAATAACGATGAGGATTGTGTTGAGGAAAAGCAACCAAACTTGAATGTCCTTGAGTGCATCCCAAATACCGGCGCGGCGGAAGACCTTTGCACTTTTCCCTCCCTGATCAGCATCAAGTGCTTCTTGGAGCATGATCTGCTCCTGTTGGGTGAGGAACTTGGCATCCTTGATACTGGAAGGCATCCAGAAGAGAACAAGGAGACCAATCATGACATTGAAGGTGCCAACGGAAACAAACATGATGCGCCAGCTCTGGAAGCTGCTGGTCCGGCTACCATGCTGGGCAGCATACGAGATCAGTCCACCAACAGTCTGGCCAATGCCTAGACCACAGTACCAAATGCCGGTCCTTGGGGTCGCTTGTCTTCTGGTGTACCACTGGGAAGTGATCATGATCAAGGCGGGTGAGATGACCGCTTCGAACATACCAAGAAGAGTTCTCGCAGCCGTCATACCAGGGAAGTTGTGCGCGGCAGATGAGCAGCAGATAACAATACCCCAGAGAACAACGTTGAGGCCAAGGACCTTGCTGACGGGGAACTTCTGGATCAAGACACCCTGAGGAAACTCAGCAACAGCGAAACCGATGAAGAAAGCCGTGGCCATCCAAGAGAAGTCATTTCCTGTGAAGTGGAGGTTCTCAGACAGACCCATGATGTTGGCATAGTTGATGAGGACTTTGTCGAGGAATTGGAGGAAGTAGCAGACTAGCATAAGAGGAACGAGATGGTAGTCGACTTTGCGAGTGATTGGCTTCAAAGATGTCTCGCTGATGACATCTTGGACTGAGCCTTTGGTGACGGAGGGAGGACGCATGATGTCTGGCATCTTCTCGTTGTCGGTGAAAGTCATGATGATACTGCCAATAGATGTTAGACAGATGGAGTCGGTGCAAGTTATCAGGTACTCACCTATCTAGCGAAACAAGTAGCCGATGTGAGTTGAACAAAGAGTCAGATACCGTGTACGATAGTGAGGAGTTCAGTTGGTGGCAAGGTAGCAATCGATAGACGAAGGCAGCCTGTACTGAAGCCAAAAGGAGATGCCTCAATGGGACGACAAGACAGGGTTAAGTACCTCGAGCCCGCGATACCACCTTTGAGACATCTACCAGCCAAACATGAGCAGTCGCAATGTTATCTTGTCAGAGTTCAAGTCATAGCTTCGAGTCCAGACTCCAAAAACCTGGGGAATGATGATACGTCGGTAAACTCTACCTAGATTGGGTTAGACCACGATAAAGCTGCAACCGTCGGATCCTGATGGGCGGGACCAATGAAATCATGTCGATTACTTCCCCGCCCGTCGCTTCAGAGTCTCAGGAATGGTTCTTGGGTTCGTCGAGTTGATAGCGGTCCGCGCGGTTTGAGATAGTGGTCTTCAGCCTCAGTTGTCGGAGGGCGGAACAAGTGGTTGGTATGATGTGAGACGAGAGTAGTGACATGACTTGAGGGCCGGGCATAAGACTACGGTACATATAATTAGGAATTCAATTACAATCTTCTTATCATTGTACTCAATCGCCTCTTACAAAGTACTTGAGTGCATCTTGTAGCACCTCTCTGTATCACCAAGCCAAACGACTCAATTTTGCCTCAACTACACAAGCTCTTCACAACACAAAATGCCTGGACGAACAGAAACGTCTCTCTCGATAGGCATCATTGGCTCCGGTCTTGGTGGTCTCTCCGCCGCCATCGCCCTCCGACGAGCCGGCCATCAAGTCACTCTCTATGAGCGCTACGACTTTGGTGGTGAAGTCGGTGCATCTCTCTCTGTCGCATCCAATGGTTCTCGCTTCTTGGAAGAATGGGACGTTGACATCCCCGCTGCCAAGCCAGTCATCCTGCGCAACCTCATTCGCCATGACTATTCCACTGGAGAAGTTGAAGGCACATACCCTTTAGGCGACTATCGCGAACGCTTCGGCACGGACTACAACAACTTTCATCGAATCGACTTGCATAACCACCTCAAGGACACTGCTTTGTCGCAAAGCGGTAAAGGTCGCCCCGCTGAGTTGAAGACATGGCACAAGGCATCCAAACTTGACACTGAAACTGGCCATATCACTTTTGAGAATGGTAACGAGGCTACACACGATGCCATCATTTGTGCAGATGGCATCCGAAGTGTGATGCGTGAGCAACTCGGCGTCATTCCAAACTTCGTTCCCAGCACATCTTGCTGTTATCGATGCATCATATATGCCGACAAGCTACGCGAGCTCGGCCTCGAGGAGTATATCAACAACGAGGCAATCGAGTTTTGGGGCGGTGACACAAAGACCAAGATCGTTCTATCAGCATGCAGCGATAATAACGTTGTTTCATGCTACTGTTTTTATCCAGCCGAGAAGAACGATACCAAGGAAGATGGCTGGAACATCTCCACCACTGGCGACGTCCTTGCTTCTACCTTCCCTGGGTTGGACCCCAAGCTCATCAAGCTCTTCCTCAATGCCGAAGATATCAAGATGTGGCGTCTATATAACCACGATCCTTACCCCTACTGGACCAAAGGCCGCTGTACACTGCTTGGCGATGCTGCGCATCCCATGATGCCAGATCAGAGTCAGGGTGCGTGTATGGCCATTGAAGACGCGGGCGCCTTGGGCATCCTATTTTCAGACAAGTACTCAGACTTGAGCGTTGAGGAGCGTCTCAAGTTGTATGAGGCGGAGCGAAAGCCACGCGCTACAAGATTGCAAGAGGCGAGCAAGCGCGCGAGGGAGAACCTGAATGAAAGGATTGGTTGGTCGAGCAAGAACACGAAGCCGGGGATGTTGACGATTGATGAGGTCTGTGCCTATGATATGCATGCTCATATCGCTGGGTTGGTCAATGATGCGCAGGTCTCTTCGTAGAGAGTTGGAGTTTGTGTATAGCCTGTTCAAAATAATCCTCTCATTTCGTAGCCTTTCATTCAAATGGTTTCACAAGTATAATGGCGTTGGTTCGTTACACCGTGCATTGTTATCAGTAGAGAGCTAATCCCCCCATCTCCTCATACCGAATCCTAGCCCAATTAACCATGCTCTCGGTCTCTCTTCTCTTCCAAACAGTCTCAACCAGCTCACGGCTCTGATGTACATATCCGAACCCACAAGTCCGCTCCATGATCATCAGCCTATCTTGTACAACCATTCTCTGCTCAAGACAGTTGCATGCACCACCTGCCATTACCAAGGGAAATAGTAGGCAGCTCTCAAGGGGACTGCCATAACGGATCTTCTGTGCTGAGTCGAGAATATGCTGGACGCACTCGAATACCTTTTCTGTAAGCGAGTAGCCTTCTGTGATTTGGTGAAGTCGGAGACGAAGTGCCCATTCGTATGCGGTCGTTGCGTGGAGTACGTCGTCATTGGTTGGCGACAAGGACGCGACGGCGCCTGCGAGACCACCATAGTCATAAGCCCAGTTGTCCAATCTCCCTTGAACTCTTTCAGCTTCTTCGCGAAACAGAGCCTCAGAAGCCTCATCAACTCTTGTCCCCCGTTTGCTGGCTAGGTTATTCACACGATCGACCATGTGGAACAATTCTTTTGGTATGCCATAAACTGCAGCGTCATCGTTGCTGGAATCTTCAGTGGGCTCGGGTGAAGTTGCCACTGTCTTGTCATCTATCAGGGGAGGCTTGCAGGTGCTTGTTGTCGCTGCACTGTCCAGAAAGCGTGCCAGCTTGACAAAGAACTTGAAGTGACCTGCCAGATTACCACTAGTCTGGGACTTGACTGTTGACAGGAGCCGTTTTGCGCCCTGTAAGTGAAGCTTCCATCCTGCTGAGGTGCCATCGAATAGCTCTGACATGCACAGAAGCAGACAAGATACCAACGCAACATCGACCGAGCTCCCGTCTACATGAGGGAGGAGACCGGCCAAAGATTGTGTCGCTTGGCCTTTGTGATACAATGCTCTATCTCGCATGTCGGGTTGAAGCTTCTGCCAGTGCGTTGCACTTAAAGCGAGGATGCAATGCAAAATAAGCTGGTTTGAGACGGCCATGGGTACGAGATAACTGAGGTAAGGGTTTGATGCTGTGTTTGGATGTCTTGATAGCACTGAGGCGACAATATTTGAGTAGTGGTTTAGTAATGCTTTGTCGTGAGGAGATGTCATGTCTGGTACCAAACTTGGTGTATACAGAGTGAGCGTGGTATTTGGTAGACTGTCCGGTGAGTCTTCAGCAACGGGGGGTGTTTCCGGAAGGATATCGAGCCAGCCTGAATCAGTTGTCAAGTCCCAAGATAATTCCGGCAATGCCGCTGTCATGTCAATGTCCGTACCATCTACAGGAACGGCTGTCGACATTTGGCATAGCAAATCGGCTATACTCAGGTCCACGTTGGATTGAACCGAACCTGGTGAAGGATTTGGGCTTGGCGATGTCTCCGAAGACAGGTCGAGGACCTGCTCTGCGCTGAGCCATGATTCGTTGGTCCAGCTGTTGAGCCTTGGTCTACTTGCTCTCTCCGTCGGCCACGAACAGTCGAGGCAAAGTCTCCTGCAATCGCCACAGCTGGGTTTCCTATTACAGTGATGAGATCGAGCTCACTAAGACGAATGAGTTGGGGGCTTACCGCTCGTCGCATTTCTTCTTACGCCTTTTACACGTCAAACAACCTGTCTGTACCCTTCGTATTTTCGCTTTCGGCTGACCAACAGAAATGCCATCGCCACCGTCAAGCCCAAACTCTCCGGAAAACGAAGCCGAGTACCCCTTCGGACGACATGGTAGGCTCAACCTACTGCAGCGATCACACGGCACACCGCCCTTGCAGCGCTGTTTGATCTCAGCGCACCGTAAGCAGGTATTACTAGGTCTCTCGCGCGTCGCCATGGTTCTGAAGTCAACAAGGAGGAGAAAAAGCTGGGGTAATGAGAGGGAGGAGGTATGGGTCGTCACCCGGAATTGGGAACCGGTTCCCTCGTTATCTTGATAGCGCGTGAGTGCTAGACTGTTAACAGCTAGTTTGATGATATGGCATCCGTCATATCAGGCGTTACAGTGGTATTAAGTGGGGTAGATAGCGCTGTCGGGTACAGGGCGGTAGAGCGCTAATAACAGTGAGGTCTTCAGCGAGCAGCCTTGGTTTGCGCTGCCAATTTTCTGAATTCTGAACGGCGCAGGTTCATCAATTACTTGCGATCCTCGAACTTATGATACACAGGCTCACGATATCGATGCTCATGACAATTTTCGGTCTTTAAGAGAATGATTTAATTACACTATCTAATACTATAGCTCATGTAGCGCAGTCCGGATAGCACCAGCGGTCAGGAGAATAAACTCCTTCGCCTGCCAAAGATCCTTATCCATATGCATAAACGGATGCGGCACACCAGGGAACCTCTTCATCGTCACCTCGTTTCCATGCTCGATCAACTTCATACCGTAGGCCTCACCCTCGTCCCTCAATGGGTCGGCACCCGCTGTGTAAATGACTGTCTTTGCAAGATTGTTAAAGTTGTCCGCTTTGAAGAGGTTGCCATAAATCGCAGGTGTTTGCGCACGCTTCTCAGCAATCTCTTCGGGGGTTGCACCAAGTGAACTCCATTTGAGCTTGTCGAACCAAGCTAGTCGGCCCCAATTGAGGGTTGGCGCATGCTCATTCTCTTGCATAGACTTGAATGGTGAATCTGATGCTGAGGCGTATTGACTCAAATCGTCAATGACTGGTGTTCCAACAGCGACGAGCTTGAGAGGGATTCCAGCATCGCGTGCCATGTGCGCCAGGGCAAGACTGATGAATCCACCAGCCGAGACACCACCGACAGAGATTCTCTCCGGGTCAATGCTGAATCTCTCAGCGCCCTTCTCGTAGATGTACTTGAGAGCAGCGAAACTATCGGTAACACCGCAAGGGAAAGCATTCTCGGGCACAAGCCGGTATGCGACGTCAATGACGGCGACGCCAGCGACATTACAGATATGCTTGCAAATATGACTCTCGGTATCAAGATCGCCTAGACCCCAACCGCCACCATGGTAGTCAATATGCACAGGCCATGGGCCAGCAGTGTCGGGCTCATACACTCTCACATCAAGAGTAATGCCCTCATGAGTGACGATCTGTGTATCGTATTGGCGCGCGACATCCGGTGCAGGGCCAGTGCCGTACGAGTAGAGAACTGAGTATTTTGATCGAAGGATGCCGAGATCAATTGGTTTGAGGGGCGTGTTGGCGACGTTGTCGTTGTAGAGCTTCTCAAAGACAGGGTCGAGTTTGCCCTTCATCGAGGGATGAACAGGCTGGAGAGCCTCATGCTTGGTGTCTTGTGTCATGGTGATTGCTGGAATGGTACGATATCGGAGGTGAATTAGTTGAAGATACGATGAATCGGAAGCGACATCAATTGACTCTTGAATGAATCTATTCTCAGCTCCATCGCATCCAGTTCCGGCGCATATTCCAATGCGAATTGCCTTGTCGCAAACATGATTAATTTCCGCGGTCCCCGCTATCTTACAGTGACAATTCCAGTTAGTCTGGCGCGCAATTGATGATGGTTTTCCGACGGTTGCATAACGGCGACTTCCGACGGACCCCTCACTGCACTCAGTGGAACGCATTGAACCGCGCTGCTGGGACCTCGCTGTAACACAGATAAGCCTCGATAAGAGCTTCATGACGTGTGGCCGTCGCACTCACTTCAACTGCCAAAGGACTCGATGGTCAATCTGATATCATGAGAGAATAAACCCTGATATTCCCCTCGTTCAAAGCGACCAAGATTGTTCACAAACCCAACCCGTTGATCATTCTTTGTGCAAAGCTCGCACGAACATCACCATGTCCAAAGACCGTAAGCCAGTCCTCATAATCGGCGCCGGAGTCGTTGGCCTCGTCCTCGCCCACGGTCTCAAGAAGGTAATATGTTTCCTCTCCGACCACCTCATCAATTGACCCACTGACATCAATTATAAAGCTCGGCATTCCCTTCCAGATTTACGAACGCGACAGCCACATCAGTTCCCGCGGACAAGGCTGGGCCATAACACTCCATTGGGTCCTCCCATTTCTGAGAGAACTCTTATCGGAAGAAGCGTTCAAGGACGTCGAATCTGTCCAAGTCGACCCGGAAGCCGACCGTCAAGGGCTTGGAAAATTCGTGTTCATCAATCTCGAGACCCTGGAGCCAAAATTCCTCATCCCCCCTGGTGATCGGCGACGAGTCAATAGAGAGAAGCTGCGCAAGGTCTTGCTTAAGAGTGTATCTGATCACGTCAATTGGAACAAGCGACTTGCTTCAATTGAAGAGCATGACGATGGCGTTGTCGCGATATTCGAGGACGGATCTCAAGCTGAAGGGTCTCTCATCGTTGGTGTTGAGGGCAGTAACTCAAGAACAAGGAAATTCTTAGCACCAGAGTCATACCGAAATATCCGACTGCCTGTACGATTTACTGGTGCTGCTCTAGATCTCACGCCAGAGCAGGTAAAGCCATTAAAAGACATCGATCCTCTTCTGTTCCAAGGCTGTCATCCTGAGACAGGGACGTTCTTCTGGTTCAGCATGCTGGAAACACCAGTCGTTAATGGCACTGCTGGAACCAAGAATGAGCATTATCGTGTGCAAGTCATGATATCGTGGCCCATGAAAACACCAGAAGACGAAGTCAAGGCCACCGACGCAGAGCGGTTGGCATATATGAAGCAACGAGCCACTGAATTCAATCCCGTCTTGCGGGACACTGTACAAAGAATCCCAGAGGGTTCGGAGGTGATTGAGATAGTTCTACAGGACTGGCCATGTCCACCTTGGGATAATCGCAATGGCAGGGTCACCCTAGCTGGCGATGCGGCGCATGCTATGACCATGTATCGAGGCGAAGCAGCGAACCATGGTATCCTGGACGCTTATCGGTTGACAAAAGCTTTGGAAGGAGCCTATCATAAAGGGAAGGGGTTAAATGAAGCTATTGATGAGTATGAGGCGGAGTTGAGGGAGAGGACCAAGGTCGCTGTGTTGTTGAGTCGACAAGCTTGTTTGGATGCACATGATTGGGCAGGGCTAAATGAGAACTCGGCTGTTTTGAAGAAGAGGGCAATCGCGGGAGTTTAGTCGTCAAAAATAAACCCGTTGATCAGTTTGAATTGAGCTTGAAAGTGATGTCTGTAATGACTGTTGCAGCTCAGATGATAGCGAATTCACATTTTCGTGTACAGCCGTAGCCAGAAACTACTTCTTGTCATTTGATTGACTGTTCTGCCGTCTCCTATCTCTGCAAGCTCTTCTGACACTCACAAGACCGTATCAAATCGGGTTCTTTCTATTTGTCACATAGATATGCTGTGATTTTTGACTTCGTATAGGGTATGCTATTTTCAACAGGCACCACCATTGCTCAGGCCGCACGCCAGCCAGTGACTGCGTGAGCCGGATAACAGCTGTTATCGGGGCTATCAGTTTAGCGATATCGATAAGATAAGCCCAAATACTCTGTCGCAAACTGTCAACTGATAACAATGGCAGGGCCTGAAATGGGAGAAGTAACGAAACCAAGTGGAAAGCTTAGCGTGACTATCGGACGAAATGCTCAACTATTTCTCATATGGGTTTAAACTGTGGTGCTCCGAAAAACAGATAATCTGCTTGTGACGGCATTCCAACATGAGAAGAATCGATCGGCTCTCGTACAAAATCGCCGCCGCTATCCGACAGTCACCCAAGGTGGAGTGTAATTGGCGGGACACGTCGCTGACTCAATCGAACGCGCTTTGGAGTCTGCAGCCGTCGCAAAGTTAACATTGCGACGGACATAACAGCGCTAAACCAAAAGAAGAACATGCGATCAATACCGCGGGTTAGCTGGGTTGTCAATAGAATAGAATAGACCTCTCTCTGTATGTTTGATCATGGCCGCCTTGATAGCCTTCAATCATTTCCAATCATAATCTCAACCTGATTCCAGTCTTATCGCTACCATTTACTGGACTTGTCGCCGCCGAAATGCCTTCAGCATACCCCAAGCCCATTCTGCCACCATCTCTTATCGCTGTCACTGGAGCCAATGGCTTCATAGCCCAACACTGTATTGCACTTCTCTTATGTGAAGGATACAAGGTCTTGGGAACCGTCAGATCTCAGACAAAAGTTGAGCAAGTTCTTGATCTACATGGGAGAGATCCCAACCTCTCTGTCAGAGTAGTTGAGGACATCACTTCCGTTGAATCATACATCTCAGCCTTTGGCTCCATTCGACCTGATGCGATTCTACACCTCGCTGCTCCTTTTCACTATGATACAACAGACTTGGAAAAAGACCTTATGATCCCTGCTGTCAAGGGTTCAACTGCCATCCTCAACGCCGCAGATCAACTTGGTGGCGTCAAGCGCATTGTTCATACCAACTCATTTGCAGGTATCTACGATGCCTCTAAAGGATTGCAGCCGGGCAAGATTTACACTGCCAAAGACTGGTCTCCATTGACGTATGAGGATGGTGTAAACGCACCAGCTGCAGCTGTTGCGTACCGCGCCAGTAAGACCGTTGCCGAAAAGGTGGCGTGGAAGTGGATGGAAGAGAACCCAGGCGCGCACTTTGATCTTGTCAGCTTGAACCCAGCTATGGTATTTGGACCATTCCTGCAGGGCGCTGTGCCCAAGTCATCGGAATATCTCAACACTTCCAACCAGATCGTCTATGGCATTGTCTCCGCCGGCCAAGACGGCGAGATACCCGCCACAAAAGGTCCTGTCTGGGTTAGTGTCAAAGATGTAGCTATTGCGCACCTCAAGGCGATTCAGGTCCCTGAAGCGAGTGGTGAAAGATATCTTCTTGCGGCGGGTGTATACTGTAATCAAGAGATCGCCGATGTCGCAAGGAAGGTTGCTGGGAAGAATAGGGATAAGATCCCTAAGGGCACACCGGGACTGAGGGAGGCTCCTACACATTTTGGTGTTGATGCAAGTGCAACTGAGAAGGCCTTGGGTATCAAGTGGCAGAGTTTGGACGATATGTTGTCGGGTTTGCTGCCCCAGCTATTTGAGATACAGAAGAGGGACGAGTAGAAGTCCCCAGAATGCATGGAATTAGAAGCGCATTCAATTGAGAGTTGTAATTCATTGATTGACCATTGATCTCAAACTTTGTTCTCCGCGGAATCAATAACCATTCCTGGCCTACGATTGATGTCATGTTAGCGCCGTGTTCCCCGCAAGTCCACGATCGCACCATTTCGACACCATCATTACCAGGAACGGAGATTTACCCCTCCAGCTTCTTGGTGACGTGTCTCAATTAGGAAGTGTTTCGCCGAAAAGTGAATCCCGCAGGCAATTTATCTAACAATAGATATCAAATTATGTGGAATATGGAGAAGACAGAGTCCTTTCATTGGTGCATGTCTTCGATATGCATCGGTGTTGTCGCCGCATTATTTGGCCCTCTGTGCCCAAGAGTCGAGATATAAGATCCGACTCCTCATGAATTCGAGATCAATCAACTCAACCTTGTTGTGATCCATGATCCACTAGTAACCATGATTGGCTTTATTCTCCTTGGGGCAGGCCTTGCAGGTCTCCTCATTCGTCTTGTCATCTATCCTATCATCTTGTACTTCATCGATCCAAAGGGGCTAAGGAAATATGCAAACTTCTCGTGGCTTTCTCCTCTAACGGATCTGCGCCACTGTTATCTGAGTCACACCGGCACTCGATCAGAGACACTCGCTGCTGAGCATGATCGCCGTGGCGAGCACATTCTCAGAATCGGACCCAATGCATTGTCATTCAGCCATCCAAAGGCTGTCAGAGACATCTATGGTCATCAGACAAAGTGCACGAAAGATCACAAGGAGGCAGTCCTGGCCGGAACACATCGCAACTTGTTTGATGTCGTTGACAAAGGCGATCATAGCAGGAAGCGAAGACTTTTATCTGCTGCCTTTGCCACAAGGAATCTTGAGAAATGGGAGTTCAAAGTACAGTATACCACGCAGCGATTGCTTGATGCTTTTGATCAACGATGCACGGGACCCCTAAAGCCAAACACCAATCCCGACCCTGAAGATCTCACTGTTGACTTCAACCACTGGATCAATCTCTGGACCATCGAAGCAATCAACTACATCGCTCTCTCCTCAAAGATGACTCTTCTCGAGACCGGTACCGATGAAGTCCTTGCGGAAAAGCCCGACGGAACACTCTATCCTGCACGATACCGCCAAGCACAGAACGCTGCAGCCATGTGCAAGTCTGTCTTCGTCTGGGAGTACGAGCTCTACCCGTGGCTAGCTCGTATCTCCAAAGTTGTGCCCAACAAGTGGAAGAGCTACTGGGCCACCAGTGCACCTTGGGGAGACATTTGTTACCACCAAGCCAAAGACAGATTGAGAAGATATGGGGCAGGGGAGAAACTCGACGACTTCTTCTCATGTCTCATGGTTAACAAAAATGGTGTACCAAATGAACTCGAGTGGGGAGAGATTGTCGCTGAGATCTCTGCTATTATTGATGCTGGAGCAGAGACTACAGCTATTGCCCTCACACATATTCTTCAACTGTTGATCAGCCATCCCAAGCAGATGCAAAAGTTGAGGGATGAAGTCGCTGCTGTTATGGATGAAGACGACGTCATCGCACCATTTGACAAAGTCAAAGATTTGCCGTATCTCAAAGCCTGCCTTGATGAAGGGCTCCGCCTCATTCCTCCCGTCAGCTCAGGCCTCCCCCGACGTACACCACCTGAAGGTGCTAAGATCATGGACACTTGGATCCCAGGCGATACATCTGTTTCAATGACTATTTGGAGCGCTCATCACAACGAGGACATCTATCCCGAGCCATATGTCTTCAAGCCGGAGCGTTGGCTCAATCTGGAGGAACGTAAGAGGATGGAACCATTCTTCATCCCATTCTCAGCGGGCGCGAGAGGGTGTATTGGACGAAACATCTCGTACTTGGAACAACAGATTGTATTGGCTACTTTGGTGCATCGATATGACTTTGCGATGCCGACTAAGGACTTCATGGTAGACAAATTCGAAGCCTTCAACCTGATCATGGGCAAGCTGCCAATCAAGATCTGGCGTAGATAGTTCTTGAAGAATTAATAATAGCAACAGGTAGAAATATTATTTTGATACGTCATTTGCCACTGTGTTGTCTAACCCTTGGGAGTATCACGTCTGAGATAATAGATCCTGGCTTCCTTGGACCTTTCACAAATTGTAGGCCTATGGGAGCCTTCGATTGGCAAACAAGAAATTTCCTAGTCAAACAGATGCCTGCTACTGGTCATGCTCTCTGTCATAGCCTCGTAATCATCCCGACCAATCTTACGCGGTGAGGCTGGGCGCTGACAGTTCCCATCACAAGTTCTTTCTGCTTACTGTGAAATGTCCCAAAGCATTCCTAAAGGTAGTATTTCTTACTTATCTCAGCTAAGCTTAAAACCTTGTGACTGATAAAATTCTTCTATATCACGTCATTCTCTACTTGGAGAACCGAACGGTACTGCAATGTTGACTGGGATTGACTGGTATAAATTGCTGTGTTTACTCACTGAATCGCAGGAAAGAAAACTTCAGGCAATTATTTCTTGCATACTCAATTCTAGCAGATTCTAAAGTTAATATTTTCAATATGGATACTTCTTCGAAGACGGGCTTTATGCGTGCTGTCCAGTGGGAGGGCAATGTTCGTGATATGTCAGTCAACATCGTCCCGCGCCCCAAGCTCATCGAACCGGAAGACGCAGTCGTACGTATCACCACTTCCGCCATCTGTGGATCTGATCTTCATATCTACCATGGGCTCTTCGGTACCGAAGAAAAGTTCGGCGTGGGCCATGAGGCCGTTGGCATCGTCGAGGAAGTTGGTCCAGCCGTGGACTTCTTGAAGCCCGGCGACCGAGTTCTGATTATGTCCTTTGCAGAGGATGGGAACTTACTACCCAAGCCTTCGATGCTTGTGACTGATCAGCCTATTATTGGCCTTGGGCTTGGCGGAATATTCCATGCCGATACAGGACTACAAGGTGACACCGCCTCCTCATTTATCTTTATACTCGTGTATCTGACACTTATAAATAGCTGAGTATGCTCGCATTCCATGGGCTGACTCATCCTTGGCGAAGCTTCCAGATAAGCTTGATGACAAGGAATGGCTACCTCTTACTGATGCCTTCCCTACTGGCTGGACCGCCATTAACTTCTCCGGCTTTGAAGCTGGAGATACTGTGGCTATATTTGGTGCCGGTGCCATTGGAATTATGGCTGCATATAGCGCTATTATTCGCGGCGCCGCTCATGTCTACGTAATTGACCATGTTGCATCTCGCCTCGCCAAGGCTGCTTCCATTGGTGCGCAGCCCATCAACTTTACCCGCGGAGGCAAGGCATCTGATCAGATCCTTGCTTTACGCCCTCAAGGAGTCACTCGAACTATCGACGCCGTGGGCGAAGTCTGCCTCAATGATGACTTGAAGCCGCAGCAGGACTACATCCTTCGCGAAGCCGTCAAGATCACTACCTCTGGTGGCGGCATTGGCGTCATCGGAGTACATATCACTGGATTGGTCGGCGAGTTCGGTGGCAGAGGAGTAGTTCACAAGCCTGATTTGAAGGCTGAGATCAAGTTCCCAATAGCTGAGGCCTGGATCAAGGGAATTCGTATTCAGGGTGGACTTGTGGACATTAAGGGGAACATCAAGGCTCTAGTGGAACTTGTGAAGAGTGGAAGAGCAAGACCTGGCTTTCTATTCTCAAACGAGTACAGCCTGGAGGATGCACCGATTGCTTATAGAAGATTTGAGCAGTGGGAAGAAACGAAGGTGACACTGAAAGGAGCCCGCAAGCCAAGCGATGAACAGACTCTGGAGTTACGCAATGGTAACAACGGAGCTCAAGGCACCAATGGTGCATAAAGAGTGCAAAGATTTGTAACGATACAGGTATCTAACAGCAAATTTAGTACAAGGACATAGCTTTGGGAGAATAGTTTATTGGAAACCGTCGGTCGCATCTCGCTGGAACGTGCAATACATAGCCGAAAGATCCTCAGCGTACTTCAGCGAGGCGATATGTAGGATGCAGTCACTGACGATGATAAATTGCCATGTCACAATATGGAAGAAACGGCGGAAATAGATCGAGTGCCACTTCGATGATTGTTTACCTAAAACGCCAAGAGCGCAGAAGATATGAAGATGAAAGCATGGGGGACATGGGATTGGTAATGCTATTATAAATTCGAACCTCATTAATATTGCCAGCCTCAATCCGAACCTAATGATACTTGTGCCATTTGAAGAGCAGTGATATTCCGATTACGAGATAACACGAATATTAATGTCGTGCACAAGTTCGTTAGTGTCTTATCCAAAGCATAAACGGTATTGTAAGGATTATATCAAGCTCTTAGGAGCAAGCGATCTCGATCTCCATGCAGGCATAAGGACGGAACCCGAATATCGCGGGAAGTTTCTTTCAAAATTATCGCCATAAGGTCTTACAAGTGACTAAGGAGAATCCGAAAAAGCCTGTGTAATGTGCTACAATTGAGGGGAAGACAGCCGAGTCAACATGTTGGATGCATGCTCAAGTTGCGCAAACGTGCTGGTGCCAATCAGGGCTGTTCCATGGTGCAGTGCCACCTGACACATCATTCACATATTCCGAGAAACAGATGTAGCAATCTCCCAGAATTGAGATAAATAGAAAGGAGATATCATGAGCTACTATTGAGAAGTGTTCAAGAGTCCTCCGGCAAATAGATGCTGCAGCCACAGACCATTGTCATTTCTTTTCACACGCCGCCATCAGGAAGCAGGATATACGATGCCATCCCCTCATGAACACACATTATTCTACAGCCTCACTACCCAGGCCCTATTCTTTACCATTGCCGTTGCATTCGTCGTTTTGATATTGCATGGCTCGCATATCTTCTCAGTAATGGCAGCCTTCGTCATGTCTCTGGTCCATGGTATTGTAAGGTCTCCAGAATCCCACTAAGTGCATATGAGATCTTATGCCGCCGTAATGAGATTGTTCTCGATTTGCACAAGAAGTACGGACCTGTAGTCCAAATCGCACCCAATGAAGTATCGGTAGCCAATTTCGAAGCCACGAAACAGATCTATGGAACAAAGGATCGCTGGGCCAAGAGCGACTACTTTGACCATTTTATGTGTTATGGCAAGCGTTCCGTCTTTGCGACTAAGCCCTATGAAGACCATCGGATGAGGCGCAAGTACATGTCGTCATTCTATCAAGCAAAGGCTATCTACAAGCTTCCAGAGATCGAGGAGCATGTCAAGTTTTGCGCTCTGTCAGTGCTGGATCAAGTTCGAAACGGCCAAGAGATTGATGCTTTTAGCCTTGCGTCGTGGTACGCATCGGACAACATAACCTTCTTGGTTTTTGGATCCAATCACAGAACTCATGCGGTGGACCAAGCGTGCATTGAACGTGTAATCCTGGGTTTGAAGTATCAACAGTTCATCGGCCCATCACGTTACAGGTGCCCTTGGTTGTACGACTGCGCTGTCATTGTATTGCAGAAGGTTAGCTCTCATTTTCAATACCTCTCAACAGATGATGAGTTCCCTGCCTGGTGCCAGCAGAAGTTCTTCGCTGCCCTCAAAGACCCGCAATTGAATGAATCTCATTCTCTGGTACGCCATCTTTGGGAACTCACAGAGGATGATGCAAACGATGGGTCTATCGATGTTGATTATATGGCAGCAGAGGCCCTCGACAACATAGACGCTGCCTAGGCCACTATCGCAGTGACGGCGACATATCTCATTTGGAAATGGACCGAGGCGCCAGAGTGGCAGGACAAGATACGTCAAGAGCTTTCTGTCTTGCCGAAGCGAAACGGCGGATGTCCGTCATTCGCAGATATCGATACTCGGGTTCCGTCTCTCGAAGCATGTCTCCGTGAGGTTTACCGCATGCATCCATCCTCAAGTGGGAAGAACGAAAGAGTGGTGCCTTTAGGAGGTCGTACACTGGCAGGAGTGTTTGTCCCCGAACTTACCAGTGTCACATCGTCGGTTCTGGCGTTACACTATGATGGAGAGGTCTACTCCGACCCTGATAGTTTCCTCCCATGCAGGTGGATTGAAGGAAGTGAAGAGCACCGAAAGGTCCTCGATGCACAATTAATCCCTTTCGGCTATGGCGCGAGGATTTGTTTGGGAAAGGCGTTGGCAACTATGGAGCTTAAGCTACCCATAGCGAATTTGTATCTTGAGCACGAGAGCATAGCAACATTGACGACCAGCGCTATGTCTATGAAGCAGTGTAGCACTCATGACGCGGTGCCGAGAGGGTTGAAATGTGTAGTCAGGTTCAGAAGGGTGAAGAATAACAACACGATGGAATGAGGGCTACTAAATATTGGCATTTGGTATGCTGTTTAACGTTACCTCCGAGTGAAGGAAGACTTAGGTACAATTTGTGGCTGGCCACCACTATCTATGTGATACAAGGCAAAACGCAATAAAGGAAATCTAGATCGACCAAGATAGATGTTTGGAAGCCACGAGCCCTAGCTGCCTCGCTTGCTTTAATCTTTTGTGAGCCTCGCCCAAGTAGGACATACTAAAACAGAGAAAGATAACCCGACTAGTAATAAGACCACCCAATTGAGGTATCCAACTGTCACACTATGGTAATTGCAAATGGCATGGATCAAAATGCCTATTGATAAGACTGTCGCTTGTAGAATGCAAGAAGCCGCTTCTGCAACTCCATTGAGCAAGCCAAACTTTTGAGAACTGGGTGACACTTCTTGCAAGCCAACATAGACTGCCGTGACGGCCATGTGGACAGCAGGCCCCATGATTGTCATCAAGCCCAAAACGAACCGAAAGAGGAAGAAACCAGGTTCGCTACCCGAGCGAACAAATGCATTCATAATACTGAAACTCAGAAAGAAAAAAGGAAAAACAAGTGGGCTTAATGAGATGATGTTCTGTGTGCCAAACTGGCGATACAAGGCTGGGTATATCAAGAATAGCCAGCATGCTGCGAAAACGACCTGGCAGATCATGTATAGTCTAATTTCGTGACCTGGGAATTCCAGACCGCCTTGGCTGATGTCTGTGTATAATGCGAGGGTTGCCACGGCCGTGAAAGCAGATCCAAGCAGGCTTATATTGATGAATGAAGAGATTGTGTTACTGGCACCGGGAGACCTGACCAGTTCGCTAAGAGATGTCTTGCTTGAAGTTGTAGAGCTCGTCGATTGGGTATCATCTGTGGCCTCGTTGACATCATCCATGAACAGTGTAGCAACAAGGGCGCAAGTTGCACTCATGACACCAATCATAAATCCCGGGAGGCAAAATGGATATTGCCCAAGAAAAGACACCGTTTTGAAGATAGTTGAGATTTGACTGAAATGACTGACAAGAGCATGGCCGATAAGAAGTCCAGAGGCCATTCCAATGTTTCCAGCAAGGGAAGATAGGCTGAATCCGCGAGTAGCCTCCGTCTCCGTCATGCAACGTTTCCCGATTATAGCACGAACGACAACGTCGCCGCCTGACACCATTCCCATGAAGCATCGGCAGAGTGCCATTTGCCAGAGCGACGAAGAAAGCCCGAAGATGGCTGAGCTGATAGATGTGCCAAGAAGAATGTAAATGAGAATCGTCTTGCCGCCGAACCTGTCTGCCATTTCGACCCAGAATATCGATGTTAGGGCCTGCGCAGCTAGGAATAGTACTTCAGAGAAGCCTACGTAGATACCGATATCAGTGGCGACCCATGAGCTGCTGTTGTGTTTCGCCATCGGAGCTACATACGGAAAGATGGAGAAGTATGCCATCGCCACCATAAATCGCACGTAGCACAGCAGGGGAATCTGTATCTTGATTCGTAGGCTCTTTTTCGTTCTTCTGCGCCTCCAGCGATTTCTGAGAACCAGAGGAGGGAATTCGGTCAAGTTGCTGTAAGACGTTGACAGTCCATTGGAGGACAACAGAGGCGTAGTCGAATCCATCTTGCGCAGATGAGCTGGCAGGCAGCCAGTACCCATTACATTGATCAGACGTCAAAGTACGCTGGTTGAGGGTGTTGGCCCGTCCCTCCGTTTGAGCAACGCGAGGGACGAGAAAAAAGTGAGGGATTTGATAACGGGGACGAAATATAGCTATAGAAATGGGCCGAAGAAAAATGGTCTAACAGCTTTTATAGCCATGGAATGTTATGAAATGACCTCAGAAAGCTTCCGGAACATGCTGATAGTGATGATTGGTTATACTGGATGTAACACGGGTTTAGAGAAGTCAAATTGATAAGACGATGGTCGAGACTCATACAGTAAGCTGTCTAAGACAAGCACGACGATATCACTGGTTACCAAAGGTTTAAACTTTCGACTATGAAGTATCCCAGTAAACCACACAAAAGGCAAAAAGGTTCAGCCAAAAGAACTGGAAAATACGATTTACAAAGGGAAGCTATACTGGCCACGCGCCTATGCGTATATTGCCTTCTAAAGCCTGAAGTTAATTGGTCCCCCCCCAGTGTGTTGGCTTAATATGTCTCGTTAAGACGACATAAGCTTCCAGTAATAATCAGTACCGGCTTGGCGCTGAGGTCTTCAGGCGAATGAAATGAGGTGTCTCACTGCAGGACCCTGACTATTAGGTACTGTTTGGCCTGGAAGTGAATGTGAAACGGCTTTCCCCCGTTTATCAGTCGTCTTGGGTTATATTGCGCAATCTAGGCAATCTTTATGGAACTTCTAGAGGAAACCTTGCTCTATGATATTAGCATATTCTGGACGGAGTACATGGTTACAGCTAGAACAGTTCGCGGCAAACCTCTCCTACTGTTGATCTAAATCATGTTGTTTGTTGGATTTTTATATAAACCGCCCTTTAACTCAGATCTATGTTGAGTCGTTATTCGATTACCTCTGATTGGGAAAGCGTAGCAATTTCTCAGGGTGTTCCCACTGTCCCTTTGGCGGGGTCACGACCGATATCGGGCTTTGATCTGTCAATCAGTAAGGTATCGGCCTATCACCATGAACGTCTGTCAGAGCAACACTGGCTTGATATGTTATTCAGTGAATTATATGTGTATTTTATCATTCGGCTCGAAAGAGGATCGAAAGGGTCATTCAGGCTGACCGGCTGAGTCATTGACCCCGCAAGCAAGTGAGCACAAACTCCACCTGTCATGGATAGGGCGCAGAAGCTACTCCATGGTAAGATTAGTATAAATAAGATGGGACCCTGGCGAAGCCCAGTAATCTGAGAGATACATGGTCGTTACTCTTTGAGAGACTATACACTACATATATCTATCAACATTGAAGATTCGTTGTTCGATATGGCCTCGCCACCGGATATCCGTTCTGCCTCTTCTCGAGGTACTTGGCTGTAAAGACTACGCTTGGTCCCTACTAATTCTTAACGTAGACATTCCTACTATATTAAGTTTAATCCGTGCTGGTGCAGAGGAGCAAGCACCAGGAACCGTCGTCGCTGCAACTGAAGAGCGTCTCGCCAGGACGCTCCACTTGTCAGACGTCACCGACTCTCCCGAGCACCGCATTGGGCATCCGCTTCTAGCCTTCTCACCAGATGGGACGCCTGCTGGACTGTTAATCTACTTCTTCAACTACACGACATGGGGAGCTGCTCCTGGAGTCTGCATGGAGGAGATTTACGTCGTCCCGGAATACAGACCTCACGGATACGCGCGGAAGTTGGTCCAAGCTATGACATCAGTGGCTAAGAAAGCGGGCTGTGCAAAGATGGAGTGGCTCTGCTTGAAGGACAACGCAAAAGCACTGAGATTCTATGAGAAGCTTGGGGCCAAGAGAATGGAAACATGGACGGTGCTGAAGGTTGATGAGGCTGGAATGGATCGTTTGCTATAGCAGCTGCAATTAGCCACGTCTGCCAATTAGAGAAGTACATATGCAGCTACAGATCAACAAGTAGTTATGCCCTCAGTTTCGGTCAACAACAAGTAGCTCCTATAAAACAGAGGTGTCTGTAGTCTTAAACGCCAGAATCGTCCTGCTCAATCGACGACTCACTCTGGAAAGTACTCCAGCCATCGCAAACATCCGAAACATAGCCCGACGTCGAGATGTTAGCAATCTCACTTGAACGTTCGAGGAACTGCAACGCAAATCCCTCAGATGTGTGCCAACCTCAAGTTTCACAAAGTCAGTAATGCTTCAGATATAGGACCTCGTTAGCTTACCAATATGACAGTGGCATAACCAAACGCCAGGATTGTCAGTCTCCCAAGCCATGACCAGATACCCGTTGGCTGGCAGCATAGCCGTGTCTCGGCGAGGAGGGTTGTCTGTGTTCAGGGTGATGGAGGAAGAATAAGTACCCGTTCCTTGAGCCAAGATAAAGTAGTCATGTCCGTGGAGATGAATGGGATGTGGCACCGGTAGAGTTGTCTCAATCACGAAGTAAACCCATTGGTTTCCCTCACTGAGTTCGATCATCGCATCATCGGTCTCAAAGTCGGTTGTATCATTGAGGACCTGGGCAAGAGTAGGGTTTGCCCAGTCCACCAACATACTGGTGCTGTTGAGCATCCATTTGATCAGACCAGCTGTGTTCTTGCCAACTGTAGCTGTCTCAAGATCATTCCAGTTGGCATCTTCCACTGTCTTGGATATGTACGGTACAATGTTATCCGTCTCGTCATCGCAGCCGTCGGTGTAGTCGTAGGCAGTAGTGGATGGTGTACCGGGGCTGTCTCCGTAGTAGACGATGCCCTTGATGTTATCAGTGGAGTCGTTATCGGAACAGGCGGCTTGTGGGATGGCGCGCATCCAGAAGTTGTCGGCGACCTCAGCTTGATCTGCAGTGACTATGATATCGTAGCGCTGGCCTACGGCGGTTAGTTACTTCTAAGAAGGGTCAAGTAAAAGTCAATCTTACCCATGCCCAAGTCCAGAACTGTAGTTTCGTATGGCTCGATCGGAACAAGGTCTGCAGCAATCACAGTCAAGGTATGATTGTCAATCGAGAACTTCCAGTGAGTGTCAACGGCTGCATTGACAAGTCTCATGCGGTAAGAAATGCCAGACTCAAAAGAGACATTGAAGCGACTGCCTGTTTGAGCAGAGCTGTCGTCATCCCCGTAGACGTTTGTACCGTTGATGAGGCCGTTATCCAAAGTGGGAGGTCCATTTGTCTCAGCTGAACTATACAGCTCATCAACGGTCTGATGGTCCCAGTCATTGAGAAACACCATACCAAGATCCTCATCGTAGTCTGCCGTAGCAGGTCCGTTGATTATGATACCGCCGAAGATGCCTTGCCAAGCCTGCAGAGCCCAGTGGGAATGATACCAAGTTGAGCCATACTGTGTGGCCTTCCAGGTATAAGTCACCGACTCCCCAACAGCAAGGGGGCATTGGGTGATAGACGAGACGCCATCATACTGGTTGGTGTAGTTCTGACGAATACCATGCCAGTGCATGCTGGTACCATTCAGAGAAGTGCTGAGAGAGTTTGTGACATGAATGACAACAGTGTCACCCCAGTCAGCAAAGAGAGTAGGTCCTGGAATGGTACCGTTGACAGCCATGGCCGAACGAGAGTAGCCATCAGGGGCAGCAGTAACGTCAGTCAGTTCTAGCCAGTACTCGCGAGTGACGCCAGTATCTACAGCTTCAGTGCTGTAGTCCGTGTCAATGGAGTAGTCGCACCACTCTGAGCGAGTTGAAGCAGTATTTCCGCTACAAGCCCCTCGGCTGTATAGTTGATGCAGGGGGCTTCGAGCGTGAATTTGGCTGAGGCAAAGAATGCCAGCCGGGAGAAATTGCAAGAGCTTCATCTCTGCCGACGCAAGCTGAATCTCAACCAAGGGCTTCAAATACACAGGGTTATGATTCTGGAGGAGATAACAAAGAAGTCTGAATGATTTGTGCTGTTTTCTACTTCTATTCTTCCTCTACGGCTCATTCTTAAATAATCCAGTCCAGCCCTCGATTTGTCCGTTTAGGAAACTCATCTGCCCATTGTAAAACAGACCTCTCATTCTGCAAGGGGACTTCTCGTATCACGGACCTCTTACAAATGTGGTGCTATAGCAAGTCGTCGTCACTGCCAGAAGTGAAGCCTCGTGAAGACTTCTGCACTTTTCACAACTGCCGGGACGATCACGGAGGTTTACAACCACTGGCCGCCCACATTCCGTATCATCCGGATACGCTTAAAAAGAACTCTAGGAGAGGAGCGATCTCGTGAGAAGATAGGAAACACCCAAGAACAAATAGGATTGGCTGAAGGACAAATTCATTGTCACATCGGGGCGGGCTGATTCGTTCGGAGGATTACAGGGACGGCACGGGCTGTGGCTCACCCCGTTTCCGCGTCAGCGTTTCGTCGGCAATAAGACCCTGAGATATCTATAAACGCTCCGTTATACCGATTACGTATTCAAAGGGGCCCCGTCTTGTGGGTTCACAGCCATGATACTCGTATTGGTCTATTAGCGCGTATTGTTATCATATAATCTGGTTAGCTGCCCCATTCTGCCTCATCATATCGCCGATACAGTATTCTGAAAAATGCATCGTCTTGGACTCACCACTTTTGCAACGTCGTTTCTGGCGACTGCTGCTACTGCAGCTAGCAACAACGGCCCCTTTTCTCTTTACGCTTATGGGACTGGGGTTGGTGGCCTTCCCATCTTTTCTTCCGGCGGTATGTTGATTTCCTAACATTCCATGAATCATACTGACAGAACCCGCTAGAGGAGGTCTTTGTTGGCAACTTCAGCAAGATCGACAACTCTGAGGCCGCTCCGATTCAGTGTAAGTGATACGCCTTCCTAGATTGAATGTTATTGACACCACCTAGTCACCGCGGGAGATGATGCATGGTTTGCCTCTCCAAACACCACTGGCTATGCCAATGGACGTGAGCCGAGCTGGTCTAACCTTACTTTCGCTGTTCCGGGACCGTCATCCTCTTCTCATAGCGTCAAACTGATCAATAGCACGGCCGATACCGATAGTTATGTATTTGATCTGATGTTTTATGGCACTTTTGTCATGGTCGAAGAGAACGGACAAATGACTTCGCTTTGGTATGCCACACCATCGGAGGTTGATGGTGTTTATGTCATTGGTTGGAATGCTTCAGATGCTGGCCATTCTGACGATAAGGTCGTCATTACACTGAAAAGAACTCCGCCATCCAACCCCAGTGCCATGGATGAGTGAGTCAGTAGATGACGTCTTGGTGACAGGGAGTACTCTTGAGGGGTTATCCACATCGCCCATGACTTCTTACAGCGTATCTTAGGGGTTGGAGGAGCTTTCCCGGAACAGCTATTGGTTCGAAACAAACTTCCAATTCTCAAGCAGAGGTCTATTAGTTCCAGATCAATATATTTAAGGCCCGTGATACTGGCGAAGGTTTCAGATCCAGACAGTATTCAGCAGGCACTTGATGAAGGTCCGTGGAGCAACGAAACTTCTGACCCTTAGTATGGACGATAGAAACAAGTGTTTTAAGGCTCTTTTGGGTCCATACTTAGTTCGTCATTTGCTCGTACAATAAACAATGAGGCTTCGGAAGTGGTAGAACCAGGAGACAAAGCGATTTTGGAGACTCTGACCTATGGTAGCGAGGACATCGTGAAAATCCCAATTGAGGTAGCATCCCATGTATGAGAACAGCTATGAATTCTATCTAATCACGACACAGATCCTGGCACTGGACTATGGAGAGCAGGAACTGGCGTGGAAGAGCAATTACCTACCCTGGTAAGCTGCAACCATTGAGCGGGTACAAATTGTCACTGTGAAGGGACCAGATACGTGTGAAGTCAAGAACTGAGAGTCTATGAGTGGCCTTTCTGCATACGCGATGAAGCTATCGTGGGTATTGAAACAACTTAAGATAGTGAATGTGCGATACCTCGAGGAGCTTGAGGCTTTTGTGGGTGGTGATGTTACCAAGAAGGCTGCGCGCGAGAGGGCTTGATAGTGATGCAGTTGGGCCTCGGAAAAGGATTGTGATGTGAAAAGAAAAGAGAGGATGTGCGCTAGAGCCAAGAAAAGATCATGTTGATTGAACGCAGCGACATCATCGGCAGTTATGTTGAGAAGCTGTGTACGAGTGCTTACACTTGGGACTTGTAGCAATGGGGTCGGATCATCAAGTTCATACAATTAAAGGCATCGAACAACATTAGAAACTAGGGCTACATTATCATACTCATAAGCTCCTCCTCGTTAAACCCAATTTAAGAAGACTCCACATCCATGCCTTCGGTGCTCTGGTCTTGCTCCTCTCCGTCAGGCTCCTTGCAGTATTATTAGAAGAAGATCCTCCTTCACCGTTATTATCCCAATGTCCCAGTACGTGTTCAAGCAACGTCGTGTTCCCAATCGAAGTGCCAAAGATATCCAGAAGGGAACCTTGGTTGGCATCCAGTAAGCCACTAAGGACATCACCCAGCAGTGTGATCACCGGGATGGTGAACCTGATGTGCTTGTTGTTCAAGACTCCTTCAATGTACTTGATGTGCTGACCACCCGCAATGGTAGTGTTTCCCGTTGCATTAAACTCCAGGTAGCCGTTGCCAAGAGGTCCCTTTTGCATATCGAGGATCTCAGAGAGGTTGGGAACCAGCTGGTCGAAGTAAAAGTTTCCGTCAAAAGGCACGGAGTTATTGCCCGGCCAGAGTTGCAAGTCCCAAAGATTGATGAGACCGAGTCTAATGTCGCCCGACATGACGTTGAACGTCAGGTTGCCAAGTCCGAGTCGGAGGACTCCGGAGTTGGGGATGTTTAGCATTCCCTTCATGTTGCTCTTTGTGGTGCGATTGGAGTTGAGATCAAAGTCTAAGCTCTTGAGCGCAAAGCCGTCGAGGTAGTTGAGAGAAGCAATGTCGACAGTCTTCTTCAGGCTGCGGTGATACTTCAAAGAGCCAAGCCTGATCTCAGGCTTGCCCTCCAAAGACAATTCTGCATCGGGTTTGTCGAAGAAGACATTGAACCACTTCGTCAGCTCAGTCTCATTGGTCACCAGGAGTGTCTGGTTGGTAACCGTGACATTAGTGTGACTCTTGATGTGCACCTCGGGGAATTTGAGCTTCAAGAATGAGGACACGGGCTTCGTTTCCTTGCTGTAGAGCAAAAGATCCATTGGCTTGAGAGTCGCAGCAATTGGCGTCTTTAATTGCGTCTCAATACTCATGTTTACCTCGGATGGAGAAATGACTTGTAAAGCGCCGCCGTAAATGGGGAGCTTCTGGCCATTTAGAATGTCTTGGACGATTGCGGGAATGATGACAGTGAAGCTGATGCATTGTCAGAAGACGCACTCTCTCAATTGACGGGACGAGACTCACAGTAGTGGCAGTAAGATGGCCAGAAGAACAGCGATGAGTAAAAGATACCACCATTTGTATCGCCAGAAATGACCCTTCACCTTTTGCCATTTAGTTGGGCCTGCAGCGACCTTCTTCTCATCGCGAACATGGTCATCGGAAGAGGCATCGTTGCTGGCAGCATCAGCAGCTGGCGCATTCTGTTCGCTTGTCGTCTCTGCAGGCGCAGAAGTATCAGCGCCCGCCGCTGTAGGCTCTCTCTCAGAAGCCATTGTATTCGACAGAGACAATGCAATTGATAGCAAGCAATTGCGATGGTCACCAATGCCTCAGAGGAAGAATGGGATGCTCCACAGACAGCTCAGACTTAAGGCAGAACAGCGAGGGTCTAAGGCCAAGACGTGCCCTGAATTTGGTCGCCCAAGCGCGAAAGACGGGCCTCTAGAGTTATACCAGGGTACAGCAAACTATCGAATGCACTAACCAGGCCCATCCCAGCTGGTGCCGTCCTGCAAATTCTGATCGGCAAGCGGGGTAGAGCACTAAGAGACCAGGGGGGCCAGGGTGTGAATACGAACCAGACTCGAATCCGATAAGTGATGGGCAGAAGATCCGGCACATGATCACTTCCCCTCACTTTCTCTGCAGAGTAAAGTGTGTGCATCCAACAGGTTTGTCAAATCCCCAACGAGTCTAGTTTGCGATAGCTCCCATGGCTTTTGTCTTGAACCGAAAGCCGAGAGAGATGCTTTGCATGTGTCAAGATTCTGGGGAACTTAGCTCGGGGACTTGAATTGACGGCCTGAAGGAAACGGTTTTTGGACAGGGTTGCGAGTAAGTTACCGGCGAGCCAGGCTCCCACGTCTAGTCAGGTTACAGGAGGACCACGCCCCCCCCATGCTATTCCGTAAGCCTTGTCTGTCGCAACAAAGCAAGCAGCGGAATCTCACCGAGACATTCCGAGACAAAATGGCACCTTGTTGCGGTGATAGAGGCGTGTCCAGAACAGTCATCTACGCGAATGCATGTCACCACCTTATCGGAAAGGCGCGTGTTGTTTTCGCTCAATGACGCTGGCATCGCGAATACTCCATGGCAAGAGATCTAAATGGGCAAGATTAATTCATGTTGCAGTGCGGCGCATGCCGACGGGTACTACTCTGCCACGCGCAAATCATCCGTCTGTCTTATGCCAGGACAACTATAGTGAGATCTTACAAGCATATTCACTTGACAGCGGTCTTAGATACGGATAGAGACAGTTTCATTATGGCACCTAGAGGCGCATTCATAGGGTATCGTATACGTCAAATATCCAAACTCATTAATACATGATTAAAACATCCCATCACGTAACCACGTTCATAACCCAATCATCACATTAAGATCGTCCAACGAGCTCCTTGAGTACTGCATGTACCAAGTCTCCTACCGTCGCAACAAGCTGGAAACACAAGTTAGCATAGTTTCGTAGTAGCATCGTGAGGTTTGACTTACAGGTGTCGCGTCTCCAATGAGTTCCGATACTTGGTTCACGAAGTTCTTTGTAAGTAGATCTTCAGCATTTCCAACCAAGCCGAGCAGACCCTTAATGGTCTTGGGGTTGAGGAATGGTACTACTGCATCGACAATGCCCTGGACGTCAATCTTCTTCAGAGCATTGAGCAGAGGTTTGGCCGCGTCAACAAGACCAGTGAGATCAAGACCGTCCAGTTCCTTGAGCAAAGGCTCAATGATCTCAAAGAGCTCCTCAAGGTCGAGCTTATTCAAAACCTCAATCAATGGTACTGCACCCGAAATGAGGGTCTGTGTTTGGTTGACAAACTTGGCTGTGAGGAGATCCTCCGCATTATCAACGAGACCGACAATGCCCTTAATACTACTGGGGGTGAGAAGAGGCTCAATTGCCTTGAGCAAACCATTCAGGTCAATTTCGTCCAGAGTATCAAGTAGCGGCAGAATCTTGTTGACTAGCTTGACAAGATCGATCTTCATGAGAGCATTGAGAAGTGGCTTGACCTTCTTGATGAGATCTGCCAAGTCAAGCTCGCCCAGAGCATCAAGAAGAGGTTGGAGCTGTTTGATGAGCTTCTTGAGATCGATATCACTAAGCGCCTCAACAAGCGGTACGGCATCGCCGATAAGAGTTTGGGTCTGGTTGACGAACTTGGGTGTGAGAAGATCTTCAGCGTTGCCGAGAAGATCCATAATGCCCTTGATGCCCTTTGGTGAGAGGAGCGGCGCGAGTGCATCGAAGAGACCCTTGATGTCCAGATCGCTGATTTCATCGAGAAGAGGCGAAAGCTTCTTGACGAGCTTGACAAGATCAATCTTGCCGATCTCCTTCAGTAGAGGGCCAACTTGATCCAGCAATTCGGGCAGATCAGCATCGTCCAGTGAAGAAATCAAGGGAACAGCGCCAGAGATAAGTGTCTGAGTCTCGTTGACGAATTTCGATGTCAATAGATTCTCAGCATTGTCAACCAGGCCCACGATACCCTTGATTGAGTCCTTGGTAAGAAGAGGCGCAAGCGAGCTAAGAATACCCTCGAGATCAAGCTTGCCGAGCATCTTCAGCAGAGGGCCTACCTGATCCAGTAATTCAGGCAGATCAGCGTCGTCCAGTGACGAGATCAAGGGAACAGCGCCAGAGATAAGCGTCTGAGTCTCGTTGACGAATTTCGATGTCAACAAATTCTCAGCGTTATCAACGAGGCGCACGATGCCCTTGATTGAGTCCTTGGTGAGAAGAGGCGCAAGAGAGCTGAGGATGCCCTCGAGGTCAAGCTTGCCGAGCGTCTTCAGAAGTGGTTCGACCTGGTCAAGCAGATCCTCAAGATTGAGCTTGGACACGCTAGTAATAAGAGGTCCGGCCTTGGAAATGAGAGACTTCGTCTGAGAAACGAAGTCCTTCGTGAGAAGGTTCTCGGCGTTGTCGAGCAGACCGATGATACCGTTGATGGAGTCCTTGGTAAGCAGTGGCTGGACTGCGCTCAAGATGTCCTGAAGCTTAAGCTTGCCAACTTCCTTGAGCAGAGGACCAACCTGGTCGAGTAAGCCTGCAAGATCCGCCTTGTCAAGACTGTCGAGAAGAGGAGAGGCCTTTCCAATGAGCGACTTGGTCTGAGAGACAAACTGTTTGGTAAGGAGGTTTTCGGCATTGTCAAGCAGCCCTACGATGCCATTGATGGAATCCTTGGTGAGCAGAGGGGCGAGGGCACTGATGATATCCTGAAGCTTGAGCTTGCCAACCTCCTTGAGAAGAGGACCGACTTGATCAAGCAGACCCTTGAGATCAGCATCATCCAAGCTGTCCAGTAGAGGGGAAGCCTTGGAGATCAGACTCTTGGTCTGAGAGACGAAGTCCTTGGTGAGCAGGTTCTCAGCGTTACCCAAAAGACCAACAATACCCTTGATCGAATCCTTGGTAAGCAGTGGTGCAAGCGCATCGAGAAGACCCTTGAGATCAATCTTGCCGAGGCTGACCAAGAGAGGGCTGGCGTTGGAGATAAGATTCTTGGTGTCGGATACGAAATCCTTGGTCAAGAGACTCTCGGCGTTGCCCAACAATCCAACGATACCCTTGATGGAATCCTTGGTGAGGATAGGTGCAAGGGCATTAAGAACGCCAGCGAGATCGATCTTCTTCAATTCGTTGATGAGAGGACCAGCGCTGGTAAGCAGAGACTTGATGTTCTTCACGGTCTCCTTGTCGAGCAGGTCTTCGGCGTTGTTCAAGAGACCAACGAGACCCTCGATGGCGTCCTTCTTGAGAATGGGGCCAAGTGCATCGAGAATACCCTTGATGTCGAGATCAGACAACTTATCGATGAGAGGTGAGGCGCTGGACAACAAGGTCTTGATGCTCTTGACGGTATCCTTGGAAAGCAGATCCTCGGCGTTGTTGAGCAATCCAACGAGGTTCTGAATGGCTTCCTTCTTCAAGATGGGGCTAAGAGCATCAAGAAGACCCTTCAGGTCGATGTCGGCAAGCTTGTCAATCAGAGGAGAAGCTTGAGACAACAATGTCTTGATGCTCTTCACAGTGTCCTTCGACAGAAGATCCTCCGCATTGTTCAATAGTCCAACCAGACCTTGAATAGCCTCCTTCTTGAGGATTGGGCTGAGGGCATCGAGGACACCCTTAAGATCGATATCAGAAAGCTTGTCGATCAATGGTGATGCCTGGGACAACAGAGTCTTGATGCTCTTGACAGTATCCTTGGACAGTAGGTCCTCGGCATTGTTCAAGAGGCCGACGAGACCCTGAATAGCCTCCTTCTTCAGGATAGGGCTCAGCGCGTCCAGAACTCCCTTAAGATCGATGTCGGAAAGCTTCTCAATCAAGGGAGACGCCTCGGTGAGGAGAGTCTTGATGCTCTTGACAGTGTTCTTGTCTAACAAGTCCTCTGCGTTGTTAAGCAGTCCGACAAGTCCTTGGATCGCTTCCTTCTTGAGGATGGGGCTCAAGGCATCAAGAACACCCTTGAGATCGACATCGTTCAACTTGTCGATCAGTGGAGATGCGGCACCGATGAGGTCTTGGGTCTGGTCCACAAACTTGGGTGTCAAGAGAGTCTCAGCGTTCTTCAGTAAGCTCAAGATACCCTTGATAGAATCGCCTGTGAGGAGCGGCTGCAGCGCTTTAATGACGTCTTCAAGGTTGAGCTTGGTGAGTTCCTCGAGAAGTGGGGCGATATCCTTGATGATGGGGGAAACTTCACCGAGAAGACCCTGGATCTCATCGACGGTCTTGGCGGTGAGAAGATCGCCGGCGTTCTTGAGTAAAGTGACAATGCCCTGGATAGACTCCTTTGTGAGAAGTGGGTCCAAAGCTGATAGAATGCCCTCGAGATCAAGGCCGGTGAGCTTCTTGAGAAGAGGAGCAAGCTCGTCGAGAAGAGGCGAGACATCACCAATGAGGCCTTTGGTCTGCTTGACGAAATCTGGTGTCAAGAGGCTTGCGCCATTGGTGAGAAGACCGTCGATGTTCTCGAGATTGCCGTCGGTGAGAAGTTTGAGAACCTTGGAGACGATGCCAGCAATATCGACATCCTTGAGCTGGTCGACAAGGCCCTTGAGGTCGAGTTCGCCAACAAGATCCAGCAAAGGACCTGCTTTGTCAAGCAGACTCCTGATTTGAGTGGGCGCAGGGGGCTTCAATGTTGCTGCGAGATAGACCATAGCATCATGGAATGCGTCAAGGAACTCGGCTGTTAGGAGATTCTTGAGGGCTTTGAGGAGATCTCCCAACTCGCCGAGGGCGTCTGTCAGTCCCTTGATGCCATCGCCGAGGTCACCAAGACCATCAAGCCCAGGAATTGAGACAATGCTACTGGAACCGCCGCCATTTGAATCTGAGTCATCATTTGAGGACCCTGAGCTAGAGCCGCCAGATTTGGAGGCAGAACCAGAAGTAGTATTTTGTCGCCTTATCAGAACAGGTGCGCGAGGAAATCTATCACTCTTGAGGAGTGTATTCAATTCCTTCAACGCGTCTGTGAGTTCTGATCGCGGTACAAGCGCGAGGTTGTGCTTCTCCAAAAGCTCGACCAATTGGCCCGAGAGCTCCGGTGCGGAAACAGTCTTTGGCTCAGGGGCCGCAAGACTAAATGGCGCAAGCACCGATAGGAGCACCGTTGAGAACCTCATAGTGTGACAATTGAAAGAGAAGATGAGATAAGGAAACCGAGTGAACTGCCTCACTATCGCAGCTTAACTTGTAGCGAGGAGAAGGGGGGGGAGAAGAGATAATCAGGCTGCCAAGGGTTCGTTTAAAGGAGGCTCTTTATCTCAGCCAGTCATCACACACGGATTTGCTTTTCGGGAATGTTGCAGGCACTCCACAGCTGTACCCCAGAAATCATGGATGATACCGCGGCAGGGAAATTAGTGCTGGAGGGGTAGCAGCGATGATCCCTACTGTTCTGGCCTGGAGGTGGTGAGAACCCCTGCATCTCGCAAACTATTGCGCTTTGGGCACGAGGCTTTGCATCATTATCAGCCCTTTTGCACGGTCTCGTGGACAAGGTTCCTGGTCTAGCTTCTGGGGTTCATCCTTGGGGGGGGCCAGGACAGCGCAGCTGGGTCCGTTGGTGATGAGCGCCACAGGTCAAAGCGCACTGCGACAGTAAAGACGCTATACAGTACCACTAGGACGTGAGTGTATAGGGGCCGATTGGCTACAAGAAAAACCGAGGACCACTTTGGTGGTAGAGTACGCTATGAATTCTTACAGCATTGACTCGGACAGTGGGGATGAGGGTTCAGATGATAGCGTCGGGCCGTAACGTTTCAAGTAAGGGATCGCACTGACAGGTCTAGATGAGGAAGTATCTTGGCAAGAATTGAGGTCAATTGACTCAAGTTGAGTGCGGAAAAAACAAGCTTACTACGGAATTGAATACGAATAACACTCTAAACTAAACTAATCATCGCGCTGCCTTGAAATCAACACCTCCAACCCTATTGACCACTCCCGCTCGGTGGTAGTAAGTACTAGACCTAACGTATGGATCCAACTTCCAGTAGTTCATCTGCAGCAATTGAATCAACTCATCTCGCCTCTCGTGCGCTTCCTTGCCAGCGTCTGTGCCAGGATCTGTGCCAATCCATTCAACAGTCGACCGATTGAACGAGTCAATCAATTCCTGTCGCTCAATCTGTATCTTTATCTTCTTCTCCTCAGACTGCATCCTCTCGTTCTCAGAGGGAACAGGCTCGACATATTTGTACTCCCAGGGATCTTCACCGCCATAAGACTTCTGCAGGTTCTCTTTGGCGATGAACTTGAGAAGGCCCTTGGTACCGCTGGTGAAGTGGACCTTTGATGCGACGACAGGGTCAAGCCAGTGCTTGATGACGGTCCAAACACCTGGAAAGGATTAGCATGTAAATAGAGTTGGGGGTGGCAGAGTGTCAAGCTTACCCCAAAATACGAATGGCGCATTGTGCACAAGCACTACCGAGAGGGTTTCGGGGTAGCGCTTCTCAAGAATGTCGACGAGGAATTTGACAACGTGAAAGTCCATGTTGCGAAGACCAAAGCCTGTGAGATCAAAGATCAAGCAGACCTTGTCTTGCGGCTCTCTTGCCATGACCCTCAGCGTCTCGATATTGTGCAAGACGTATTCTTCCATCGACTCAGCAGATTGTTTGTGAGGATCGTGAAGGCGGACTCTGATGACATAGATGGGATAGTTGTCCTTGTCGGTTCCTCTGACGTAGCTCTTGCCTGAGCGATACTGCGCCATGAAGGACTCCTCATCGGTAGTGAGGGACTTCTTCAGGGCGACGGCTTCGCCGCCTCCGACAATGGTCTTTTGAATCTGTCGCTCGTCGCGCCAATTGAGAGCAGAGACAAACATGTCAACAGCCTTGTTGACATCCCAGTCGCGCGCTCGAAGAAACCGAAGAAGCGCGGTATCGGGATGATCGGCCATGATTGACTCCCAGAGGTTCCGTGAGAAATGATCGGAATCTTTGTTCTTGAGGTGTTGGAGATATTCGTCTGTGTTGTCTGGAGCATCATGGGGGATGTTCTCATTTCCGCATAGTCGGAGAATATGGACCCAAGCCTCTTGGAGGCTCTTTTTCTGCTCAAGGGTGAGGTTACCCCTAGTGCCTGGCTCAGGTGAAGAAGACATTGTGATATCGAGTGTGCTGACTGATGAGAATGAGTGATTTAGAAAGCAAGTAAAGAGCTCGTTCATGGAAGAACTTACGAGGTGATGATCTTTGCAAAAACTCCAGTTTTCAAGAAGTCGTCTAGTTATCTGTCTTGCGATGAAACAAGCAAACATGAAACGAATCACGGCGTCGCTGACATCAGCAACGTGAAGATAGGCTTCCTCGGCATGAGGTGGAACTGGATGAACTAAACTAAACTAAACTAAACTAGAGCTGCGATGATCAATTTGGGGACAGGTCGGAAGGTGGTCCTGAATTGGGAAACGAGCAAAGAGCGCTATGACATTCCTAGATTGTGCCCATCCATCTCGTCCTTCGGCAATGCGATGCTCGCAAGCCATGGCATCTGAGGCTAATGCACCCCGCACGAGAAGGCCCCAGAGTGCCCCAGACGGGAGCCAAAAGACGTCACACGCAAGCTTTCCCGGATTGCGGGGTTAGATACTGCGCTATTTGGGACTGTCCCAAGGATCAAGCTGGGAAATTGGGCATCTCGATCGAGTTTAGCTGAGGGGATCGTAGTTTTGATGCGTGGATGAACTGGCGTGAGTGTGGCTGCTTCTTGACAGTTGAGCTATCACTCCCCTTCACCCACGTTATGGCTTATGCATGCAGATCGCACAGACTAGATTTGGAATCGACACCTCTGAGAGTCTATTCCGTACTGTACGAGTCAAGCAAACTTTCGCTTCCTTATTAAAGTTCTGACCGACATCGACCACTTTCACTTCTTTTGACAATGCTAATTTGGGTCACTCTGATCAACCTTTTTCGGTCGATTTCCGTTGTCTTACCGTCGTGGCTGTCGCGGGGCTTGCGAGCGTTGGCCACCTTGAGAATAGCTTACCCTGAAGTCTACAATCCGTTGCGATACGGTACACCATTCCATTTGCTTTACATCATTTGTTGAGAGAGGTTCCGCGGTTGCAGTGTTTGCGGAACGTTGCATCAATTGGTCTGCAGATTGTAAATTTCGCCATGTAGTGTAAAATCCAACATTGATCGCAGCAGCATCTAGGGTAAGCCACAAAGACGATGCCAGTTCAGCAGCATTCTTACTTGTTGAGAAAGCTTTACTTTTTACGAGTATTTAGTTGATAATGTCGGACGGGAAGTCTTCCTTTAATAGTATTATATGTTGGAAATTCATAAGTATTATGATATGATGTGTTTATAAAATATCTTGTAAACTCTTGTTTATAATAAAGGATGATACATGGGAGCATATCCATAGTTCATTCAGTTTCATAGCTCTACATACCATTGTTTACACTGACTAAGATTTTAACGAAAATCAAATAAATAGCATGACGACTTCTTAACAAGACTCTTAGCATCTTAGGAAAATACTTGCCCAAGTTTGGAATATCTTAAGATGGCTTACAAGCCTCCTTAATGCCCTTTTTATATGTTGCCCTGTGAGTCTTTTTACAGCTACCGAGAGCTCACTTCAAGTCGACGCGTTATAAAAACTGTCACACATCTCTAAGCTATCTACATTAAGTCGAAGTTGAACTCCGATATATACTTATATAGTTTCTCCCCGTCAGAAGGACTCGGTGATTCAGGAATCATGCAGTTCAACCCAGCATGTGGCTTATCCTTCCCATCTGCACAAAGTGTATCGCCGAATCCACGAGGCTGTGAGTATATGAAGGCTTTAAAATAGGATCTAACAGGCATGATATCAAACTGAGTTCCAGCAGGAAACCGAGTCACTTCATCGGGGCCGATACGTGAAGGGTCAGTGTCACTCACCATGACCTCGAGATTCGCATCAGACACATAGAAGCAGTGGTCCACGTCTGGGAACTGAATTTCACCAACCAGAATCTAAGTCTCAAATGATAAGACCCTTCGAAAGTAGCCAGACTGTATGTGTTACCAGATTTGGCCCCGGTGATATGTGGACGGACGACTGTTCCGCCGAGAACAGCACTAGGTCCTGTGTAGTTACGGAGAAAGCACGGCTTCTGAGAGGGATGCGGTTGGTTTTATAAACCGCTCCAAGGCTGCGGCTCAACGAGCTTGTGCCCCGGCACAGGGTTTACGTCAAATTCGGTCTTGACATTTGCGACGCCAGTGTTGAGCTTTCCAGTAGCCCTTTCAAGGTCGGCAACCGGTCACATCGGACCCGTGTATAACTCACCCAGACCTCGAAACATGTGCTCAAATCCAACAGGAGTGATTCTACTGAAGATCACAAAATGATCGCCAATGAACTGGTGCACATGAACAGCGTCATTGAAGCGATCACTAAGATGAGGAAAGGCCTGGCTATTTTGACTTACTGGAGCCACACTGGCGCAGTTTCCAGACCTGAGAATTCTCCACTGGTAATTTGGCCAGACCTTCAACTGGCACCTGATGCCGAGTAAGTCATGGTGATCATGTTTGTGATGATGATTTGGCTCAGGAGTGGGAAAGCGTTGGCCACCGCTTGTCGGGATGCTGAACTTGCCATCCGTTGCTTTTCCAGTCAGAAGGAAACGAGCGACCGAGTGAGTACCAGAGACGTAGACCTTGTCTCCAGAAAAGGATTCGAAGATATATGGTTCCTTTGTAGCAGCGGACTTTTCAGCGGCTGATGGCGGGAGTACAATACGCTCCATGGTTAAGTTCCAGATCTGAGCCAAATACAAGATGTGAGTTTACTGGCGTTTTTTTTCGGCTGTTCGAGTTCGCTGATTCAGTTCATTCATTGCACTGGAGTGTCGAGTATTCTCCTATACCGCTCCTTCACCGTACGTGAGCTTAGGGAAGCCAAGCACGCAAGACATATGACAATGCATTGTAACGGTTACAGTCGTCGGATGCAGGGCTTCCCAAAGTATCTCTGCTCAGATTTGCTTCACCATCGGGATCGGCGCTTGCAGGAATAGCGGAATACGACAAAACTGCCATCTACAGTTTTATGACCGTTGAGCTCTCTCAGAAACACGTCAACAACATCGCTATTAAACGGAGGTTTCGAGACCGTCTTGTACGGCTCGGTCTTCAAATCGGTCATTATATCGGTCTATTCATTTTGTCCGCGCCGAGCGAAACCAATAGTTGACCAAAAGACATCAAATTAGGACTGTGCCCCGAGGCTTATGACCCGCTATTGCGGGTCATGAACGCCTCGTCTTCAACGGTAGTCATTCTCGGGATCCGAATTTGGCAATAATAGCGTTTCATCGCTCAACGGTCGGCGTTTGATGCTCATGGTTGCCGCTTACTCACCGTCGGATACCGGGTAAGGCCATCATGATATGTTTAAAGTTCGAATATATTAAGACGCGAATCCGATTGCAAAAAATAATGAATAACGTCAAATAGAAATACACAAGTCACAGGTTCTTCAGACTGCAATACCAGTCAGTCAACCGTCTTCCGAAATGGACCAGCTCTCGTCAGTTCCCAGCTCAATTGCTGAAAGCATTGTGCCAACCTTGGACATTTACCTTCCGCTCCTCAACAAAAACTCAACTGCGATCAAATCAACTTTGAGAAAAACATTCTCTTATGGCCCAAACCCTCGCCATAAACTGGATATCTATTACCCTACCTACAATACCACCGGGGCTGGGTGCCCTGTCTTCATCTACACATACGGAGGCGGCTTCACTCACGGAGACAGAGCATCTGAAGACCATTTGCTCTACCGAAACCTTGGTCACTTCTTTGCTGAGAAGTGCGGATTCGTCACTATCATCCCGGACTATCGTCTTGTTCCAGAGGCGAGTTTTCCTTCCGGTGGACAGGATATTGAGATGGTTGTGAAGTGGCTCATTGACAACAATGACAAGATTGGAGGTTCGCAGCCAAGACCATTGTTCATGATGGGAAACTCTGCGGGTGCTGTTCATCTTTGCACATTCTTGCTGCACCCTTCATTTTCTGAGATTCGCAGCAAAGTAACAAGTGACAATGATACTTGTCCCCTGCAGCTCAAGACTGCTGTCTTTTGCTCTATGCCGGCGTCATTCCGAAACCCTCGCCCTTATCGAGCTCCTGTTCTTGCAAGATACTATGGAGAAACAATAGAGCAGGACTGTCCCTTAGGACTTCTTGAGGCTTGTAACAAGAACAAGACTGTCTCGGGTGCTGCACCTGGGGTCCAATTCCTTCTGCTGTATGGCACCCTCGACCCGGAGGATGAGATTCTGGGGTGCAACAAGGAGTTTATTGAGCTTTGGCGATCAGGCAAGGGAAGCTCGGGTGCAGAGCTCGAAGTTCAAGTTATGGAGGGCCACAACCATATCTCGCCTCCACCAGCTCTCGGTACCAACATTTCGAGAGAAGAGGTCTGGGGTTTTAATGTCGCTGGGTTTTGCAACGCGGCAGCTCGAAATTGAGATGTGGTCTTGATCTCAATCGATCATGGCATCAAAGGAGACAGTAAAAGCACCAATGAGTTGGGAGTTTGTGTGGAATGTTCGGATAGTAAGGATGTGGTTAGTGACTTCCATTCTGCTAAATATGTACGCGAGAAATAGATATATACAGTTGAAGCATTTCCTTGAGCATCATTCTACACCCGATGCTTTATCCAACTAGGACCCTTCGTTCCATGATCCAGCGACATACATCAACAACAGCTTACAGAGCGTTGACCAAAGCATTGAAAGCAGCCTTAGGCTGGTAGTTGCTGTCGTACAGGAGAGGGTTGTCATTGGGTCGCCAGGAGTCCTTGTCAGAGACACCCCAGACGGTGATGCCGACACACTTGGAAACAGCAAGGCAACCGTTCATGACAGTAAGATAATCGTTAGCACTGGCACCGGCAATATCAAGCTCAGTAATAGCAATCTCCTTGACGTTCGAGGCAGCAAGGGCTTTGAGAGCATTAGGAACGCCAGAAGCTGGGTTCCAGCCACCAGGAGCAGCAAGATGGCACTGAGAACCGATGCCATCGATGGGAATTCCAGCAGCAAGCCACTTGTTAACATGAGCGACCATGCCATTGGTCACCTTGGCGTAGTTAGCAATGTCGAGGTTATAGTCGTTGATGTAGAGCTTGGCATTAGGATCAGCGGCGCGGGCAGCGCGGAAAGCAATGCCAACAAAGTCCTCGCCGAGCACTCGGCTAAAGACACTGTCGCGGAGGTTGCCGTCCTCGGCGAAGATCTCATTGACGACATCCCACTGGAGGATCTTGCCCTTATAGCGGGTGACCATGGTGGTAACGTGGTTCTGAATGACCGAGGTGAGGGTGGTGCGGTCATTGATGTTCTGAACCCACTGAGGCAGCTGGGAGTGCCAGAGGAGAGTGTGGCCACGAATCAGCTTGTTGTTCTGAATGGCGAAGTCGACGACCTTGTCAGCGTTTGTGAAGGTAAAGGAGTTGCGCGAAGCTATTCATCGTTAGACCGGCATTGCTTTTCTGCGGTAAATGGGATGATCTTACGCTCAGTGGCATCCCACTTCATGCTGTTCTCGCACGTCACTTGGCCAAACTGGGCCTTGACAATGTTGGTCAGGGCAGTGTTGGTCAGGTGGTAGTAGTCGATCTCGGTACCGAAGTACTGCTTACCCTTGGCCTTGAACTTGGCGTCAAGGCCAGTGCCGCCAGCTCCACTAGTAGGTTGAGTGCCACCACCCTGGGTTGTTGAAGAGGGCGGGGGGTTAGATCCTCCAGATCCTGGAACACACTGATAGTACCAATCGTTGATCTTTTCACACGTGAGACCACTTTGGCAAGTTGTAGGACCGGTCCAGCCACTACCACCACCTGTGAGAAGTTTTAGCTCTCGAGGATCGACTCATCCGATTTACTGGAACGTACACTGTCCCCAGACTGGAGACTGGGCCAGGGCGGACACGGGGGCGAGAGCAAGGAGAACCGAAAGGGTATGCATCTTGACTAGTCTCAGTGAGGTGATGCTTCCAAGTTGAAGATGCTATCTGAAGATATCGAACGCAACGTCAAGGGGTTACTCCCGTTCTTATATATAGCTTTGCTATAGCATCCAACATGGTATATTTGCCCCCGGCTCTGTAATATCGTGAATTCTGACCAATCCGATCGACTCCGTCGTGTTTTGCCGGGAAATTGTCATATCTGGGGTTATAGAGCCTTATGTGCGGAGAACCAAGCTCCGAATAAGGCCCGTTGAGGAAATATCGGAGCATCGCCAAATTTGTCCTCAACACCCTAAACAGAAGGCTGCGAGGTGTCCCCCGCAAATATGGGTCGTTGTTTAATTTTGCAGCGGATAATATTGTTTTCAGATCGAGACCTACTACGAATGGGGGAGAGTTTCTTAATGCGTGCTGATATTACACCCCCTTCTAGGACTAGATGCCAAGCTGGGTGCTGTAACGTCGAAATTGTTGTTCGGGGTTCTGCGGGGAATGGATCGTGAGTTTAGCCGATCACCAAGGGTTTTCCTCTACTGTTTGAAGCTTTGCTGGATTTGACGTATATTGGCAATATTATAGCATGATCCGATTAGCGAGCATGGCAAAGGCACCCGATATTCCGAATTATTCAATCTGCCTATACCTGGCTCGATCTAGTTACTAACCGGAGTACGGATACAGTTACCGATCATGTTATTGTAGGCGATAGAAATGATATGTTAATGAAGGCTGTCTCTTCAAGAACCTTCTCCTGTCCGAGAGAGCGCTTATATCGAGGAAAGTTAAGCTTACTGGGTTAGTTCTCGCCGTGTATCACTGTAAAGCTGTTCAATGCAGATCAATACACTGTCCTGTCGATTCTTCAAGCGTCAGTGAAGTGCCTATGTTTCTTGCCAAGCCTGGGTAGAGAAGGGGTTTGGGTTACATCCAACTCCAACGAAGGATGCGGAGGATGCCATATATGAACCGATTTGGCAGAATTGGATCAGCTCGTCCGGCTAATCACCGACAACCCTTGAAAATCTGACATCCACGTGGTGGCATGACTGCTGAACTCTAGGCGCTCCTATAGATTGAAGCCAAGAGCTGGGCTTTCCATGCGCGCAACTTGGAATGCATTGAGGGTGCAAAGGAGGGTGTTCGTAAATGGTGATCTTGCCTAATTCCAATTGTTCTTGAAGCGCATTCGACTGTTTATTGTCAGAGTTCCTGGTCGATGTCAAGCCACTGAACTCAATGAACTTGTTGGTTTATAGAAGATGTAGCTCAGAGCTTAGAGAATGCTATTCATAAGTTAGATGATGTTGTAATGTTATTCATGATTTAACCTTTTAACTTTTAGGGACATACTTGTATGATGGAAGTCAATGCCAATTTGGGAACAAGAGCATTTATTCTGTATAGCCGCTGTTGAATATCTCCATGGAACAGTGTATATGGTCTGATGTTGAACTGCTTACATACTCTTCTGTCTCCGCTCTAGATTACCACGATCATCTTCCCGCTGACTCAGACTTGTACCTGTTCACACTGGCTCCCCGATGAAACCATAAGCACGAACCGTGTAATACGACTGGTCAAGACCTATTCTAATTGCTTACAGGCGTGGAACAGTAACATTAGATCTGTCACTACCGTAGTACGAGTTAATCACGGTGATTCTGCTGCAGAGCGACAGAAACAAGTTGGTATTCACTAACGAGAAACGAAAGGCTATTCTTGGTACATAAGACAATCATCACAGATACTCCAACCCCGTAGAGATATCTCCCCATCTCGCTCCAGCCATATCCACAAAGTAATTCGACTTGGGACTCCACAAACCCGTGCCACCCTTGGGGAACACAGAGCTGGCAGTCTTGAGATATGTCGATGACAAGCTCATCATTGGCTTCACTGGCATACCAGTTGAAGAAAGACGTGGGACCACGACGCTGGTCTTGCTCTGTGACATCTTTTTCAGAATACGAACAAACAGTCTCGCACTGACATCAGCACCAAGTGTCCACGACGCATTCTCATATCCAAACATAAAAAGCAGGTTCGGCACATCCTGGAGCATCACGGTCTTCCAGGCGAACTTGTCGGCGGGGTTAAAGGGGACGTCATCGATGCTGAACTTGATGCCTCCACCGAAACGAACCTTCAGACCAGTTGCTGTGACGATAAGATCGGGATGTAATGAAGCGCCAGACTCAAGCTCAATGCTCTTCTCGGTGATAGTCTTGATCTTATCCGTCACGACATTGGCTTTACCCGAGCGAATAGCCGCGAAGAAGTCACCATCCTGACTGGCGCAGAATCGTTGCTCCCAGGGGTTATATCGGGGCTTGAAGTGGGGATCCCAGCTGACGTCGGGAGGAAGATTCTTGATGGTGACATATTTGATGAGCTTCTTGGCCAGACCTGGACAGGACTTGCAGAACACATTGGTAAGATAGCTTCGGACCAACCAGAGGAGTCTGTTGAGGAACAGGGCGATGCTGGCGGGGAAAACAGTCAAGAGAAGACGTGTGAAAAAGCTGCTTGACGGGAGAGGGAAGATGTAGCCTGGACTTCTCTGTAACATGGTGACGCGCTTGGCTTTGTCAGACATGGACGGAAGAATTGTGACAGCTGTAGCTCCGCTGCCAATGATAACGACCTCCTTGTTGGTGTAATCGTAGTCCTCCGGCCAGAACTGAGGATGGATGACCTTGCCCTGGAACTTCTCAATCCCAGGGATCACAGTCTGTAGCGGGGTCTGGTAATCATAGTAGCCGGTGCCGAGAAGCAGAAATCGGCTGCGGAAGGTAACGGGCTTCTCATCACCAGGTCGTGTAACCTGAAGCTGCCATCGCCTCTCCTTAGAAGACCAGTTGGCTTCTGAAACAGAGTGCTTGTAGCAAATATGGTGGTCAATACCAGTCGATCGTGCCGACTCGATCATGTAGTCCTTGATCTTGTCACCCGGTGCGAGCGACTGGTCATGCTTCCAGGGACTCCATGGGAAGCCAAAGGTGAAGATATCAGAGTCGGATCGAATGCCAGGATACTTGAAGAGATCCCATGTGCCGCCGATGGAGTCGCGGCCTTCGAGGATGGCGTAGGTCAAGTCGGAGGGACCTTCTGTTTGGAGACGGTAGGCAGCATTGATGCCGGAGATGCCAGCGCCAATGATGATAACATCAAAGGTGTTGGGTTCTTCTGATTGTGGTGCCATGTTGATGAGTGTTGTCTGAGTAGTTTGTGTTGTTGATGATGCTGTCCACAATGGACATTAAAGACCTATTTTGTACAAAGACGACAATGAAGGAGTCTGAGTGATTGGCACTCCGTTGGAACAATAAACAGTCCGCGGGCAGACGAAAGATATGAAGCCTCGGTACTTTATCAGTAGCAATCAGGGTCCCGCGTCACAACCCCTCGAATGAGTAGCTAAGTTCTGGTTAAGCTTCCGAGTCCGACAGGCGACAATATGAACCCATCCTCCCGACCCCGCGGGACCCGTCCCCGATAAAGACGCCAAATCTTTCATGACAACAAACTAAAGGAATAACGTCATGCTTGAGCTTTGACTAGGGGGGCGAGCCAAAGAGTTGATCGCAAGCTAAACTCGATACAGAAATTTCGCGTTGAGGGTTCTGAAGATTGTGGGGTAGCCTCGGCATGCCCCCGGTGATCGTCTTCAAGGGGAGAGACGCCAAAACTACCGAGAGAATCACGCGACGGACGAGACAAGACTTGTCAAATCTGCAGAGCTGATCATGTTGGCTCCGAAGAGGGGTAGATCACTGAAACAAATGACGAAATGTTTCGAGGTTCATTAGAAATTTACATGTGAAATTTGTTGAGCTATGTAGATCTTGCAACTAGAAACTTCGATATCCTTCTGCCTCTGACCCGTGGCCTCCCTCCATCACGAAAAAAGACAATCATTAGTTATGCATAGCTTCGTAGATTCAACCCCGCACGATGGTTCAAGAAACGCCTCGCATGCTCAGCTGCCTTTTCTGCCTCGGCTGTAAAGTCAATCCTGTCGCCGAGCAGGATAATGTCATGAGGGCATCCTTCCGAGATGTCCAGGTACATTGGCCAACCATTCTTCTTGTAGCGTGCGACAAAGTTGGTGATGTCGTCGCAGAGAACTTCGCCGCCTCCGGCATTGACGTAGATTGGGAAAGGCTTCTCAATCTGGAAGGGATGGCGTAGAGGGGACAGGTATGGACTGGCTGGGTCAATTGCGCCAAAGCCAGAGACTGTCGTTGCGCCCCAGCGCGCAAAGTGCATGTTGAGATAATCCGTCTTGTAGTGGGGTGATTGAGTGGCATCTTGTTCCAAAGCGCCAGCGACATCAGTCCAAGGTGACCAGAGAGCCATTGCGCGTGGGAAGGGCACCTCGTCAATTTGGCCGTACTCATGGATGTAGCGTACCAAGGCGAGAGCCAAGTTGGCGCCAGCTGAGTCGCCTGAGAAAATGATCTGGTCGGCAGGAATGCCTCTCGTCTTGATGAGATGAAGATATGCTGTAAGTGCATCCTGAAGAGGAGCGGGAAACTGCCCATTCTTGCTGCTAGAAAGACGGTAGTTGGGCGAGCAGACATGCGTAGCGCCCATATGCTTAATGAGAGTCTTGGCCGTGTATCCAGAGTCTTCATCACGACCATTGCCAATAACAAAGCCACCGCCATGAAAGTGCAAGACGACCACCATCCCAGGGTGAACGATGTCAGCAGGCGGTGGTCGCGCGGGCGTCCATGTCATGCCCAATTGCGCAGGCTGAACCGTGTAATCCGAGCAAATTCCTCTGTATAACTTTGGCGATCGTGGAGCGACGACTTCGAATCTGTTCTTCTCTTTGCCTTGGTCAAACCTCATTTTGTCGCCTGATTTGGTGAGAGACCAGTAGAGCAGCAAGAGCCGGACAACGCGGACACGGACAGCTTGGTTCAGAGTCCATTTTCTGTTGGGGCGAAACCACGGGACGAGACAGAGGGAAATGTCGAATAAAAAGCGCGAAAGAAGCCATGGTGTGATGATGAATGCGTAAGTATAGTCAAATACTGTTTTGAGTGTGCTTAATACTGCCATGGTGGGTGAATCGGCTGTGTAAGTCGCTGAGGCTGTTGGTGATTATTAACGTGGAGAAAAAGCGGTAGAGCGACGCCGCGGGACCCGGGGTCTTTAAGTAATTTCTCTGCCTCGGCCACCGAACTCACAGCATATTTCCAGTCCAAAAACGAGTTTCAATTAATATTTACTGATCATTTTCAATTTGAGCTACATACAATTACTATTCGTGGTGTGGTGCGACGTCGTTTTCACTGTTCAAAATGCTAGCATGGCGCCCGAATGAGGTTTGTTCAGTACGGAGTACGACGGTTGCATTTAATTGTAAGCTGGTATATAAAAGTACAGAAAAGCTTATAAGCTTGTCATAGGATGGCCTATAATTTCATACTACCTAATGGCCTTCTAGATACAGTCGCCATCCATTTGTTTTGTTCTTAATTGCCAGCAGTCTTGCCAACGGCATCGCGGACAATTTCCTGCAACCAAGTTGGCCAGCCTCTAATGCCAGAAATGACATCCACAGACTTGGGAACAATTAGTTGGCCACCGCGTCGGCTCTTGATCTGAGCGACAACCTCCTTGGCGATATCATCGGCAGTCAAGAGACGGACACCGCCACGCTCCAGGCGATCTACGAAGCCCTCAACAAGAGGTGTTCGGACGAAGTTGGGATGAACCACTGTCGTCAAGACATTGGGGGCCTTGTAGAAATGCTTGATCTCACTGGCTAGCGACTCATGGAAAGCTAGGGCGCCAGCCTTGGTAGCAGAGTAATCGGCTCCTGTAGCAAGGGCAACAAAGGATGCGATACTGGCGACTGTGATAACATGGCCCTTGTTCAACTGGATCATGCGTGGGAGGAATTGCTGAGTGGTGTACCACAAAGCCATGAGGTTGACACCCATGATCTTGCGAAGGAATGACTCTGGCATCTTGAGGATGGGCATGGGGGAAGTGATACCAGCGTTGTTGATGAGGATTGATGGGTGGCCGAGTTCTTTGCGCACTGCGTCAGCAGCTTCAGCGACAGACTCGGTTGTAGTGACATCGCATCGATAAAAATGAACGCGCGAGTTTGTTTGAAGTTGCTTTGGCAAATCTTGCACATCAAAGACAGCGACACGAATACCCATAGCAGAAAGCTTCTCAACAATGCTCAGGCCAATACCGCTGGAGCCACCAGTGACAACAGCGATCTCATTCTTCCAGTCCCAACCAGAAGCGGCTGTCATTCGCCATGAGTTATGAGCCATGGTATTGAGGAACCGGTTGATGGTTCGCACGATGCCCAAGCTCAGCCATACGTATAGAACCTTCTTGACGATCGTGAGCTCCAGGGTATGTGAAGCATGCTCTGGGAGCTTGGCGGCGATTGAGGCGAGAACATTGTTCACGGCGTCGGGAGCAAAAGTTGCTGCAGCGAGCAATGAACCAGATAGTAGTGGTGATAGAAGGAAGTTGCTCGCATTGGCGACATACGCAATGACGGGGGAGTAAAGCATGGAAGACATGATGATTTGCACAGGGAAGAATGATGATTGAGCTTGGTCTGTGAGTCTGAGCCGAATTACTCGATTGCACATGCAAGCTGCTACTAAATACATCTTATACAAACTAATTAAGGTCCAACGCCTTTCTCTAGCTCCATCATCAACTATCACGAGTTGGCAAAGAATGAAGCCGATCACGATGCTGTTGAAGCCGAGGCTAGATTCGCTCGACCAACGACAACTCTTGCAATCGCAAGCTTAACCAGAACAAGCCACAACGACGATCCTTTCCCTTCTCTCCACTGAGTCCACTCTCTCAACGGCACTTGACCTTGGTCGCGTCCCCCCTCAAGCCCCTGTCATCACAACCCAACCGCCAAACCAACGGATGGGCCTTAAACCCTGTTTCGAGCTCGTTAGTCCAGGTCTCTTGCGGGGTCTACCTCACTGAGCCGAGACACTAATACGTCCGTGCCATGAGAAGAAACACTGTGCCCGCCCTGAGTTTGCGTTGGCTATCTTGTCTCCGCGGGCTCCGTAATTTCGTAGTCGCAATTTGTTGCTTTCCCCAGACTCTCCATTCCGTACGTACAATCAGCTCACCCACGTTTGCGTTGTCCAGCTATCAGGATCTACTTCCTATCTTAGCCAAAGATGGTATTCCCAGGTCGCTTTAGCTCAGGTTGTCTGCGGTGTCGCCAGCGTAAGGTCAAGGTGAGTAATGCAGTTGTTCTGATTGAGCGATATCTGTTCAGTTCAGTTCAGTTCTAATCTGTTATCTCTGAGCAGTGCGACGAGGGCAAGCCGACGTGTCGACGATGCTACAACTACGGAAAGCCATGTCTTGGATATACCGACGAGTTTCATTTTAGACACTCTGCGCCAAAGGGAAGATCGCAAAGCACTTCTTCCAACACCTCGCGCGCTTCAAAAGCCCCAAGCATAGCCAGTGCCAGCACTGCGAGTCCCCCGCAAGATGAGAAACCGCCCGAAAAGGAGGCCCCGAAGCCCAAAACACGGCCTTTAGAGGCACCCATTCGACGGAGATCAGTAGCCATGGTTCGACAACCGACACAATCATACGATGACATGTCGCTATTCTATTTCGTGCGTCGCTTTGTGTCGCCCGATGACGCCGATGGATTTCCCGGACATTTCACCTTCCTACCAAGTTTGTTCGATCACTACAAGGGTGGACTCGTCGAAACGGCGACATTGAGCGTTGCACAATTGGCTGCGTACAATCATTTCGGCAACGAGGAACTTCGGACACGGTCTTTGAGAAATTATGGACGTGTTATCAAGGGCCTGCAGCAGACCATCCAGTCTGATGACGAGGCGATGGACGACAAAGTCATTGCTACCATTCTGCTTCTGTGCACGTACAAGGTAAGTCTCATGCGGCATCAATTCCTTCACTTCTGACTCGATGACAGGATTTTAGTGGCGAAGGATTAGGTGATCCGAATGAACATGCTTCAGGTCTGTTTTACCTGCTGGAGAAACGAGGGCCAAGTCAGATTGGGACACGAAGAGGAGCCGAACTCTTCTTGCTTGCTCTGCTGCGACTGGTAAGTCACGCGACAAGACAATCGCATGCCATGACACTGATTCAAATGATAGCAAATCTATTCATTCCTACACGGAAACGATGCCTACACCGATCCCGGCGCCATCGCCACTGTCGTCGGCATCTTCGACCCTCTACTTCGAGCACTGTCCATGATGGGACGCACCCTATCGCTGCGACATCGTCTGTGCCGGCTTATGCAAGCAGATCCATATCAGCCACAGGATGCCAGCCCCTCAACAGCATCACAGAGTAGTACCGGTACAGAAGACGAGAGACTCCTGATCCAGGAATGCTTCGACATGCTCGATGCCTTCGGCTCCTGGGACATCGAAGCAGCAGACTATTGGCAATTGACCTTCGAGGGTCGCGGCGTTCCAACGACCCTTGGTGAAATGAGCGCTGGTAAGATGCACTACGACGCTGAGACAGCCTGCATCATTATTCTCGTTCGATCAGCTCGTCTCATCTTACTTCAGACCATGCTTCTCTATCAAACTACATTGGTACCAACGGAGGATGATGATGGGTATAGTTACAATTCATGGGCAGAAACCGTTCCCTTTCTTGAATCCGATGTCCGCAAAACCGTCGATGACATGCTTGCCGCTGTGCCATACGCCTTGGGCGATATCGACCCGAGCGGCATGCCAGCGACCATGCTTCACGACGGTGCAGCGGCCATCATCATTGTTCACTCGATTAGACTTGTCACACACTGTGTTTACACTACGCCTGAACAAACTGAAAGGGCAGCTCGTATACTTGCTAGATTGAACTCCGCTATAGGAATCAGGTCAGCTGTCGGATTTATCCCTGGTGCTGATAACTATGGGGTACAGCCCTTTGCAACTCTTTCACCGTCCCATTTGCTAATGTCACCGGGGCCTATGGACTGCGCTGAAGAGAAATTTGTTTCGCCCGGTACCATGGGCTTGCTTTCATCTTGATACCAGCATTTGTACACGATTTAGGCCTGCATTATTAATACGTACATGGATAGTTGTCTTTCGTTCTCAAATTGGAAACCCTTGCCGTTTTGTTCGATATGACCTGATCTCCTCGTGACTCATGTCTGACTTACTCAATCTTTAGCGACGAGCTGAAAAGCTCCATACGGTCCAGCACCATCGCATCTCTTTCCCAGAGATGCCGTAACGCTGGGTAGATTGGCCCACCCAGAATCGTCCACCAAATTGTGTTGAAGCAAATGACCACTCGACTGGGCGCTCTTTGTGCCGAGTAGAGTTGATAGCCGGTCCAGATGGCCATCGCTAGGCAGGTACAGTATACGTCCCATCGCAAGAATGATACGACTATCTCCCTCGATTGCATCGCAGAAACGGGTGGGTTAAGCAAAGCCAGAGTCGGAGGGCTCGTCAACGATGTGAGGGCGAGAATGTGATGTCCGGAAACATTGTCTGTGAGGTTCAAGGAAGACGCGAGGATTGTCCCAAATACACCCAAGTGTACTGCCACTGTCAGTGTTGTGATGAAGCGGTATGCGCGATTCATAGCCTTCCTGCAGGCTCTCGGGTCGATATGGGCAGTATTGTTGGCCTTGCCACGGCGAGACCAACAGACCAAGCGGGATACTTGCTGTATGGCAGTCTGGTACAACGGAAAAGGTTGCCAAAGAGCCACGACGATAAACTTGACTTCTCTTGAGACGTCGAAGACTAGCGGCAAACACAGACCAATGGTTGGAACAATGTAAGATATAATCGTCGATATCGGGAGGAGGCTTAGGTCGCACGGGTCGGCCAGTAGATATGCTTGTTGGGGAATCGTTGGTGAGAGGAGGAGTTGCAGGGTGAGATATATCGGAGCGATGATGGTTATTGTGACGGACTGAAAGACAATACCGAAGGTTCCGGTCCTATGTTCCAAGTTAGCGTGAGGCAAGCATTCAGACATCACATCATTCTCTTACCAGCTCAGAACTGTTCCACGGTTGCCAAATCTCAGACCTTCAAGAGCTATGAGATACCAAGCACCACAGAACTGCGTCGCCAAGTACACAAAAGCCAGAAGGGCCTCAAGATCCATGCCCTTACTCTCAGGATGCTTCTTGAGCCCGTGAGCGAAGAACTCCAAGAGCAGCATCACCGGCTCGTCGACTGCCTGGTAGCCCGTGAGTTTCCGAGAGATGGAGTCTGACATGTCCAAAGGACATAACGAGCTTCCCTCGGGCGACTTTGCGTTTGTGATACAGTCCCGAACAGCGTCAAAGAAGCCGTGACGGTATGAAGTCCCCATGCTAGCATAGCCTCCTAAGAGGGCACAGCTTAGTATGAGGCAAACGATAGACTTGGGGGCCATTGGAAGGTTTGCTTGTGAAGATCTGACGGCGATGTTGCAGAGTCTGATAAATCTGTTCAACTCAACAAGAAGTCAACAAAACTGAGGCGTTTCAGACCTCAACATGTTGGTCTTTTCAAGCTTCATCTTCCCTCTCATCTCTGAACCGAAAAGATGTCCCGTTCATGCTTCAGCTGTAAAATGTTGGGAGATCCTCATCTAGTTTCGGCCTAGGTTGCGAAATCTCCTCGATTTTTTGACGATGGTGTTGAAGGGAAACAGGACTCCTCGCACATGTGAAGGGACCCGATCGACAATAACATCATTTAGAACCGTCCGCGGATCCCATCTCCACGTGCTCCTTATTACGAACCCGTCTCCTTAGGCTTGATGCATCTTAGAAGTTATAAGCGAGCTCCTTGCTTGATCCAGTTAGGTCTTGTTGGTGGCTCGCATGCTAAACCCAATCAGGTTGCTTTTGCGACATTGATCATCGACGGTGGATTCCTATTGCAGAGTGGCATGTCCGCTAGTCACCAGAGGCACATGAGACCCTTCAGTTGATAGCTTCAGTGAAGATAATCATGCCATGTTATTCATTGGGTTTCGGGGAATTTCATATGAGATTCTTATCCAACCTTCAAGTCCTAGTCTTATATGCCGCGTTCAAATCAGCTTACTATCATTCAAGCCTACTTATCCTTTAATGAGTCCCACAGAGGCTAAGTTCTGAATTTCACAAGTTTTGCAGCTTATTCAACATGGCTGTCGTCTCCAAGCTACTGGGCTTTCCCAGCCTGACGTTAGCCGCTGTTATCGAGTCTTTCGTCGCAATTAAAGTATTTCCAGACTATTACGATTCGAAGAGCCACTTGGCTGCGGTATTCACTATCTTGCTCATCAATTATGCGTTTGGAATCGTTTTCTGGGGGGTTCTGTACCCAGTCTTCTTTAGCCCCCTCAGACACATTCCTGGCCCAAGAGTATGCTCATCTCTCTTTTCAGTCTGTTCCCGAACATAATCTCATGAGTATTTCAACAGGATTATCTGAGCGCCGCTCATCGATCTATCGCTGTCAAGGACAAACCCTCTGGCGATCTATTCGTCGATATTGCGAATCGATATCCTGGTGAAGACCTACTTACTCTCAACTCCTTCAGAACTCACATTCTTGTGACGAATCCTCAGCTTCTGGCTGACCTCCTCGTTCATAACTGCTACGACTTCACCAAACCGAAGAGAATCAGCGCCTTCCTACGACATATTCTCGGCGATGGTCTCATTATCGTTGAAGGCGAGCCTCACAAGTTTCTGCGTAAGAACTCAACACCAGTCTTTCACTTCCGGCACATCAAGGAGCTGTATCCTATGATGTGGGAGAAGAGCCAGTCGCTGGCGCGGGCAATACAACAAGATATGATCACGTCGAGGTCCTCAGTCGTTGAGCTCAACAGTTGGGCGAGCAAGGTTACGCTCGACATCATTGGTATTGCGGGTCTGGGTCGCAAATTCGATGCCGTTGAGAAGAAGAAAGATCCTCTCGCGGATATCTACGAAGGCTTGCTTGAGCCGAGTCGGGAGAAGCTCATCTTTTCTGGACTGGCATTGGCCATTGGTCTGCCCTTTGTTCGCCTCCTTCCTTGGAAGATGAACGACGTGTTCAACTATCTGACCGGAACCTTAAATGAGCTTTGTTACCCCATGATCCAGGAAAAGAAGACAGCCATTCTCGAGAAGGGTGATGACCACTTTGATGTCTTGTCGCTTCTCATCAAGTCGGGTAACTTTTCGGATGAAGCTCTGAAGGACCAGCTTCTGACCTTCCTTGCGGCAGGGTAAGTGATTCATAGTCACCGTGATAAGAATATGACTAATAATGTGTAGGCACGAGACTACCTCGTCTGCGATAACCTGGGCATGCTACTTACTCACCAAGCACCCAGAATACCAAGCCAAGCTTAGAGAGGAGGTCAGAAACGGCTTACCAGAGGACTTAGCCACCAACCCGACTGTTGACCTTGCTGGTATCCTTGAGCAGTTGCCCTACCTGAACGGCATCATGCACGAGACACTCCGGCTCTACCCAACGGTCCCCCTGACAATGCGCCAAGCCATTCGCGACACCCGCATCGGTGATCAGTTCATCCCCGAGGGCACAGATATCATGGTCTCAATCTGGTATATCAACCGATCAGAAGCTATCTGGGGCCCTGACGCGACAGAGTTCAGGCCTGAGCGATGGATCACGGATGACGGAAAGCCAAATCAGAATGGAGGAGCTAGCAGCAACTACAACTTCCTCACCTTCTTGCATGGGCCAAGAAGTTGCATTGGACAAGGGTTCGCAAAGGCAGAGTTGCGATGCTTGCTGGCTACTATGGTCAGGTCATTTGAGTGGACATTGTCAATGGATGATAGACTTGTGATGCCAAGGGGAGTGATTACCATTAAGCCAGAGAATGGCATGTACCTAGATTTAAAGGCTCTATGAGGTTCGATCAGCAGAGACATTCACGAGATTAATGATGTCATGTATTATAATTCTATCTTTTCTGTTTCACATCCGTATTCAAGGACAGATGAGTGATGAAGTGCTGCCGCCCATAAGGGATGGGATCTTTATCCTAAGAGATGAGAGGATTTAGATAACCTGGTCTCAGCTTAGAGAATTCTTGACGAATTTTGGTTGGTATCTTTGAAAGTCTTTCTTTCACTTGCTGCCCGTGGCGCACCTTTGGATTCATGTATGTCATTGCCCTACAACTTCCAACATATTGTTGTTAAGGCTTTGAGCCCGCTGCCAACAGCTGCAGTCATTGGTAGCCTCTCATATTGAAGTGTCTGTGAAGGTACGATTGAGCGACATCTCTGAGCTAGACAGGCTCTTGTCTCCGGGCGAAGCAGGCCAATGCTCTACATCTTCTGCCCACGGCAACTGCTCCTCAACGCTCACGTTCAAATAGCAAGTCGTATCCTGAGGAACAATTCGTCTCACTCTGAACACGAGTGATAAGTTCGCTGTGAGAGATATGGTGGTGGAGATGCTTTTCAAGTCAATGTCGGCGAATTCAACATCCGCCGTCTCATTTTGGGCCTGGGCACTTCCAATCATGCATCCAACCTGGATGCCATGAGGCCTTTCTATCATTCTAATGTTTATCGTGAAAGTTGGAAGACCGCTATCTGCTGCAATTGGGCAAAACACGATGCTAGTTTCCGGTAGGGTATTGATACGTGCATTGATACTCTCGATCACCTGAGCATGATGCCGCAACTGGCGCAGTGGTATAGAGTCATCTGCAGTTTCAGCGTGTAGCTTGTAATAGCCATTGTTGATAGGCAGTGAACGGAACTGAAGTGGTGCACGGTGGTGGCTGGCTTGAGAAGAAGCGAATGTGCCGTTCGATGGCAGGTCTAATGGTACATAGGCCCTGACGAGAATGGCTTCCGGTGGATCAGCAGGTGGTCCCTTCTCTCTGCTCTCAGAGTCAAACTGTCTTAGGGTATATTCCGATTCTTCTGGAGTCTTTTCTTCTTCGCCCTTCAATGCGAGTCGCAAAGGCATCAAGCGGACCTTGAACCAACGACATCGGTGTCCATTTTCGACCCTCTGATGAGCGCCAGATGCTAAACGCTTAATAGGGATGCCGATATAGCCGTCTTTATTCCAACAGCGTAGAACTGCGACCAAGCACATTATCTTGATTCCCTTTGCGTCTCGCCTTGCGGGCGTGATAACGAGACCATGGTCTACTGCCCTCACATTATTCGAGAACCGCACTGTGCCGACAACATCCACTCGGTCGATATCTCCAAGTTGCTTGGGGTCAGCTGGCAGAGAGCAAAGCCGAACTACCACCGCCGAAAGACTGATATCCTGCTTAATCAAGTCGTATTGCGGCGTGCGACCTCGGGAAATATCTCGAGGTGCCTTTATGTCATGAGAGTCTCTGAAACAAGCAGGCGATGGAGCTAGTAACCCGAGAAATCGGAAGCCTCTCGTTGATGCTCCCTCGTTGGGGGAGTATCCGCAGTCTTCGAGGGGTTCCGTGGACCAAGCGAATATAGAGTCATCATTTGTTGCCTTCATGATTTCGACTTGGAGTCGATAGAAAGCTTTGGGGCCTTCTCCGTAGATTAAGGGCATGTTGACATCGAACAGGCCCATGAGAGAGTAGGCTTGATCCTCTAGCCTTGTGGTTTGCCGCATTGATGCCCAGGACATGATCCCGGCGATGCTAACATGTGACCAGCTTTGCTTCACCAACGTGGCTACATCAATCTTGGTGACATCTGAAATAGTGGCGCTTAGGCTAGCCTTAGTACCAATCTCACGCCAGTCGTCAGCGAGAAAGATCACTTCATGCGGCGCAAGGAGCTCCTGAAGAGTCCATCCGCGAGTGAACCATCGACTTTTGCGGAACCTCGAGTCCGCTAGTCTTGGGTTCTCAGCAGAGCTGACATCATTCAGATAGACATAGCACGCTGCAGACTTCCGATACCACTGGAACATGGGGTTGATTGCCTCTGATAGCTCTGCGCTAGACGTCTTGTCTATGCAACAGGTGTCAATCCAGCCGTACTCAAATCCCTCGGCTTTTGCCTTTGCGCAGAAGTCCACGATCTTTCTGTAGCCTTTGGACTCTTCGGGAAGGGGACTCAGTCCGCCCATCTGCTGCAGTGATACTTCCTCGGATGTCCATACGTGCGATAGGATCGCATATGTTGGTATCGAGCCTCCATGTTCGCCTGTGAAGGACTCTAGCTCTAGAGTTTCGACATTGATGAGTCGCATGGTTGACAAATATCTTGGGGCACTTCGCCTGCTCCGAAAGTCCTGGGAGCTTCTAACGAGGAACTTTGGGACATTTCTTATGTTCAACTTGAATACAGAGCAGATCAGGCTGTGATTGGCAGCTCTGATCACCAAATTGAGCATGTTAGGAGGGGATAGAGAGCCATGTTTCTGCTTACTGACGCTAACTCAGGCAGTGAACTAAGGATTTAGACAGTGTATCACGCTATCGGGGCTGTATGTCTTGACCAAAAGGACGCGAAATAAATTCATCAAAGAGCCCCCTGAGTTCGTGATGATTTTCCTAAATATTTCCATCCTTTAGGATTTAGGCCCTAAGTTTTATTGTCTCCGCTAGCCTAAGTCGCGCGTCCGGACTCAAGGCGTGAATGACGTCAAATTAGCTCCCTGCTGCGGAAAAGCAGACATCTAATCAATATTTCCATATGAGGCATAACGCATTCGGTGCACATCGCTGACAGCCCGCTTACACTTTGACGAGAATGCATTCTGTGCGTCTGAATGGACGAGAGCGCCACTGGCAGATCCACGGCCCCGTTGTATTTAATTGATCGGACGACGTTGTCTTCTTTAGGAAGATGCTCGCTGAGCTTCTCTCGCTATTTCACCACTCTCCGATCTCTAGCGCCGCTGACGAATCCTTTGACTGTCAGCACTTACTGTTGACTCCCTCGATTGGGCAAGGTCTTTGGGTAAAGTCCCGTGGTTGAGCTTATTCGATATGGGTCGCTGTTTAAATCATGGCGCTATATTTCCAGTTAACACCGTGGTTTCTATGTTCTATTGGCTCTGGCTCTACATGACCCTCATCCGTTTGGTCCGTTCGGCAAGTAACCATTGCTCTTGGTTCAAGTCAACTAATATACGGATCAAGGCACGGCAGATATTTCGGATCTGAAATGCCGAGTCGAAATATATATAGATATGCGGTTGACAGTCTCAAGAAAGATGTCTGAAGCACCAAGCTATTCACCACTGCCCTCAGCCCTCAGCCCTCAGCCCTCACTCTCAACTCTTTTTTTTTTGGCACTCTGTAAGATAAACACAATGAAGTTCATCAACGCGCTTCTTGTTACAGCCTCACTCACGCAGGCCCATCCCAAGCCTCACAAGTCTGATCGGGCATTGTACTTCCTCGACAGCGACCCTGAGGGAGCTTCTGTTGTCTCGCTCACCATCGCCAAAGATGGTTCGCTGGGCCAGCCACAGAGAACTTCTACCGGCGGAAAAGGTCTTATCAGTAATAACATGAACGGCACTGTGACGATGGGTAAGTAAGACTACCTATGTCAGCATCGAGAAAGTCACTGACAACTCGCCAGATCCCCTGTTCTCCCAAGACTCTATTGTCGTAAGCGGAAACCGCTTGTTCACTGTCAACGCCGGCTCCAACACTTTGGCCGCTTTCCATATCTCTAAGGAGAACCCAGCTCGCCCGGTTCTTCTTGGAGAGCCTGTCGATACTGTTGGCACAGTTCCCAACACGGTTGCGTATTCTCGCAAGAACAAGCTCGCTTGCGTCGCCAACACTGGCACCAAGCCGGGCGTTCAATGCTTCACGGTCTCGGACTGCGATGGTTTGAAGCCTCAGGGCAGCCTCAAGCCTCTTCCTGTCATCAACCAGACATCTCCTCCAACAGGACCCCCAAACACTGTTTCCAACATTCTCTTCAACCCTTCTGAGACGGCTCTTTTTGTCACCATCAAGGGCAACGGCATGGAGAATGGTTTCGTTTATGCGTACAAGATCGAGAATGGCCGTGCGAGTGAGGAGGCTATAAAGTCACAGCCTGAGAACTTGCCAGTTGCTTTTGGAATGAGCTTTATTTCAGACACGTCAGCTGTTATTTCCACGCCCGCTTATGGTGCAGCATTTGTGTCCATCGCTGGCGATCTCACTGTATCCACCAAGACCAATATTACAGTCCCAAAGCAAATGGCCACTTGCTGGACCGCTACTTCCCCTGGCTCTAGCTCTGTCTATCTCCTCGATGCCGCTGTTCCCGATGTCACTGCTCTTAACACTGAGACTATGGCTATCGGACGCACTCTCCCTGGGTATGCTCCTGGCAAGGGCAACTTCGATGCTATTATCAGTGGCTCCAAGCTCTATGCTCTGCAGGCTGCTCCAGCGATTGCTGTCTTTGACTTGAAGCATGGTTCTTATGGTCCAAAAGTTACCGACTTGACCGGGCTCGGAAACCGGGCTTCCTGGACTGGAATGGCTGTTTATTGAGGCCTTTGCTACATAAGACCCGAATGAGGATCAGGCAGATTCAGCCATGAATTCTCATTCACTGAGAAGATTTCACCATTCGCCAGTGGATCTTTTATTGGTTGTTCTATACTTACATCTATTTTACTTCTTCTGTATGATTCTAGAGAAATCAAGGGCCCAACTCAGTTTGAGTTATCCCTAAGCTGCTCGCTGATAGACATTTTACCTCAAAATACACATATAAGCCCTTAATCGGTGCTTCAAAAATCAGCTTCTGTCCCAATACAGCTTCTGCTTTGGGTGTTTGACAAAGAGAAAACCTTCTCGTGTTTAGGTTAGGTCTTTGCTTCTCAATGCTTTGCTCTCATGCTAGGCATGGAGGCTTAAAGCAAGAGACCCAATTATATCTCTATTCTGAATCATGACAGAATGAAGGCAAGATTAACCAAGGTTGCACGTATATTTAGTGGACCTTGGATTGTATTTTCCTAGATATTGTAACTCAAGGTTAGATGTTTTTCAGCTCTACGTTGACAGGTCACTGTCTCGTATGGAGCAACAGATTCTTGCGAAAGCTTGAGATTAGCAGGAATTGACCGCCGGAGTCATTGTTGCTGCATGCTTCTTCCTTTGGTCCATGCAATCATGGCAAGCTCGGACGAGAAGTTGCAACGCCATCATGTTCCAGCCCAACGCGGCCAATGCTCATGTTCGATAAGCTAAACATGGCCCTAACATGTTTTACGATGCCTTGTTTCACCACACCAGGTTTCAGCTTTCGGCTCATGTCAACGGTATTGCGTGAGCCAAGGGTGTATTTCCGCGGCAATGAGTGACAGCTCAGTCGCCTAATATCGTCGCGGAACCGACATCTTCGGGGATCTAACCTAGCGGCATTTGACGGTGGGTTTTGCTGAGGCAGGGGAAAGGAGGCACCCACAAGTGGACCTTATTAGCTGTGAGACCCTAACGTTGGGCCCCTGAGTAATTTAACGGGTTTTTGGGATAAGAATAGTAACTGCATCTACCACTGGCATGGGCCATTTGGGTTTAAGGTGCGGCGCAATTTTCCATTGTTGACAAGGTTGGGAAGTTTAGCACGAATGATGTCTGTCCAATTTACACTATGGATAAGATACCTAAGAATGCTTGAAGCTGGGCTGTCGTTTCTGGAGGAATGACTGGATTCCCTCCTTGAAATCATCGAGGCCAAACGTCGAATAGTACAGCGCCTTTTCATGCGTCATTCCAGCGTCCAGGGTCGAATTTTCTACTGCGACAGGGGTTAATCACGAACGGATAAGGCCGAACACTTTAATTGGTCAAACTCACCAGTCAAAACAGCTTTCTTGGCCGTTTTGATGACCGGAGCCGACAGACGCGCAATCTTCTCAGCCAGCGCCGTCGCTGCTTGGACAACGTCTGACTTGGGGAAGACCTTTGTAACAACGCCCAGTCGCTCAAACTCAGCTCCACTTGCTGGCTCGCCTGTCAATACGAACTCCATTGCCTAGAACCTGCAATCAGTCATTGTCACCAAGGTTTGGGGCTGGTTTGATGGTGACATACCTTGTGTTTTCCTAGGGCACGAGCCAGGCGCTGTGTACCGCCTGCGCCGGGGATGGTACCGATCTTGACCTCTGGAAGACCAAACATGGCATCTTCAGCAGCGTAGATGATGTCGCACTAGACCATTAGCTTAAATCATGCTTGAGGGCTAGTATTCTCGACTTACAGCGAGAGCAATCTCGAAACCACCGCCCAACTGTATCTCATTAGCCCAAACTCTGAGTGATGATCAGTAGATCACCTACAGCAAAGCCAACAACAGCAGCAATGAGAGGCTTGGAAAACCTCGCTAGCGCATCCGTCAAATCCTTGAGAAACTCAATTCCATGGGCTTTAGAGGTCGACAGCTCCACCAACTCGTTTAAATCCATGCCAGCTGCTCCCGAAACTCAATTAGCAGCCGCATTATTAGAACAATTCTTCTTCCTCTCTCTATTCTTCCGATGGAGAAACTCTGAACGTACCGCAGAAATGCCCTTCAGGTCCACCAGTCAAAACCACAGCGCGCACTGTATCTACTGAGTCTAGATGGTCCAGAGTGGCGACTATTTCGTTTATCGTATTCTGTGAAAAGGCATTGCGTTTGGCTGGTCTGTTGAACTGGATGAGTGCGACGCCTGTATCGCTGTTGGTCGAGAGCTTGATATCCTGGAGTTTCTCCATTGTGACGTGTCTCTGAAACGCTCGCTGTCGAGGATTTTCAGTGAAATCTTGGTTGTGATGAAAAGAAGCAATTCGCATCCTGAAGATGAGCGAGGTCAATTGTTTAAGTCTGTCATCATACATGAGGGTCTCGTCAAGCGCATTGACATTCTGTCCCTTGATCTATCTTGCTGAAGTCGTAAAGAATCTCAAGTTTCGACCTTGTGGAGTTTTTGGTCTCGTCACAGATTCCGGAACGGTCGTTTCGGCATTTGGGGCAGGTCAATTGAAGATCTGCACGTCGCCTCAACGGTTATCTTACTCTTTTCGTTATCCCACTCTGATGACAATTCTCTTTGTAAGATATCCCAACTAGCCAACTTCCCTAAACAACATAAAAGAAGCACTGACGAAAGCCGTCAAAGACCACAAAACGTGACGAGTTTCAGGGCCCCTTGCAGCTTCACTTCCCCACTCCGAACGGTAACCCTATTCTGCTGTAGCATTGCCTGTCAGGCTCGCCATTTACTACGTAAAACAGAACGATCTCCGTTTCGTTTTGGGAATCTCGTACTAAACCTTGATCGTAACGCCTCTGATGTACAGGGACCTGCCTTGGTCACTGCGGCGGATCAGCTTCCGTAAAGAGTAGAGAGACCAACGGAACGTTATGCATCTGAGCCAAAAGATCCCACTAATGCAACCTTATTCGGCCGAATCCACATGCTAAAGACACTCAGGGTTTTATGCTGCCAAGAATCGAGCTGCCGGATACACTTGATTGTCGTAGACGTTTCTTGTTCCGAAACCAGAAGCGGAAATTTAGTCAATATCCTGTGCTGTTAAGATTCTCCGTCATTTCCAATTGCATTTTTCTTTGCAGGTTACAAATACTTAAGGAGATGGTCATGACGCAGCCTTGACGGTAGGCTTGGTGGTCAGACGTTCTATGCCCAAAGCGTCCCATAATGTCTTCTTCCTATTCTTTCAGCTCCCTTGAGAGCCTCTCCCTGGCGGATAGAGTGTTATTCAACCGATTCAGCAAGGGAACTGAGTGTCCTATTCCGTATAATGTTGCTCATCACGCTTTCGAGGCAGTTGCGCTGGCGCACCCTAATCTCATCGCGATTCGACATTATGACGGGAGCACTATCACATATCGAGAGCTCAACCGAAGGGCAAATATGTTGGCGAACGAGCTGATACATACTTTTGGCCTGAGGGTTGGCGATCGTGTTGTGTTGGTGTACTCACGTTGCATTGAGATGGTTGTCTTCATCCTCGCCGTTCTCAAAGCTGGCGGACAGTACGTGCCATTAGATGGTGGTATCGTTACTGACGACACATTGGGCTTTGACATTGCTGACTCTGACGCACCCGTTGTTCTCTGTCTTCCCAAGTTCTTTGACAAGGTTGTTCGCAGCATTCCAGATGATCGGCGAAACATTGTCAATGTTCTCGATCTGGACAGCCACTCAGATCTCTGGCGCAGAGGCAACCCTTCACACCCTATGGTGGAGGTCGGTCCAGATGATGGTGCATATGTCATCTACACTTCGGGTACGACAGGCCGACCTAAGGGTGTGGACGTGAGACATCGGGGTGTCACCAATACCCTTTTGGCAGAGCCATCCAAGCTCGGCATTAGGCCTGGCAGGAACGTGGCACAGCAGCTGAATGTCGCTTTCGATATGTGTAAGTGAGATCTTACTAAGACCAATTGACTCGGCTAACTATTCTTGTCAACAGGTGCCTGGGAGATCTTGGGTACAATGATGAACGGCGGTACTCTTCACATCAGAGGCAGCGGTCTCGAGCCCTGGACTGAGTGTCTCCAACGTTGCGACACCATCATCGCTACCCCATCGGTCGTCCAAAAGTACATGCCACGAATCGAAGACTTTCCCAATGTCGATACAATCGCTGTCGGTGGCGAGCCTTGCCCTTTGGCGCTCGCTGAGAAGTGGGCTCCCCATGTCAACTTCTGGAACGTCTGCGGACCAACCGAGATCAGCATGCTCAACACAGCGCATCTTCACCAACCAGGCATTCCGCTGTCAATTGGCAAGCCCAACCCCAACACGAATGTTTACATCTTGGACGATAATGAGAACCCTGTTCCAATTGGCCAGCCTGGTGTTATGTGGGCTGGAGGTCCCGGTGTTTCTCGAGGCTACATCAATCTTCCTGAACTAACAGCCACTCGCTATAAGCTTGACAAGTTCACCAATGACGGGTAACCTCCCTTTATCAACACTATCACTGACTGATACTAACATGAGTAGCAACATGATGTTCAACACTGGCGATCTGGCCCAGTGGCTCGAAGACGGTAGCCTCCTGCCCCTCGGCCGAAAGGACGACCAAGTCAAGATCCAAGGCTTCCGCGTCGAGCTTGACGGCGTATCCCGCTCCATCGAATCCAACCCCGGCGTCATAAAAGGCTGCGCCCTGAAGATCGACAACGCTCTATGGGGCTTCTACTCCTCCCACATCCCGATCGCTGAAACGGAGCTGAAACAAACGGTTGGAAAGACCCAGCCCTTCTACGCTGTCCCCACAATCTGGAAACATCTTCCTGTTCTGGAACTCACGCCGAATGGAAAGATTGACAAGAGAGCCTTGTACAGGATTGCTGAGGGTAATAGTGATGTGCAGCAGACGGTTGTGAAGCCTAGACCGGAGACGGTATGGCCGTCGCATGAGCGCTTGCTGTCGATTGGCAGTTCCAGTGATGGGACACTCTTTGAGGGCGAGAAGAATGGTATCATGAGGGATCTGGAGAAGGACCCCAAGGGAGTTATTGAGGATTACGAAGAGGTCGAGACTGAAGAGTATGCTCTTCCCGACAAGAATGGTTTCCATGGATGGCGCTGGCTCCGTCACACTGCATTCTCGGCCTATCGCAAGCTCTTCGGGCTCATCTTCCTGTCCAATCTCACGGTCCTCATTTTCCTTCTTTGGGAGAGCCGCAACAACAACTTCTTCCCATCGCCTTCCAAGATCGCGACGGCTGTTGCGTCGAATCTTCTCTGCGCCGTTCTTGTACGTCAAGACTATGTCGTCAATGCGATATTCTTCGTCTGTTCCCGAGTCCCCACGTCGTTCCCTCTGTCTATCCGGAGGCACTTTGCCCGTGTATATCACAACGGCGGCGTTCACTCTGGATGCGCTGTCTCTGCTACTGCTTGGTGGTTCATGTACACCATCTCAACCAGTCGGGACTTCCTACTAGAGACATATCAGCCCCCCATCAAATGCGTCGTTCTCGCCTTGACTTATGTCATTCTTCTTCTGCTCTGCTTCATCCTTGCGATGGCGTACCCCAGTGTCCGCATGAAGATGCACGATCAGTTTGAGTGGGCGCATCGATTTGTTGGCTGGTTCTCCGTCGCTCTTGTTTGGGCCCATGTCATTACATCAACAGCAGCGACGGCGACTGAGCCCTTGGGGGACGCATTGGCGAAGAACCCAACAATTTACCTGCTGTCACTCATCACCCTCAGTATCGCTCTGCCTTGGGCCAGACTCCGCCGCGTCAACGTGAGGCCCGAACCTCTGTCCAACCATGCTGTGCGCCTTCACTTTGACTTCTGCACACCTGGACCTTGCACCTCACGCGGTGTTCGCATCACTGATCGTCCAATGATTGAGTGGCACGCTTTCGCAGCCATCCCTGAACCCAGCGGTAAAGGCTTCTCAATCATTGTCTCTAAAGCAGGTGACTGGACCAAGCGGATCATCGAGAAACCACCGACATCCATCTGGACTCGAGGTACTCCAGCATCTGGTGTTCTGGCTGTCGCACCGCTGTTCAAGAAGGTTGTTCTGGTCGCGACAGGGTCAGGCATCGGACCTTGTATGCCTGTCATCATGGAGAGGCGCGTGCCTTGCCACGTGGTCTGGTCTACCAAGAACCCTCTCTCGACTTATGGACAAGAAATCCTCGATACAATTCTTGCCATGGACTCTGAGGCCATTATCTGGGATACAGATAAGAAGGGGCGACCAGACATGGTCAAATTGGCATACCAAGCCTACAAGGAGAGCGGGGCTGAGTGTGTGTGTATCATTTCCAATAGATCTACGACAGCAAAGGTGGTTTACCAACTGGAGAGTCGCGGTATCCCGGCGTACGGTCCCATTCTGGACTCTTAAAATCAGGGCTGAAGGGCGTTGTTTGTGCTTGAGCCAGCCCCAGTTCCCAGTTCATAGCAAGTTCTTCTTTTGTCTATATAGGTGTAAATAATGAAAATAATCAAGTATTTAAATCATGAAAGCGTTTGATGAGAGTACGCTTATTTTATGTCATATAATGGAATGACGTACCGTTAGCCAGCCAGGAAGGAAGGTTTACAAGGACGACTAGATGTCGTGCATAGTCCTGTGTGTTGTAGAGGTCCTCAAGAATCGGCTTATTGTTCTTCATTCGTATGTTGTATGTTGGAGCGCCATGCTAGGGGACGACTGCGGCCTATAAGATTATGCTCTAGGCTGCGAACACAGATAATGAATGCCGTGGAGCGCCATGCATTATCATGTTCTAGAGCAAACAGCGATGCCGCACCGAGTTCCCCAAAATAGGGCTGTACCGCATGCTCTACCGGCCGATAAGACCCCCCAGAAACAGGCCAAGCTTATCAGCAGGTTTCGTGGCCCAATCTCGATTCTCCCTGCATTTTGTTGACCGTCCGAGGGTATCGGCCCCGGCCCCAACTAATCGGCGACCAACGTCCCACAGCGGCCCCGCCGATTTTACCGTCTCCCTCCACGGCTGTCGGCCTCACCCATGATATCTATAAATCGTTCCCAACGGCCCACAAAATAAACATGATCTTCCTCAAAAATAACCTTACTTTCTTTCTGGGGCAATTATGAAGAAGATGATCGATTATTACGAAGTTGAACCAACAGTCAAGGAAGCGCTGGGGGAGTGCGTTCCAAGCCGTAATGATTCACTTCGCTTTGCCAAGTCTTTGTTTCCTTGCTTGAACTGGCTGCCCAGATACAACTGGCGGTGGCTGCTGGGTGACAGCATTGCCGGCTTGACCGTTGGGCTCGTTGTTATTCCTCAAGCCATGGCGTACGCTCTTCTTGCCACTCTACCACCAGACTTTGGGCTGTACACCTCTTTTGCCGGCGCAGCAACGTACTGGTTGTTTGGAACATCGAAGGACATTGTCATTGGAGTACGTCGGTCACCGAATACTCTTCCTTCTTGGCTAACATTCAGCCTCTAGACCACCGCTGTCGGTTCCCTTCTCGTCGGAGAAGTCATCTCCCATGTCCACGAATCACGACCAGATACCTACACAAGCGCCGAGATCGCTGGAACCTTATCATTCATGACCGGCATAATTCTCTTTGCACTGGGTCTACTCCGTCTTGGGTGGCTCGTCGAAGTCATTCCCTATATCCCAGTTTCAGCCTTCATTACCGCAGCTAGCATCTCGATCATGTGTACCCAGCTTCCTGTACTGTTGGGTATTCACGGTGTCAATACACGTGAAGAGCCCTATAAAGTGTTCATATCGACCATGAAGAACCTGGGCGGTACCAAGTTAGATGCTGCTATCGGTATCACATGTCTTGTTCTGCTCGAGCTGGCGAAGTTTGTCTTTGCCAAGTTAGAGGCTCGTCAACCTGCACGAAAGAAGATGTGGTCAATCATGTCTTCCCTGCGACTCACCTTCGCCATGCTATTATATACGCTAGTGAGCTTCTTGGTCAATCGCAACTTGAAGGAAGATGAGAGCAAGTTCCGAATTGTGGGACACATCAACCAAGGTATGTGAGCCGCCCGATCTTGCCCGCTTCAAGCACTGATCCATCATCACAGGCTTCGTCCACGCTGGTCTTCCGGACGTAAAGCCTGATCTCATCGGCGTCGTTCTCCCTCAAAGCCCCATCATCATCATCATTCTCATCGTCGAGCATATCGCCATCGCCAAAAGCTTCGGCAAGAAGCACGGATACGAGGTTGCTCCATCCCAAGAGATCATGGCTCAAGGTACAGCAAACATCATCGGGCCATTTCTGGGTGGCTACTCATGCACGGGGTCATTTGGCGCCTCAGCTGTTCTGTCCAAAGCTGGTGTCAAGACTCCCATGGCTGGTCTTTTCAGCGCATTTATGCTACTTCTTGCGCTTTACGCTCTCACGGGAGTGTTTTACTTCATTCCACGAGCCGCTTTGGCCGGTCTGATTATCCATGCTGTCTCGAATCTCGTTGCTTCTCCGTCTACAGTGATGAAGTATTGGCGACTGTCACCTTTCGAGTTCTTCATCTGGGTGGCTGGGGTTGTGATAGCCTTATTTACTGGACTCGAGACAGGCATCTATGTCACCACTGGTCTCTCCTTTTTACTTCTTCTGGTTCGCATAGCGCGCACTAGCGGCGAGTTCCTGGGTCGGGTCACTGTACAGCAGATTGATCCAAGCGATGAGGAACAACGATTGTCCGCAACTACGCGTGAGAAGGTAGCATCTCATGATATCTACTTGAGCCTTTCTCGAAAAGACGCTTCAAACAAAGAAGTCACAGTCGCAAGCCCTCACCCAGGTATCTTGATATACCATTTCCCGGAAGGCCTAAATTATCTCAACCAAGCAATGCACTTCAAGACGTTGACAGATTACGTGTACACTCACACAAAACGGGCGACCGAGGAGCCGGAGTGCGACAAGTCAGAGGCTCTTTGGTGCGACAAACCCGTCGTGTACAAAGGAGACACAGAACTTCCTGTGCTACGAGCAATCGTGATCGACTGTTCAACAATTCATAACATTGACATCACCAGTGTGCAAGGGCTGGTGGATGTGAGAAATGCACTTGATCGATGGGCGAGCCCATATTCAATACAATGGCATTTTGGTGGGCTCAGAAATCGATGGGCCAGGCGAGCTTTGACAGCTGTTGGCTTCGGCCAAAGTGCAACAGAAAATGGCCCTTCAATTGGAAGCTGGACTTCAATTCTGCCATTGGCCAGGTCGTTCGACGAAGAGCACGAAAATAGAAGACGACAGAACAGCACAGACGACGAAAGCATGATCGGCACACAAACAAGCACAGAAGTCGAATCGTCATCCCCTGTTACACCAACAGAAAAACAAGGTCTCAGATCGATTTTCTCGACCGACAGGCCCTTTTTCCACGCCGATCTTGACGAGGCGGTCACGGCGGCGGTGGCCAATGCAAGGAGGAGCGAGTGCCGTCCTGGAACCGAGGCGGAAACAGAAAATGACTGATTGTTTCCGACTTCCGACTTCCGGGCGCCGAAGCCACAACCCCACTCCCTCCGTCTTCCCCGAGCCGCTCCGGAGAAATCAGTGGATATCGGCGTCTTCAAAACTCTAATTTTGATCGGGGACTAGATTAATGCTCAGATAGTTTACTAGCGAGTTTAGACTGCACTAGAGCGGAAATGAAGCGTGATTTTAGACAGCGATAGAACGAGTTAATAGAGCAGACATTTTCACAAATTGCAGTATGTCTAACTTTATCATCAATAATAAACAACATCAAAGAGTTTCATAGACCCTTTAGACAATCATGGCAACAAGCTTGCTAACAGGTGCCATCTTCGGCACAGGCCTCACGCTTTCAGGCGTAGCGAACCCGCAGGTCATAAAGAATCAGTTCCGCCTCTCCGACTTTCACATGCTCGCCACGTTCCTCACCGCATCCGCAACCAGCGCCACAATCTTCACCCTCTACAACTCCAAAACCACCAAGATCCCAGCCCGATCAGCAAGTTCGCATGGCTGGCTAGGCCCGTACGACGGCAACATAATTGGCGGTGCTATGCTGGGTCTGGGGATAAGCTTAACGGGTGCTTGTCCCGGGACGGTCCTCGTGCAAGCCACGGCGGGTATTGGCGCCAGTCGGTTGCTCGCATGCACGTCGCTCCTTGCGGGCGTTATCTGGGTGCGGTGTAAGCCGTACATGTTCAAGCCGCCGACGAGCCGTGCCCAGAACACATCGGTTATGGATGTTACCGGATTATCTGCAGGCAAGGTTCTCGTCGGGTACGAGATAATGATGCTTGCGATTCTTGCCGGTATCTTGTACGCTGCCCCGAGAAGTGTTACCATGCTGCATCCGGTTGTCGGTGGCCTTCTCATTGGCTTCGGACAGTTATCCTCTGTTATCTTGACCAAGAAGCCCGTAGGGGTCAGCGGTGCCTATGAGGAATTTGGGAAGTTTTTCTGGGATATTGTTGGTGGCAACGGTATCAAATCAATCCCTCAGAACATCCTCTTTGCATGTGGATTGATGATGGGCTCTTGGGCGACGTTATCCAACTTTCCGGCCATCCGGGAGGTCATGGCACAAAGCGAACAGGCATCGCTACCAATGGTTTTGGCTGGCGGAGCTTTTCTGACTTTCGGTGCTCGCATCGCTGGTGGATGCACAAGTGGGCATGGTATCAGTGGTATGGCCACGATGGGATTGAGTTCCTTTATCACTATCGTTTCAATGTTTGGTGCTGGGTTGGTAGCTGGACTCTGGTTTGCTTAGACATTGGGATTGCAAAGAAGCTTGCCGATTGCTTACTGTACTTTGTGATTGCTCACTATATTTAGAAATGAAGTTAGAAAGGTCTTGAACCTAATAGAACAACATTTATCTCATGTATATCAATCATTTAAGATAATCATAGTAGTATCAATCCCGATGCTCTGATGGGACATCGCCAATGAGCTATGCTCTATAAGAAACGCTTTTACGGAGTCAAGCTAGTTTATCAAGTAAGGCCAACATCTTCGCTAGATTTTGCTCTGCTGGATCAAGCATTTTCCTACCCCTTCAAGTACACTGTGGAAAGGAAAGCTCAGGAAGCTGAAACGATTTGGGGTTTGTTTTTTCGGGCTAAACTATCATTCTGAATACCATTCCTTCGGCATCATAGTAAAAAAGACCGTCTCCAGATTATTGTACAATATGCGTCCCTTGAGAAGAACAATGTGTCACAGGGCCTCTCTACCACCACGAACCAGTCACGGGTAGATGAATATTCTTTAGTCCTGCAGGGTTAGGCGCCGGCAGTCTTCCACCTCTAATGTTGACCTGCAACGAAGGATGGATCAACCGAGGTGCAGCAAGGGACTCGTCACGTTTCCTTCGCATCTCAATGAACTCGTGCTCACGTGTCCCATCTTTGAGATGCTTGTTGTTCTCTCTGTGTTCCTTCACCGTAGCAAAAGGAACTGGAGCTTCTCGATCAGCTGGTGGATAATCATGTCCTACCCAGATCTTTGTATCTTCTGGCAATGCAAGGAGCTTGCGGCCGGAGTTGAAGATGGCTTCAGCACTGCCACCGGGGAAGTCTGCGCGGGCGGAGCCGATGTCAACGTGGAAGATGGAATCACCAACAAACACGTTTTCTAGATAGCAGGTCAGCGATGGATCTGGAGCTGTGTTAGGTTGACGGATACTCACTGCCAATATGGTATCCCATGTGATCTGGAGTATGACCAGGGAGGTGAACAGCACGGGCAGTCAAAGTGCCAATGGTGAACTCATCGTTATCTTCCCATAGCTTTTCGAAAACAGTATCATACTCTCTGGGGTCAATACCATATCGCTCTCCGAACAAGCTCTGTACCTGGCGGATAAGCTTTCCGATGCCGATGAGTGGCTTGGAACCTTGACTTTTGGCTAGTGCAGACTGGAGATATGATGCAGCAGTCAGATGATCTGCATGAGCATGTGTCTCTAGTATCATCTCAATCTTCAAGCCATTGTCGTTTACTGTCTTGAGAATAGCATCGGCCGATCCCGTCGACACGGCTGCTTTGACGGGATCATAATCCAAGACTGGGTCGATGATAACAGCGCTTTTAGTGTTTGGATCCGAGACGATGTACTGCCAGGTGCCAGTGACAGGCTCGAATAGTGAGTGGACTGTTGGCTCTGCCATTATGGTCGTAGTGGTTGCAAATCTGGCGCGGCTGACGATGTGATTTTGGGTTGGATGTCGTGAGTATAAAAGGCAAGGTTTTCTCGATGCTAGACTCTTTTGGCAATCGGGTCGGCTTCTTCTTTGAATGGAGCTACCTGCGGTCGTGTAATAAGTGTGTCTCCTTGGAGATCGTGACACAGCTAGCGATGTGAAAGCTTTTGTTGGTACGTTTTCAAGAACAACTGCACTTCTGCGAATAGTGGATGTAAGCGATGCCATGGTCGTAAATGTTATACAGGGAATAATTATACAAAGGCTATGGTAGTATTGTGAATGACCTGCTGAGAAATCCTAATAATCTAGTGCCCGACGCGAATGATCTGGAAACTTTGATCTGATATAATTGTCCCGTTCCGGGGACTTGTTTGGCTTCCGATTTTGATCCCCGAAAGGTGGATCCCAACCCTCCCGACTCGGCGATTGAACTGAGCCGTATATTGAGCATATTGTCGCGGCAAATCCATAGCGATAGCCTACAACGGCGATTTGAATATTTCTAATGTCGCATGATTTATTTTGGTGGAAATTATGTGAGATTCGTCAGTCGTATTAGTATTTTTAATCCATCGTCACTTCGTCGGGTGATCGGCGGTTGACGGTCGGTCCCACTTGTAGCAGCCGCAAGCGCAGGGTGATAAGGACTATTAGACACTCAGGGAAAATTAACGACTTGGCCAGGGCAGATTGTAAGAATTGGCTGATGGTCGGTGATTAATGAGAATTTGATCATTTCGGCAGGATGAATTTTCTTTTTTAGAAGCGGAAGCATTGATTATAAGTAGATTTGTAGAAGGAATACACCTATCAATCAGTCAAGCTGCGGCAGGGAGATAGAAGATCACCACATTGAATTCTTTGAATAGAGATTATTACAATTGTATACTATACTATACGCAACACAAGATTCTATTGGTAAGTGCTCTAGGTTTACCATGGTATCTCGTAATATCTCCATCACATTGAGTGAACAAGACCAGTTCGTAAGTTGCGAAACACGGGAATGGGGTAATGCATGTTAGGGTCATAATAAGGAATACTATTAGTGCTGGTGAACTTGGGAGCAAGTAAAAGTAACCCTTAGCAGATGCTATCAGGCCGCTTTACCCCGAAGCGATTTCTTTATCGATTGGTCCGTATCTTATCTTATCGCCTCATGATAAGAATCACCGACACACACGGTTTATGAACAGATTCTACACAGCAAGTTACTCAAGAAATAATCATTAGTATCATTAAATTCTTTTCTCCCCTAGTAGTTAGCTTACGCCAAAGGCCGATACTCGGTCGAGCCCTGGGGATGCCTGTCGCCGACAAAAATTGGTTCGGAGACGTTATTCGTCCCGATCTGGTTATATCGGTGTTGCCGACAGTTGACGATGCCATGAAAGATGAGGCAAATGCACGAGAAAAGACTACAGATGGTCAGCATGATGAACATGTTCCCAGATCTCATCGTGAACTTACAATGCCAAGCCACCAAGACCGACGCAAGTCGCAAAGACGTATCCGTAGAAACTCGTCACGTTCTTGAGGCTATCAGGGCACTTGTTGTTTTCGCAGTAATCAGTGCCGTGGGCCCATAACACCGCTGTTTGTGCCGCAAGAACGGCAAATGATATGACCCAGAATAAAGTGAGAATGGTATCAAGAATAGCAGTGACCAAGTAATTGAAGAGGCGGTTGGAAAACATATGAGCAAATGCCATCCATGTTGAGACCAGCAGTGATACAGAGCTCTGCAAGCCATGTCAGCAAACCATTTCGATTGACCATCGCACATTTTTTACGTACGGTTACGATCAACAAACAATTACCCGGAATAACCACGGCGTTTATCGTGAAAGACGTGACGACGATGGTGATGATGTTCAGTACAGCTTGGAAGATGCGCAGAACCGTGAATCCAGTAGGGTATTGGGAAAGACCAGGGCGACGGGAAGCCATTTCGGTCGGTATCTAATATTCCCAAGTTGTTCTTGAAGTACTGTTTCAGGGCGGCAACGACGATTGATTGAGAAAATATATTTCTATCGGAATTGCGGAAGTAGACATGTCCATAATAAAGGAATTTTACCAAGGCTGGGATTCATAAATATCGTCCCGCTTGTTTGAGTCCAAGCCTCAGTCAGTGGCTCAATAGTTTGAATCCTGTCAGATTTCATCCTAGATTGAGATGGTTCCTCCGAGCGTCAGCCTCAGGGTCGTGGAGTCAGGATGACAGAAGCCGTGCTGACCCCATCTAGTGGTGGAGCATGTAAGATTGGTCTGCGAGACATGATGTCAAGAAGAAAGTTGGAAGAGCTCGATGTGAGAAAAATGAACGTCCTTCAGCGTGCATACTGAGAGAATGAGGAGCTGGTATATTTTCCCCGTGATTGTCTATCGTCTTCTGATGATCGCTAATGCTGCTGAGACCGCGACACCGTTTGTAAGAACAGGAGCCTCATCCCTGCGTGATCTCCATGGCGCAGCACTGAGCCAGCCGCAGGATTAATTAGCAGCATAGGGGAGATTTGTTCCGAGAAAGAAGTTTCACTGTTATGTGGTCGGCATTATAAGACTGTTTTGTTTGAAAGTGATGTCACTGCCACATTCTTTTCTCAAAGCACTGACTATCAACAGCATAAATTAGATAACTATTTCACCTGGAGCACATGGGCTTCTATATATAATCGAATTTGCACCAGAAATCTCGATAAGTACCTAGGGATTGCTGATATAGGTGCACAGCTTTGCAGAGCGCTACGGACTGAAAGAGGCAGTGGTTCAGGACCCATCAGGCTCGTATCCACAGAGGTCCGTTGCAATTCACTTGGCAATTTTAACGAAGAGTTGTAAATGTGAGTCGTGTAGCTACTATCTCCTGTTCATTGTAAATGACGTGTGTTTGTAAGTTTGCCATACGTGGAACAAGCCATGTTCTCCTTGTTCATATTCTGTAGTATCGAGAAATTAGTCAAAGCTCATTCATTTCTTATGCTAGGTAGTCTAGAACGCGGGGGTGATGTTATTCCGTAAAAGGTTTCTGATGCTGACACGAAGTTACTTTTTCTTTTCTCACAGGATCAAGAGCTGGAAAAGTGCTCTCAATAGCAAGAAATATGGAAGGGTACGCTCTAAAGTCTACGGCCTTGCATCACCTAATCGTACAAGAGTCAAAGGAGCTAATGTGTGTGTGTTGTAAGTGGTTCTTTGATTCTCCCTGACCTGTTAAGCTACCTGCCAGGCCTCTCATCCGCTTCACCGTGAACTCTACATGAAAAAGCACACCAGAGAATGATAGCAGCGCAAACCTTTACTTCCAAAAATGAAAGCATTAAAACTTGCATCAGCAAGAATACAGAAGTGATGGAATAAGCAACCTCATCTCAAGCCCCCGACAGTATCTAAACGGGACAGTTGCAATAGCAATCGTAGCACTGGAGGCTGGAGATACAGTAGATCTTCCCGGTACAACCATCACAACCTTGGCACCGGCAGCGAATACCTTTTCCACACTCATTGGTATGAGGGTCTTGACCAAGAGGGTTAGGATAGTCCTCCGGTTTGGGTGCGAAGGGTGGCTCAGGAACTGAGGTAGGAGCGGATGATTGAGGAGACGGATTCATGGTGGCGAGTAAGATGAAGAATACCTGGGCTACGTTGATGTTATCGTTCTTTTGAAATACGTTGGTAGCTTTTGATATGTCCGGAGGCTGGATGGGTACTTGTCAATACAACGGTGAAATGGAAGATCATTTGGGATGAAAGAGTTATCGAGGAGGTTGTTGACGCTTTCAAGAAGGGGGCGAGGCTAAGGGATTTTATACCCAAGAACAATGCATGAAGAGGTCGACTTTGTTTGTCCAGCGTATTCACATTGGTTTTGTTACAGATATTCCCTTCGCTACAGCTGCGTTGTTGGTCTTTGAACAGAAGCAAAAAGTCTTTGTCTGATTCACCCCTGGCACTGGCGAAGCGATATATGCCTGGATAAAGAACAACGGGCTGTAAATAACTGCATAGGCCTGCTCTTTTGTTCTCTCACTGAAAGCTCTCCTCGAATGAATCTGATGCTCAGACAAACTTCTATACGGAGAAATTGACTGTATATCTGTACCTCTCGTTTCACCCATTGATATACATTGCATGGCGGATGGTGAAACCCGATGACAATGACAGTGGAAGAATTTGGAGAAATCCATTGGCATACGCCTCTTGAGGCACGAGACCCAGTTCATAAGTACAAAAATTGTTGAAATGTATGCATTAATGGGATTAAGCAGACGTATGCATCGACAAGGAAAGAAACTCTGGTGTAACAAGGCGACTGAGCTATTGATATGTCTATTGGAAGTAGTTCATCTGTTCTCGGGTTCTGGCCAATGACATCTCGCTTAAAGTCATCTTGGACTCACTAAAAATGTGATAACAGTTCAGCTGCACTTGTACCGCCAATCGGATCCAGCGCTACGAGACCCCTGGAACCTCCCTCGACACAAACGGCAGTGATTTATCGAAGATCAGCGAGCCACGTTCCCGCCACCAGGGATAGTTCCTCGGTCCAGAACGGCTTTTAATCATGGGGACGGGCCGAGCCACTGAGATATCGCTAATTAATACTGCTATTGGGAGTGATAGCACTAACTGGCGGGGGTGTTCAGCTCCGCCGTCGCCAGCCTGGTCTTGGCTTGTCGTAGCGGCTGGGGTCTGGGCAGGTCTCTATCAGAGCCATCACTGTAGGGGTTGCGCACTTAAGAACCATTTCCTCGCACATGCGAGCTGGTTCTCTCTCTTATTATCTGCTCCTCAAATTTCCCCCCTTTTGAACCAAAAAGATGGCTTTCCGACTTTTGGCGGGTATCACTGGACGCCAGCTTTTGGTTGGCGGCGCTGCGCTTGGAGGAACAGGCCTTGCTGGATCACTGGTTCAGACAGAAAGTGAAAAGCTGCAGGCGACTGAAGCTCAAGTGCAGTTCCATACCTCCTCCATCCACCCAACTCCCGTTGGCTTTAGCCCTTGGCAAATCCGCAACGACTATCCCACCTCGGACATCCTCAAGGCGAGCCTGAAGGCACAGAAGGATAAGGATGATTCCCTCCCCAATGTTCCCTCCCCATTGATCCCTGCCCCCGGATTGCCCGGTGACTTTGAGGGCAAGAATGCGCCTTGGTTCAAGTTCGACTACGAAAAGGAACCTGAAAAATTCGCTGAGGCCATCAGAGAGTATTGTTTTGATGGCAATGTCGAGAAAGGGTTCCGACTTAATGAGAACACGGTCCGAGACTGGTATCATGCACCATGGATGCATTATCGGGATCCAGACTCGATGTGTACCGAGCGTGAGCCCATCAATGGCTTCACATTCGAGAGAGCGACACCTGCCGGAGAGTTCGCTAAGACACAAAATGTGAAACTGCAGAATTGGGCCGTTGGATTCTATAACGCTACTGGTATGTCAAATCATGCTGCAATTCATCTTGGTCTAACATTCATCTAGGTGCAACTGTCTTTGGTGACATGTGGAAGGATCCCGATAACCCTGATTTCTCCCAGAACAAGGAGTTCCCAGTCGGAACATGTGTTTTCAAGGTAGGGAATCACTTTGCTTTGGCAGAACATCATGATTGACATTGGCCAGATCTTACTGAACAACTCGACACCTGAGCAGATGCCCATTCAAGATGGTGCCCCAACAATGCATGCAGTGAGTTGTGCTACCCATGGCGCCGTGACCATGATTTGTAACAAGTATCACAGGTTATTTCCAAGTCAGCCGACAATGGAAAAGAGCGGAATGACTTCGCGTCACCCCTTCGTCTGATCCAGGTCGACTTTGCTGTCGTCGACAAGCGATCACCGATTGGATGGGTCTTTGGCACTTTCATGTATAACAAAGACCAACCTGGAAAAGGCGTGAGTGACCCTCAACCAAGAGAGATTTCCTTATACTAACATCGCTATGAACTACCCAGCCCTGGGACAAACTCACCCTTGTCGGTCTTCAGTGGGGTAATGACCATTGGTTAACAAACAAGGTCGTTGAGGAGACCAAGGCTAAGGGCCACGTGGCTAAGCCAACAGAGTGTTATATCAGCAAGGAAGCAGACAAGATTCGAAAGCGAGAGGGTGGCACACGGCCCTCATGGGGATGGAACGGCCGTATGAATGGCCCAGCTGACAATTTCATCTCGGCATGTGCTTCCTGTCACTCAACCTCAACGTCTCATCCCATGTACAATGGCAAGGTCAAGGATGGCGTGAAGCAAACTTACGGCATGGTGCCGCCACTAAACACGAAGCCTCTTCCACCACAGCCTAAGGACGGCAACACCTTCAGCGATGTGATGATCTACTTCCGAAACGTCATGGGAGGTGTACCATTCGACGAGGGCGTCAACCCCAAAAATCCGGATGAGTATGATCCTAACTACAAGAGCAAGGTTAAGAGCGCCGACTACTCTCTGCAATTGCAGGTCGGTTGGGCGAACTACAAAAAGTGGAAGGAGGATCACGAGACTTTGGTGCAGAGCATCTTCCGTAAGACGCGATATGTCATCGGTTCCGAGTTGGCTGGTGCTTCCGATCTGTCGCAGAGAGACCAAGGTCGACAAGAGCCAGCGGACGATGGTCCTGTCGAGTGATCAAGGCGATGGAGTGAGGAGGGTTCACAAAGTTGAATATACACGAGTTGGGTATGATACATAGGGCATTATGTCATAATAGTAACTGGGTACCTGGGATATATGGGAACGTAGTCGTGATTAACATTTCGTATGGGATGACGATTTCGAGCTGATCTCGATTTTTGATTCGGGTTTCTTGTATAAATAAGAATGGTTCCCAAAAATTGACGCTACGCAGCTTGTTGCTTATGAAGGTCCACAGCAGTAGTTAATGTTTGCTCTCCTTGTAACGACCATCTGCATCACTTATTTGGTCAAGGCAATTCTAATGGAACTCCGAGAACATGACTGTCTTGACCCATCCCACGATATCTATGGAGGAATAAGTATAGACTCTCACCCATGGGAGACAAAAGGCCGTCAACTTCACGGGAGGGTTTCACGAGTTTGTTTAGTGATGCTGTCCTAAGATCCGGGCCTCAGGGAGCAAAGGAACACTAGACTCTAACTTCAGTTATTAAACTAAAAAGCACTACCTAGGGCCCCGCCACCCAAGATGATTCGATACGATTACTATGCCGTCTGACTGCATGAAGGAGGCCTAGGGCTTACTCGATATGGCACAAAGGGTTACCCGCTGATTCAGCGTATTGTCCAAGACAGGAAGGTAACTGGCCAGCGTCCAAAATGGTGGCTTACTTCATCCCCATCCCTTCTTGTTCATTGATGTCAGAATGAAATATATATATAAAGTCTGCAGCCATTCCGAAACCCAGGGCCTTATGTTCTGATTTCTCAATGTTGATCTCACTTTGAGCCCATCCTCATCATGTCAACCAGTATTCACGAGACGCACGCAAACCTTGCTGCAGGATCAGTTGAGAAATTCTTCAATCAGAATCCATCAGTGCAAGTCGTTATATTGCAATGGGTTGATATCTGTGGAATTTTAAGAACCAGATTACTCCCTGCCTCACGATTCCAGAGCCTTGTGAGAGCTGGTGGCTACCTTCATTGCTCCCCGTTGGATACACTCGTGTCTTCAACCTCTGAGTTTATCCCTCAATTATTCAATCATTTCAACGGTAAGGGAAAGATACACCCTGATGTTTTCTCGATCCGAACCATGAAGCATGATGCATCCGAAATTGGCAACGCAGCTCGCTGCGTTGGTACTGTGGACTTTCAAAATACTGATGCCCGACTCCTCTTAAAAGACATCGTCAAAAAAGCTGAAGAGTTTAACGGCTTAGAATTCCTTGTTGGTATTGAGTTGGAATTCTGTCTTCTCGCTCCAGGAACCCTTGAAGCCGCTGAGACTGCAAAGCCGGGCGTGGCTGGCACTTTTGGCACTCTCCGCTCCAAGGTCTGGCCTATACTCAACGAAATTATTGTTGCCTTTAGTGAAGCAGGGATTGAAGTCGAACAAGTGATAAAAGAGTACGGTGTATCAGCCTATGAAGTTGCCCTCCCTCCTCTTCCTCCCACTGAAGCCGTTGACACCTATTACTACGCCAAAGAGCTAATACAGAATGTGGCACATAAGTATGGACTTCTTGCCACTTTCTATCCGACACCATACGAAGGAGAACAGGGCCAGAAGAGCGGACAGCACATTCACATCTCGGCCACCCCAACGGAGAAGAAAGAGGACTGGAACCCTGATGGCATCCTGGCGGGCATACTGAGTCATATCCCTGCACTCATGGCATTGGGAATGTGCCAGTTTGACTCTTATGAAAGAGTTAGCATTGGGAGAATGTGTACCGGCGGGCTTGTGGGCTGGGGTGATAACAATCGAGACATGCCTGTCAGAAGAGCCACCAAGAACCACTGGGAGATCCGTGTCAGTGACGCTACCTCGAACACGTATGCCATGGTAGCCGCGATCATTGGTGCTGCTCTCGACTCCAAGCCCCTTACCATTGGAAATGCGGCCAGTAAGTCTACTCAAGCCGGGGACCACGAACATTCGCTAACCTATCCAGAATTCACTTTGATGTACTCTGATGAAGAAAGGGAGAAAATGGGGCTGACAAGACTTCTTCCAACGTCACTCGATGCTGCACTGAAGGAGCTGGAAGATGACCGATCGTGGGCGGATAGTGTTCTCGGCCAGGGGTACATCGATTGGTTCCTTGCACTAAAGCGGGCAGAGATGGAGACTGTTTTAAAGATGGAGACCAAAGAACGAAGATTGCATATGCTCAGCTTCTTCTAGTATTACACAATAGCGAAGATGAGTGCCTCTGCTCGTCAGGGTGAATGGGAGAATAGACTGGTCTTAAATATATCGAGGATGCGACAGTTGTGTTCGACATTCATAATATTCACGAAATATTGTTCACCAATTTCTTCGCCTTTTGGATGTCCACTATATCACTTATCCTAAGTCTATATCAGGTCTCGGCCATCTCAAAGGTCGTCATTCGCTTCAGTACAGACAGATCTTCCCACTCCGCGTTCAGGGTATCAGCACCGCCCGAGCTGATCAGCTGACCGGCATCCCACATGACATAACCCCATTGACGAAAGGTTCCCTTTATATAAGCACCGTAGATATTACTATAGGTTTCTTTCCAGATAATCACCCAAGCTAGCGGTGGCAGGTGTTCCCCATCTCCTCTGAACGACATTGGCTCCTGACTGTCCTGTCCTGTGCTTCGTCACCGTCGGTATAAGACCACTACCGCCGGTTATGTTGTATATGGATATCTGTTGCTTCGAATAACTAGTTTCCGTCTGAAGCAGTGAGATGCTGTGACACCAGATCGATGAGAGCGAGCTGGTCTTGCGCTTCGAAGATAGATGAAAGTGCCGTCAAGCCTAGCGAGCTCATGCCAATTATGTAAGACTTATCTAATTCGAAGATTAAACGGCAATCGACTTTTTAGTTAGGGGGACGTACCAGCACCACCATAATCTATTAGATTGCACAGATCCGTTCTTCTGGCCCTCGTTTCAGGATCATCAGGATGGAAATCCCAGGTGACGTCATCAAGAACATCTTTGTACTTGTCCTGAATAAATTCATTGACGCTGAGACTTGTGGCTGAGAGATTAAATCAGCAGACAGAACCTAGTTGTCTTGCTCCCCGAGGATAGGCCAGTTGTAGATACCTACAGCTCTATGCGGAGATAAGATAAATCCGTGCCCCCAACCTCAAGCCACATGTTGATCGCCCACTTCTTGTCTGACATGCAGCAACAGGGCAAGTTCGGGATTAATAACAAAATCCGCGATTGCGGGGGTATAACAATGTTCACTTGACCACAAAAATACTTTAAGAAATGCAATCACAAAAACAGTCTTTGTTTATCATTCCCTAAGAAGTCATGTCTACTCCTAGCCTCGCGAATGCTCAGCAAGTTAGAGACTTTGTCGAGACGAAGCACGACAAGCCATATGATGCTATTGACCCGAAGAAGGCAGAACTACCTGAAGGATTTGTCGTATGCATAATCGGCGCTGGAGGGGCTGCGGGTTCCGGGCTGGCAAGGTCTTTTACTCAAGCCGGTGTTGCGGGCATGATCCTCGCTGCGCGATCACAAAAGACGTTGGAGGCAACGGCCACGGAGGTCAGTAACATTGATCCATCGATCAATATTGCTTCTGTGGCGTGTGACATTACTTCCAATGAGAGCGTAGCCAGCATTGCTTCGACTGTCAAGAGCCAGTTCAACGGGAGGTTAGACGCCGTGTTCGTCAACTGTGGGTTCTCGGGCCCTCTTTCAAAGGCTACAGTCCTTGAAGAAGACTTTGAGGATGTGCAAAAAGCCTTTTCTACACACTGTTTAGGTACATGGCTTGCCGCACACCACCTCTTACCCTTCCTTCTTGAGAGCAAAGGCAGCTTTATTGTCATCAGTTCCATCTCAGCTCAAAGTCTCATCGGATTCGGCACGACATCTCACTATTGTACCAGTAAGATTGCACAAGCTCGTATGATCGAGATGATACACGCCCAGTACGCGGATAAGGGCATTTTTGTTGCCAGTGTGCATCCAGGTGGAATGCAGAGCGAGTTCTCGAGGGCAGCATCGAAAGATATCCAGCACCGTGAGTTATCTCCATAAATTGAGTCAAGTCAAAAGCTTATGATTGTCAGTGTTGACCGATAGCCCAGATCTCGTTGGGGCGTTTTCTGTGTGGCTGCTCAAATCTGAAGGGATGGGAAAGCGACAGGACGCACTGAACGGACGATGGCTATCTTGTAAATGGGACGTTGCTGAGTTTGAGGCGAAATTCGAAAGCATTCAGAAGGGGGATCTTCTAAAGTTTCGAATGGTTGTTGAGTGACTCCTTATCGAATGTTTGTTATTATCTGATCATTACGTCTCAAGTCTGTCTGGTTAACGATACGACTTTCCAAAGGCTAACTAGCAGACTTGGGAACCAGTTGCTCCATTGCTCAGCTCATTAGCATCAAGGCTACAGCCAGTTTTACAGTACTATTGAATATCAAGATTTATTCCATTAAGCCGGGGCTGGTAGCTTTTGGCAAAACATGTGGAGAGCGCGCTAGCTTTTCATGGTCCTATACGCTATGAATATATCTATCTCTCCGCACTCGCTGCCTCTTCCTGGGGCCCGCCATTATCTGATCTGCAAAGGCAATGCTCTTCAAATGGTTTAAGTAACTCGGCCGCAGCTTTTGGGATGCTATAGTCACGCCCAGAAAGCAGATACATCAGACGAGATGCTTTGCTGAGGACTTGCCCATGGTACATCTCCTCAAGTATCCCCGCCGCCATTGCCAACATACGCATTAAGCCTTCATCGTCCTTTTCAGCTTCAGCCAGGATATGCCCTACTATGAAAGACAGCTCCCATTCCGACAAAGCGAAGTCTGGTCCGTAGATTTTGCGAAGAGTGGGATCGCATGCCATTCAAACACATCTCAACCACTCCCAGCTCATTTGATGAAAGGTTAGGTAGGAAAATGCAAGCTCCTCTAGCTCAGCGCTCATAGCATTACCGAGTGACGCTAATATTTCAGCTGGCGTTACGCGTGTTTTGTCGTCTGCTGCCAATGAAGTATCCTCTTCTTTCCCTTTGCCTTTGCCCTTGTCTTTCGATTTCCCCTTTGAAAGTACTTCGCTAATGGTCTCCATTGTCAAATTCATTCGTTTCGTATTTCTCTGGTATCGGTCTTGAAGGCTTTTGTGGATCAGAGCACGGGTTGTGAGAAATCGTGGACCTGCTCCTGTAATTTGTTTATGTCAACCTCCTGGTCGAGTAGGAAGCTACTAATGAGTTGCTCGGCCATAGCCCCAATCCTACCATGCTTTTCGAACACGGGCTTCATGTCCTCTGCAAGGGTCAAACCGAACTCCAAGGCTGTATTGGTAACAACCGCCATCACTCCTGGGTCAAGACTTTTTCCGCCGGAATCTACTTCTATATGTATCATCCATTGGTTGGTGACAAATTTTCTGATGCCGTTCAAATCCTCACACAATATCTTATACGCAAAAATGGCCTCATCGAATGAGTCCCCTGGATCGGCCTCGTAGACAACCTTGTCATTACTCGCTGGGCCAGGTCTTTCGATGTCTTTTGCGTTAAGAAACTTCTCTGATGTATAGTAGACTTCCAGTTCCTTGAACTTGTTGGTCAAGGTCTCAGTCTCGTTTGACGAACCAGAATCAACTGGATCTGTGAATTGGTGTCCCTCTCGTACTCACGGTACACGCTGACCACAGCTGGAGGTAACATCTTGGTCAACGGATAACGTGGCTGCGTGGATAGGTTTGTTACATGACACAATTGAGGAGAACCCAGTCCACGGCGGTCGCTTAGCTACATATGCATTTAAGCACTTCTTGTCCTTAAAACGAAGATGTCTGATAAGATTGCAGTATCCCTGCCATGTAAAAACATACCGGGGGGGGGTGAACGAAAATGTTTTAACGGTGACTTAGGAACAATGTCCGCGGCCGGGACTGAGAGGTCTTATGAGTCCTCACGATAGAGGGAGTAGGTCGCTAAATCCTGCAGGATAAATCACGGCGCTATAGTAAAAAGCAACAAGCTTTTACCCACGTGGTGAGAGATTATTCCCATGAATGGATCGGGAAAATGACTAGGACTCAAAACAACAAGGGGGGATGCAACTTGTTCTGATCCATTGCAAACCAGTTAAGTGGCATTATATATAGCCCTCAGGGGCTACAAATGTCCTTATAGGTACTTAGATTAGTTATTCTCAGTGGCCAATCTGCTCTAATCTGCTTATAGATTAGCCTGGTATTATCTCCATAGATATACTAAGTGATTACTATATGATAAGTATTTTTAATTCCGTTATAGCAAAAAATACCTATTAAGTCGTGGAATAGGACATTTGCAACCCCTGGGGACTGTACTGTATAGGTAATTTCTAGTCCCTTGGGCTAGCTTAGTCCTGTTGTCAGCCCTTGCACTACTCGTGATGATGATCCTTCCTTTTTTAGTTTAGGTCTTCAAAGAGGGGTAGGGGTCTTTTAGACTTTTTTTTTCACTCATGTTGGACTATTCACAGCGGAACCTATACAACCTATTGCACAAAGATAGGGCTGATGGTGAAGAGGACAAATTTAAGTCCTATGGCTTGCAACTCATCCCATGATCAATAATAACCAGGCAGTGGATTATCATTCGAGAATTTCTTGACCTGTTTTTCTCTCAATACTTACATAAGGCTGCAAATCACCAGATCAATCGTGGCTTCATCAAACCTACCCCAGTGCTTCTATTATGGAACAATCTCTATGCGATACGTGCGCCCGGATAAATATTGAGGAACTTGTCTCTAAGCAGGGCTTTACGCTACACAGGAACCTACTCGACCTCTACAAGTCTGTTAGGACATGCCAGTTGTGTCGTCATGCACTGAGTAGCTTGAAGCCCCTTTTACCACTCAATCTGAGAAGCATCCCTTGTCGTCATGCAATGAGACATCTGGGCTCAGAAAGCTCGAGATCCTCTCTTTCCGAATCGAATCAGAAGCTCCTAGCTACTAAGCAGGCTCGAGCCTTTTATGGACAGCATAACCACCCAAAACACGGCTTGACCATAGTGGTCTTGGATGTCGACTCGGAATCTCCTGGCGAGCTCGAACGAAGCATTCCCTGGCTTACAATGAGAACACTTCCTGGAGATCCTGCCCAGCGATCAGGTGTCAAGACACGCCGGCCAATACCAGAAAGCACGTCTAGCTTGACTTCAACTGTTCATGCTTTGGAGTGGCTAAAGGACTGCCTTCTAAGCAAAGATTGCTTTGAAGGGTGCACACACATCATTGACAACGATCTTCAGGGGCGTCTGGCGAAGATGCACGGTAATAACAGAAAGTCGGAATCAACTTTTCTGTCAGAGGGACTTGACCAGTCGCTGCAGAAAGAAGAGACGCGAAGGTTGCGATTATGCGATGACATCAAGTTCTTACATCAGCAAAGACACCACTCACGAGGCGACGCACTTGTTAAAGAGCACGCCGCAAGACTTGTTGAGATCATCGATATGGACCGGGGTACCAAGCTCAAGATAGTCCCGGGCTCAGTTGGATATTCGTCGTATGCTGCCTTAAGCTACAGATGGGGCGGCCTGGATGCTATCTGGCAAACTACCACCAAGAACCTTGGCATGCGTCTGACAGAGTTCAGTATTGTGGAGCTTCCCAAGACTCTTTCAGACACTGTTCAAGTTGTTAGAAATCTTGGTCTGAAGTGGGTTTGGATTGACAGTCTCTGCATCGTTCAAGATGACAAGGACGATTGGGCTAGGGAAGCCGTCAAGATGGCTTCCATTTACCAAAACGCCCTCGTCACCATCTCTGCTGATTCCAGCCAACACGCCAAAGCCGGTTTACACAACGAGAAGTCTTCTTCCATTTCCAATTACACGGACAGCATGAAGATCTGCAGCAAGCTGTCAACTAACGAAGAAAGCTCAATCTTTTTGTTCCCAGATCAAGAGACAAGAATCGATCGCTCGGCTGCCAGTCTGCGAGATATGGGTGACCTTCTAAGCCACTGCGCGCTCCGGGATCGAGGATGGACCATGCAAGAGCGAATCTTGTCTCCCCGGATCATTCACTTCGCTTCAGACCAACTCTACTGGGAGTGTTTGCACGGAATCCACGAAAGCGAGGACAAGCTTCATTGGATAGGCCGTAACGTGAACATTGCAAAGATAGCGCATAAGATTACCTCTGCGGAGAACGAGGAGGTGAAGAAGAAAGAACTCAAACATATGCTGCGCTACTGGTATGTTCATCTTATTGGTGGAGACTACTCGCATCGTTCTTTGACATTTATCGACGACAAACTACTCGCCATTAGTGGAGTAGCCAAAGCCCTTGACAGCATTCACTCATTTGGCTACATGGCCGGTCATTGGTGCGAAGACGACGATGAGCTTGTCAAAAGTCTTTGCTGGAAGCGCGGAGGGCCAGGCAAGAAGGCGGCCAAGTATCGCGCCCCATCTTGGTCATGGGCCAGCCAAGATTCGGCAATTGATTATGGTCATTTCAGCATAGTAGGAACTCTAGACGAGAAGATCGTCGCAGAGCCTGTGGCCATAGAGGGTCAAAGCCCAGATGGCACCCCATTCGGTCGATACGATAATGGATATCTTCAGATTAAAGCCAAGGTCGGGCACGGGAAATTATTCCCAAATTGCGGGCATGATTTCAGCGACTATCAACAGACTGGTGCTTCCGGTGGCTACACTCTTGGTCCTCTGAAGGAGAGATGTGCGTTTCTGCTGCTCGATGGCGGAGAAACATCTGATTTAGTCTGGCTGGACGAAATTCAGGCAACAAAAGAGCCTATCACAGAGCCCATCGATGTTCAAGTCGTTATACTTTCGGAGATGGAATCTGAAGGAGAAGAAATCCCGTGCCCTGGAGCTTGTTTGGTCTGTACTTTGGATGAAAAGTATCACTTGACGAGAATTGGGATCACAGAGTCTCTGAAGTACTACAAAGAGGGACAGGGTGAAAAGTCTCCTCCAGTGTCCGGGCTACGTCTTTGCGACAAGAAAGCCATTACTCTAACCTTGATCTAGTTGCGTATGCAACGTTGCAGCTTGCCGTCCCAGTGCCGGTGATTCGGCCGAGCCGCGGTCTTTTAATCTTAGCACTCCGTAGGCGGACATCCTCAGGAAGCAGGAAAGGTTCTGACATTCAATAAGGGTGCCACGATAAACTGGTCTGTGAGCCTAATAAGATATATTCAATTTACCTAACCCTGTTCCTCCCTTAGACAAGAGGTCCTAAGTTATCTTCGTACTCTATAGGTCTTTCTTTCGTTGCCAGTCCCAACATAGCTTTAATCCTTGGCTACCAGCCGCTATGGAACTCATTCAGCTAAGACAGGGGTTTTGCCAGGATAACCGGCCATTCACAAGTCCTAATTCCGGCGGTCCCCTGTCGAGTATACATAGTCATTCGATGGATGTCCGTACAGCAGCTGGCTTTAGCTAAATTCAGTACAAGAACGTAGCCAGCTGACTATCTATACGGAGTACAATCTTAAAATATGATCTTCACTGCATGTGGACTCATTATTGTTCTAGCCTTCATCACTTCTGTCACCATGTCTCCGGAAACGAACCTATGCGCGTGCCGGATGTATCGACTCTTACTGCGACCGTAACAACTTACGCCGATGTTTTCAGAACGCTACGCATAGAAGCCCTGTTCCGCATCCTCAGTAACGAGTATAGTCGCCGATACACCCCGACCTTGGCCAACCTGCCTGGGTCCATGGATAGTTATGGCTTGATCCCTCAACTGATCAGGTCAGAGACGTCATGTCTTCATTCACTGTCATCCAAGCAGATGTGGCCCAGTCCGTCGCTACGGCAGGTCCTCGTATGGGCAAAGTCTGAGACCAATTTCCAAAAGCATTTGAGGGGCAGTGTTGAAGAAGAAGGATGGACTATGGGAATGACTGCCGCCTATAAGGTTAAGCTTCAGGCTGCGAACATAGACAATGAATAATAACACGATATCTTTTTTCCCAATATGAGCTTTTACCTATAAGCTTTCTTGATGACCAATCTTGCTGCAAGCCCTAAGGCATTGCAAAAGAAAAAGACCAAGAGCGAGGAGAGTGGGTAGTTCTGATGACCATGAATGAGACTGGGGAAAAGATTATGGATATTCTTGAGCTGCGGTGAGTAAAGTTATAGAAGTTATTGGCTAGGCCTTGAAGGAGACAATTCGCCATGATGCCCTGTGCACCATATGTTATATCCGAATTTTGGGTATTAGTATTCTGCTAGTAATGACATGTAACTGTGAGGTCAAAATCTAAGTAAAAATTATGTTGTGTTAAGTCCAGCTATACGCTTTCCTCCTGTGTCAAAGCCAACTCATTCTTGGCTTTCAGCTTTTGTCGCTCACCACGTCCCATTTGATATAGTCGAGACGCTCCGTAGAGCTGGGTCGTGATCCACAGGGAGAACACCAACGGGGTAATAATACGCCACTCAATACCCCAGCGATGCCACGACCGGCTGAGAAGATATATCGTAACAGCGACCTCGGTTATAGCTCCTGTTACCTGCCAGACACAGCATGTATAGGCCATACGAGACAACAGAAGAGTGTTGTGGCGCTTGATTCGCCAGACGATCATCATAAGGAAGATAGGGAGCTCGACGATGACATCGAATGTACCTGAAGAAAGAAGTTGTCAGCACATTTGGATTCACGAGATTGCAGAGTCTTGGTCAACTAACCCCAGACCATGCACATGTAGAACTCCATTGTCGCTTCGCGATGCTTGTCGTGATCGGCAAAAAGACTCAGCGCTGTCTGCGTGATTACAAGGAGTCCAGTATGGTGCGCAATGCTGAGAGGGCTCGCGAACTTGGTGCGGAAGCATATTTCGAAGATATAATATGAACTGTAGACTTCGGAAAGAACAAGCAGACTATCTCCGATCGTGACAGCGCTGCCCTTGGTAAACGGTGTATGGAATTCGGCGTCGCCGATGAGGAAGTACATCAGTGGATAGCATCCACTGCAAAGGAGGCATAAAAGAATGATGCTGCCGACGTGAAAGTAGACAAAGGACCGCCGTCGCCTTTCATCTTTTGTTCGTTCGAATGTTTGGCAGATGTCTTTGTAAACAGCTGGTAAGATCCATCGCTCGAGACAGTTGGTAAGGAAAACAATGCAGATGATGCTGACAGCGAGTATTAAGGAGCCGTATGGTAGAAGATGCGAAAGGGGGTTGTTTTCAATGGTCTGGATCTTGGGTACAGCTACCCGATGGGCATGATGGACTGAACCAGACATTATAGCGAGCGGAGAATACAAACGAAAGCAATTAATTAGGCAAAAAGTGTACAGAAGAAATGAATTATCAAACTGCGGGGAAGAAGAGGCCATGATTCTGTATTTATCATCGCATCATACCTAGGTTTGTGTCTGCCTCACTGACGCCAAACCACGTACTAAAAAGGAGAGTTGCCCACGCGGCTCATACCGATCAACGGGGCAGGCAGCAAAGAAGGAAGCCCAATACGAGAAAGCCAGCGCTTCTCAAGTTCTCAAGCGAGGCAAAGCAGTAAACGTTGGACACCCTGGGATTGGTTCTATCGTAGACGCCTCCATACGAAAATTGCCGAAAGCCTTCTAGTCGCGGGCCTAGAAGCGCGTCTAGTCTTCTCAGTGGTCGACTCGTAAGATTCGACCTGGGGTAGCTGAGGCGGAGCGGGACAGATTGCTCCACTTGGGCAAGCCGTGTTTCCGTGGGCAGATTACGCGGTCGCGGTTCCTCGGCAAGATGCGAGAATTAAATTGGTGTCTTTGTTGCTTATACGTAAATAATAGTGAGAAGGGGGGTCTGTGCTTGAATACGTGACGCCTGGTGAGAAAAGGAAGGGTCTTGTTCGGGATTGACAAGCCGATCAGGGGTCGGTTTTAGGTCAGGGCGTTTTTAACTTTGTATCAGAAGGGATTTACACATGCATTGGGGGGATAACACGGCAGCATGTAAATGAAGAGTGTTATATTTGGGAACAGAAATCTGACATGAGCAACGCTCGAACTCTGACTCTAGTATACTGACATTCCCAACTTCAGCGATGTTCTTCGGGAACTTCAGAATTGGGAATGGGCTCAAGTCTCATGCTTTTAGAGACTCAGCCATCAATCAGTACGCTTCAACCAATCCCTGGACTTGAATGAATTTAGTACAGACAGCTAAGATAGCCTACAAGTCTTGGCTCTGAGCTTCTCTCAAAGCCAAGTCCAACATAATTGGGTCATCTAAGCTACCCTTAGTTAGATTATTACGTGCATGTTGAACCCTGCATGTGTTGTTTTGACCAGATGACGTGGCTTGGCTTTCGCGAGAAACAGGTAGAAAAGGGTCTAGTTTCAGAGCTGCTAAGCTGTGCCGTTGCCGTTGATCAAATGGCGCACTTTGGGTTGAAGTTGTCGGCCCTTACTTGTCTAGGAACAGACTCTATGTCAAGGGAGTAAGACGGCCCCACCTTCGGCGCTGGACTTCCGATGCAACGGCGCAGTTACGGCATCACGGCATTGTTATAAGGATCTGCCCCAGAACGTGCTTGAATTGGCATCTGCCTTCTACCTTGCATGACTGAATCATGGGGGTCCTCGAATGCCCACTAATACCCGATCAAGGGGAAAGAAAACCTAGGGCCTTGATTTTACAGTAAACGACAAAACGATTTATTGATTTATTCGGAGCCATTAACTTTCTCGACACTCGGCGAGGTAGATCTAGGTGCCTCGGTAAAAATAACACATCAGCTTTCCCCCTCCAGGCAGAATAGACTCTATTTGTCTCTTATCCAATATTAAAGATCAATAAGGATGCCATTCAATATATGCATTTATCATAAGTCAATCGACAGAAAGACTTGAACAAGCTTGGTATAACTCAAATTTCTAGCAGTCAGGTATTTTTGACGCCATGTTTACAAGATCAGAAGAAGCTAGCGCTACAGAGCCGGTATCCGTTGACTTGGCCACGCATACCCGGATAAGAAACCTGCGAGACAGCCAGAAGATGTAGTGGTGAGAACACATATACAATTCTCTTATAGTCCAGCATTTGTCTTTTTGCTTCGAGTTCTACGAGCTTGTGATGCTTCGGCCGTTGATGAAAACCACCAACAGAATGATTGGACAGAGTTTGATGCCTGAGGTTGATTGTACGACTAGCGCTATGGGTATCTCCAACTACAGGATCAAGCAAATCTTGCTTCAAGCTTCAAGCATCCGTACGGGCTCTCGGATCGATAAGCAGTCCCCTCTAATATAGCTGAATAATTGCTCCATGTACACAATTGCTCTCAACCAAGTAATCCTGCGATGAACGGCTCCTTGCAACAAACTCCGAATACTCCGAGATACCCGAACTCGCCGAGGCCGGAAGCTGCACCAACTCAGCCGCCAGATTTGAAGAGCATACTACGCGTGAGGCAACTTGCGCGAATCCGAAAAGCTTGTTTGCCTTGTCGGGAGAGAAAAGTGCGCTGTAATCATCAGCAGCCCTGTCAGACATGCGTCAGGCGCGGTCACTCTGACCTCTGCTTCTACGACCAACCTCGGGCTTCATCAAGTCCAACTCCACAACCTCAACAACCAGAACTACAAGTTACGACGGACTCGAGTCATCGCAGCAACAATGCAACACAGCCTGGGCTCCCCGTCAGTCACAATGGCAGTGTATCTAACGCCAGTCCATCCTTGCTGGGTGACAACTCAATTATCTCAGTAGCACGACCAGATACTACCCAACCTCATACCAACAGTGAGCGCCGCACCGCGTTTGAAACAGGAATTCTTCCTCTTCTCGGTATGGATAGCGCTTCCGATGATGGTCGTGGCACCCCTGCAGGACGCTCAGAAACAGTCCTTGCTGTTGACCAAGACATGGTTTCTCTGTTTGGCTTCTATCGGGATCGAGTTCACCCTTACCAGTTCGTCATCGACGATCTCATGGAAACTGAGAAGCTCATATGCTCTCTCTTGAATCGTGAAGTTCAGACGCAGCAGTTAGACAACCATAGCCTTTGCCTTCTTCATGCTATGATGGCAGCTGGGGCGCAGTTCTCGGATTTGCCCATTGCTACGAGGCTATCCAAGTCCAGTCAACACCGTAAGCATCGGTTTTTCTCTTTCAATCGCTTAACATAAACTGACCACCTTAGTGCACTCCGCTCTCAAGTATCTGGGGTCCTTTGATCTGTTATGGAATCCTTCCAAGAGACTGATCCAAGCATTGCTCATCCTTGGTCAGGTTTTGCAAAACAACATGAATCCTCGTGCAGCTTGGATCCTAGGTGGCACCACAGTTCGAGTCGCGCTGTCCGTTGGCCTCCATCAGCCTATCAACCACTGTTCTCTGCGTCTCTCGCCTGCAGAAGCGCAGCAGTTAAGGTGGGTTACTCAGCAAAGTACTGTTTGTTCTGCAACTACTGACGTATCCCTTATTCATAGGCTCGCGATTGTTTGGCAAGACGCACTTCTCTCATTGGCATTTGATAGACCCCCCGCTTCTCATGAAATGGACCTAGAGCCAGACCTCCCAGCTCTCGTATCAACAAATCCATCTAGCCAGCCTCTTGACTATCGACAGGCTATGAATTGGCTATGTCATCTGAGCTTTAAACATCTTCCAAGCCTTCCCCAGACAGAACCGTTCAGAAACTATAGCCGCCTCTTTCATGACTTCGACCTTTACGAGTCTTCTCTGGCTCCTCACCTGCAGGATTTGCAGCGATCTATCTCGATCCAAGAGCTACAGCAACATTATAGTCTAATCGTCCACCGTTACTTTCTTCTCTCTGCACTCTGCCGCCCTGTACTCTCCTCGCAGACCAAAGAAAAGTTTAGTGAAGAAGAGTACTCTATGATCTTGAACCGCTTCCAAGGTGCTTTGAAACAAAGTGTTCGCGCTTTCATCAAGCTAGGCTCAATCTCAAATCTTGCAACCCGTTCATGGGCCTTCGTTCACAATGGCCTTGCCTCAGCACTCTTGTTGAGTTTTATCCGTCAAGGCTCTGACGCTCAAGACCAAGACTCCCAAGAAATACTAGCTGAGCTAGTAAAAACGTTAACTGAGCGCAGCGATGATGTCGGACAGTTCTCTGCGGCGCACAAGAAAGCTCTCAGGGCGATTCAAGCTATAAAACATTCGTCTTTGGAGGAGACTAGATGCCGAAGTCAGAATTCATCGCAAGAGCATCATCCAACAGCTGTTTCTTCAGAAAACATCACTTTTCTACCAGAGCACTTTGGTAACACTCAGGAACAGAGGTTTGTGTTGCAGCCCTCCCCACTGTTGAAACTTACTGACCTATCTCATAGCAACATGGTCAGCTTGGATGATTGGCTTCGAGGCTTTGACTTTGACGCATTTTCTCCCCTTGATTCATACAATTTCATCATGTCGGACCAGGTGCCACAAGATTTTGGTCTCTAGGTCGCGGTCAAGGGGATGTAATAAAACTTGGGACCTCTATTATGGGTATTAAAAAGCCTTAGGTAACCTTAGGTAAACTTAATATAGTTTAATATAGATTTAGAGAAACATAGACTAAGTATTTCTAATACCCTAATATAATATTAAAAGTCTTCTTACACCCTTAGGCCTGTCTGACGAATTCCGATGCTCAGAGCGCATAGACCTACCAAGCTGATCATAGATGTTCGAATAAAAAGAATGTATTTTTGATGACATCTATAAACCTTCTAGCGATCTCTATGCGTTTCTATACGAAGATGGCTCACCTCACTTCGGGCTGTTAAAGCCCAAGACTTGCCATCGGCTGCAAACCCTGTCCTTGGTCTCCTTAGGAAACGAGTTTTCAAAGTCTGCCGCTTCCCAGTTCTTCCCGGTTGTGTATTCGACTGGTAACAAGCTATCAGAGACAACCTTGCCACCACGGTTAGGCGCTCCATTACCATGCGACATGTATGGAATGAGAGGAAAGCCGGCAACGTCTTCAAAGAAGTATTCGTCCGTTCCAGGGCGGCAACGAGTACAGAAGGCCCAGATCACATCCTTAAAATCGTAAACGTTGATGTCGTCACCAACGATCACCAAGCGATGAATCGTACAGCCGACCTTGTGGTTAAAGATGATGTTTCCGATCTCACGACAGAACTTCTCAGATGTTGTCTTCATCTCACGTAGCTTCTGGGTATCGACTTGCAAAGCAACCCATGTAACTTGAGACTCGAAAGGTGAGAAGGCTTCCTTGATAGGGAGACCTTTCGACTTGAGAAGAAAGCCGATCTCGGCGGCAGCAAGAGGACCTATCATTGTATGCTACAGAACTTAGTAACGGTCTCAAGGAAAACAAGCTAATACTTACAGTCTCGTCAGTCAGCCTTCCGCAGTTGGAGACAGGCAGAATTGCATCTTTACGGTGCGTGATAAGATCCACCGTATATTTTGGCCAAGGGTGAGCATCGCCTGGAAACACGTAGCTAGGGTGATTGTCAGCACTGAAAGAAAATAGACAGCATTGTAGACTCACCCATGCATCTCCCCAAAGGGTCCTTCAGGTACAGTATCCGTGATAGAGCATGTCCCCTCAAAGACTATTTCGGAGTTGGCGGGTACATAGAGTCCATTGGTCTCACACTTGACTATATCAAGGGATGACCCGACAAGGGAACCAATGTACTCAGCCTCGGACAATCCGTCAGGGAGTGGCATGCTCGATGCCATGATAGCAGCAGGAGGGACTCCGAAGGCCAAAGCCCAAGGCATGTCGCGGCCCTCCTTCTTCCACATCTCGTGAATCTGGTAGAGGTGTTGAGGCTTGATCACCAATCCGGCAAGGTGATTTCGGTCGTAGACCATCGCACGAGCAATAGACCAATTGGTCCATTTGCCATCCGGGGATTGGACAATGTGCATTCCGTAAGTTTGGACGTATTTTCCACCATCTGCTTGATGAAGCAGTGGTGCTGGAAGCTTGGTGAGGTCGAACTGGTCTGCTGTCAAGATATGCTCCTTGCAAGGACCAGTCTCGACAACAGTAGGCGGGATAGGAGGTGTTGTTTTTGCAGCGATCATCTTATCCAAGATAGCTTTCATAGACGAGTCTGTAGGAAGGCCGAGATGTCTGGCAAGTCTGCCGTAACGCTGCTTGGGATCGGATCGAAGGGAATTTGGGGCACCCAATATTCTCCAAAGCCCATTCTCATCTTGTCCCTTGAGCTTGTTGAACAAAGGAGCCTTGTCATTAGTCTCGACAACCTTTCGGATAATTGCGCCGACTTCGAGATGAGGGTCGCATTCTTCAGTGATTGAGACAAGGTCGTCGTCGGCTTCGAGTGCCTCAACGTAGCTACGGAAGTCCATATGAGGAAGAGTTTTGGAAGCCATGATGATGATAAGCCTTACTGATTCGTGACAGGCATCGATAATTTCACTGCCGGGCTTCTACAGTTCTTATATCTTCATCGATCTCATACTATTTCCTCTGTTTATTGTATGGCGCATGGTAGTCCGAGGCTCCGAGCCCACCGAGTTCACATCTGCCGAGCCGCAGTATCCGGGAATGTGGGCCCCGAAGGCGCCGATTGTCCCCGAACTGAGCCTCAGTGTTACCAAACTGACGGGTCTGTTCTTACAAGAGCTTCGCTTAAGAAGAGCCGCATGTCCTGTCGTTACTTATGAGAACCGTAACTACTTTTGTCGCTTTTAGAAGCTGTGGGCAGTCTTCACTTATTGGTCACGCGCATCTTATCTCTACATTTCATATTACAACTCAGCTCCTTCAGGGATCAATATGGGAGAGGCACCAAGAAAGAAGATCATCGTAGCCCTGACCGGCGCTACAGGAGCTGCCATTGGCATTCACGTTCTCTCGACACTTCGGAGACTGAATGTTGAAACTCATCTCATCATCAGCAAATGGGCAGCCGAGACCATAAAATACGAAACAGACTACACACCAGCTTCAGTGAGGGCACTAGCAGACCACGTCTACAACCCCAATGACTTAGCCGCACCAATTGCCAGCGGTTCGTGTCATGTCGATGGCATGATCGTTGTCCCCTGCTCGGTGAAAACGCTAGCTGCCATCAACGCCGGAATTTGCGATGACCTTATTACTCGCGCAGCAGATGTCTGCCTCAAAGAACGAAGGAGGCTAGTGCTGTCATTGAGGGAAACGCCGCTGAGTGAGATACACTTGCGGAATATGATGGAGGTGACAAGAGCTGGTGCGATCATTGCGCCCCCTGTTGTCGGATTCTACACAAGACCAAGTTCGGTGGATGATATACTGAATCAGATGGTTGGCCGGTTATTGGACTTGTTTGGGCTGGAAGCTGGGAACTTTGAGAGGTGGGAGGGGATGACGAATGGGAAATCTTAGGTGAAGGCTTTGCCAGTTTTTATGGCTTTCTTTTACGAATAGATTCATGGCTCGAGACGCATATAGGAAATTTGGTATACATGTATAAATTTGGCAAAACATGAGTTTTGGTCAAGGTGAATGGTAAATCTCATTGACAAGCGCAGTGTTTGTTGGAAGAAGACCAGAGACAGGCATTGTGACCACCGAATGAACACTGAGATAAGCAAGGGAAGAGTACTGGAATTGTAGCACCATGATTGGCCCTTTTTCTTTAGATGCGCGTCAAGCAACTTTACGCGTTGAACCTTATCGCGTATCTCACGTTGTACCTTGGAGACAAGAAATTCAGTTCGCCAAGTCAAACATGTCGAGTCATAAAATGCTTGCATAATATAGATACCAAATTTAACGTAACAAGATGTCCGTTTCTCTCTAATGTTTTTATTGGTTTATTTCCGACTTATCTGTGATGACTGGTAGCTGGGATTTTGCTGTCTTATGGTGGATTATGACTATGTCTAATTAGGCTGAGTTTATAACATCGCTCGGTGAACTCCTTGACTGATAGATGAAAAGAAAAGAAAGATGAGGATGCCAAAAGGTAGTAATAAATACAACTATAATAAACAGTGTTTATGCCAGTTCCCATGAGGTTTGCTCACAAATTCAGAGTCTTCTTCTAGACTCTGTAGGGTAGCCCAGCAATCGAAGCACAGTTTATACAATCGGGGGCACTATAATCTACACTGTGACGAGGCGCCAAGCATTGCATTGTGTTCGAGTTGCGGAACAACTGAACAGCCGAGCGCACAGGCCATATCCCTTGAATCATGGAGCTTCCTCACTCCAAACAGTGACGGCTTTAGACCATTCTGCTGCTGCCTTTCCTCCCGGTAGTTCTTCTTTTGAACAGTGACAAAAATCTCCATCTCTTCAGGTATTCCTTACTTAGCCAAAGATTCACTTGCTCACCTCTTTCTTTGAGCATCGAAGCGAGCTTGAGCCACTACTGCCTTATGGTCATGTGACGGACCCACAATTTCTTCAGCGCCATCCGCATTCACGCAGTGGCCATAGACAGCATCATCGCCATCCTCACCCGACCCAAGGCACAAAAGAGAAGCGCTCCATCCTGTTCTTGCAGCGTGCTGGAGATCAAGTGGATTCGCTGATCGACATTGCTCTTCTTGCCCGACCCTCCTCGCGCCCCAACGACAAATACGCTTAGAAATCCGGTGAACCGTCACTGCAGACCGTCATAAAATTCCGACTTGTACCCATCGAACGTGTGCGGTGCGCCCTTCGTTGGAACAACCGGGGACTGCAGAAGGGACCTGGCTTGGACTCGCAGCATTGCTGGAGCTCAAGCACGGTCTTGCAGCATTGCTGGAGACCACAGGTGCCCGCTGACGGAGCCGGCTATCTCTGCTCGTGTCTCGTCGTTGGCGGCGTAAAGGTACGTGTGATGCTCACTGTGCTACTGATGGATTCCAGGAATGTCGTCTTCCACCTCGCCATGTCTTGACGTCGATGAGACTACGCCCGCCGTTGTAGAGTGGGAACACGATGGCGCAACCCACTGCTTCTCGAAGCCCGATCCAAAGATCGACAGCATCATGCTACGGATTCACCTGAGCGGACTGTGCGCGACTGTCGAGCTGCGCTTTCCGATGAACTTGAAAGGAGTCGAGGGCATCTCGCCTGTTGCGATCTCCATCGATCCCTCTTCCATCACATCATTCAATTTCACCTCTGCTTCAACGGCACCGGAAGTGGTACAAGAGAGGTTCAAGTGTCCCGTTGCGTGCCTGAAGTTCCAAATACACAAGAACATCCGACTGTTTGTTCCCGCCGCTGCCAAAGAACCGTTGGCCCCTAGCCGAACACAGTCGGGGAAGGTCTTGGATGCTCTTCGCATGCTCTCTGCCGCAACCTCATTCGGTATTTACATCGACGCTACAAAGCTTTCCAAAGCCGAGCTCCAGTCCATCAGCGACGCCGTGAAACAAGCTCGCTTGGCACCCTTCCGCGACCAACATCCTGCTGCAAACACCGAGACCAAGGTCATCGATCTCTCGCCGCAAGACGACGCGCCGCCGGCCTATGACGAGACTGGATCTCCACCGCCAGCTCCCCCAATCAATGAGAGAAAGCGGCGCCGCATTAGCAGCCCGGACGAGGCACGAGACGAACTCGCTCAAATTTGGGCTGAGCTCAAGGCACGGAGCGAAAAGGATCGGCTCGTTCATCAGGAGCTCTCCGCCTTGAGACAAGAGAACAGCAGCCTCAGAACAGATCTCGATCAGTTACGACAGCAAGTCACGACTTTTCGCGAGGACTTTAGCTCCCTGCAGCGTGATGTCGAACAGCTCCAGGGCCAGGACAAACACAGCGCTGATGTTTTGGAAGGCTACGATACGCGGCTGGTCGAGCTACGAGATGATCTAGAGGATTTGGATGCCAAGGTCGACTCCATCCAGGAGCACAGAGATGAAAATGGAGTAGCGCAGTCATTCCTCGACAGAGTTCGCAGTGATGTGTACGACGATATAGTTACCCGTCTTACAAGTTGAAACACTGGGGTTATTGACTGTTGGTCAACACATAAACCAAACTCAGCATTCATCTACCGATATTGCGTACACGGCGCTGTTGCCGCCCAGAGTCACGCCAGCATCCCCTCACCGACTGCCTGCGTGGCACTGGCCGAGGCTGGATTCGCCGACGAAACTTCAGTCACAGTCATTGTTCTTACGAGCACGATGATGGCATCCTCTTCACCTTGAATGGTTCTGCCTCCAACTGTGAAACCGCCGGGCGCCATGGCAGGGCTTGACGTTGGTGAATGGATCGATGCCACTCTAGTGTGATACGGGTAATGGCGCGTCTGGTTCGGGGGCTCGCTTGTGCCATACCTGAACTTCTTAATGTATGTCTTACCTCTGCACCGTATTGGATCTTGGCACATCCTGACTAATGATACAGTGATGAGATCATCCTCTACACGCCGACGAACCCATCCCAAACACGCGCTTCCTCGCGCCCTCACTAAAGTCGATACCCAAACAGACCGTAACCAACATTCACGAGTCTAGATCCCCAATAATAACGACGTACGACTCCGCCACAACGCATATTCTCGACCGACACAACGATCGCAAGACGAGGCCTGATGGCCTTGTCATTGATGAGACAACCTTGCCAAGCGATTCCGTCGAGCATTATACGATCGGTGCCGTAGGTGCCTAACCTTGACGTTCCAACGAATACGATTTATAAGCATTGCATCTTGTCTTTTTATTACAGAAAATCTTTTTGTATAGATACCCGTGAATGTTTGTACATAGTCGTTCCTCAATTACAAGAACCGCAGCCACCAATCTTCCGTACAATTTCCATACTCCTTCCCTACCTGCCTTGAGTCCCGTTGGCCAACTGCTGCCCGTTTTCTTGTTACCCTACAAATTATCCCACAGCGAACATCGCGCGCTGTCAGAGTCTATCCCCACTGGAGACCAGACATCTCTGCTCAGGTTCTTGTGAACCAAAGCTACATTTTCCGAACAACGCTTGGATCGCGGGACTCTTGGTCGGTACCTGCTCGAACGTTCCGTGTCGCTGGCTTCACCAACCCAAAACCAAGAGGTCCATGTCAATAGTGATACCAGACTCTTATGGTCGTTCATTCACCTCGACGCGTCCTTCTGCCTAGCCAAAAGCAAACTTGCTGCATCTGCGACCATTGCGCCTCTGCTTGCACAGCAACACGGCTCATGTTCTCACGGACGACTGCGCTCTGCTTGCCCACGCCGCGATCGTCCATCTTTCTACCAGCCATTTCTACAACAACAATGGTGCAAGGGCAAAAAACGGACAAAGCTATGACTAGCAAAAACATACAACAGCGGGGATTCGCTGGTCGTCACCGACCCAACTACTAATCCGCCCCTTACCAGCTTATCTATGGGAGAGCGGACGGGATCCCGAGTTCTCTGGTAGGTATGGTCGTATGTGATAGAGGGTGGTGTTCTTTTGGTTTATATCATCAGGTTGCAAGTCGAGGTTAGAGTCGTTGGCTTGTCTGTGCCCTGGGGGCCAAAATGCGAAATTTGGCTAGTTCCAAGAGGCTAGCAGCCCACATTGTCTGTCTAGTCGTAACGCACAAGCACATTTGACTCGGACATGATTGCTCGCGAGTCTTTGCTGCATCAACATGGAACATGTAGTAGATGGACTCGACCCCGTGTTTCTAATTCTAGTTCTGTGAACATTATCGCTGGTTACCAAATAAATTCTTTCAGCGCCTGAACCCCCCAATAGCTAGAGCTTCAGCCCTTGGATCGTACAGAGTCGATTTCCTGGCTTGAGAATCTCAATCCCCCCAAGATAGACTCTTCCACCAAAGTCTCACTTATTACACCCTTATCAATCATCGCATTCATAACAGCCCGCCATATCGAAGAAATAAGGACCGAGGTAGAAGGCGGGCGGGTTTACCTGGGCTTGAGTACCCGAGTACAGGTCGCAGCTAGTGCCATACGAGTCGAAGGACTTGCAACGACAGTCACTGGCGCAGGCATCGGCGCAGGCTGCCTGGTCAGCTACTGTGGGTGAACCAATATACCAAGACTGGTCGATCTGCCATGGTGCCACCTGGAATGGAATTGTACAAGCGCCGCTCTTTGCGATGACATGGGTGCAAGCGACTGTACATCCAGCCTCCGTGGTCGTTGTTGCCGTTGCTGTGGTAGTTTCAGCCAATGTTGTTGACTCAAAGACAGTGGTCGACTGCTCCTCCGTGGTCGGTAGGGCTGTAGTGGTTGATAGAGCCTCGGTAGTCGAGAGTGTCTCAGTGCTGGACAAGACGCCCGCTGTCGTCTGTGTCTCAGTCGACGACAGTACTTCTATCGTCGTGGATGCACTCGAGAACGAGATGATAGATGACGATGCCAGCGATGGCTTGCAGGGGCCGGCATAAACACCAGCCACAGCCAATGCTGTAGCAATCAACGCGTTTAAGAATTGGGGAGCCATCGTACATAAGGATGATGTGAATAGAGCAGAGTGACATGCTGTCAAACCGGCACTTTTTGTATTTCATCCAGGGGCTGTTTACTTTGACAACTGGTAATTTCCTGAGTTCGGAGCCCATCTCGAATGAGGCTAGTGTTTTGCATCTAAATACTGCTAAAGGGTCAAGATACGATCATTGGCTTCGAAAGTTTCTCTTAGCTCAGGTTCAGATGTGGTGCTTGAAAGCCTAAGATAACGGCTAACCCGTGACTGTCGAACGCTAACAACAGCCAGCCGAACCACGTTATCGGTAGTGGTCGCGGAAGAACAGAATACAAAGCTGATTGTTGTCAGACTGAACCTGAACAGTACTTCAAGCTTGCGACAATGTTGGTTAATCTGAGGCTGGTGGCGGCTGCAAAGTCAAGACATTGTATTAGCCCAATATTGTCTCCGAGAATTTCCTTAAGGGTGCTAGAGCTTCCGAGTATACTCAGTATCTTGAGAAACTTGAGTTAATTCTTTCTTATCGTGATTATCTTCAGTCACCAACACCACAGAAGCACAGACGGGACTGTTAAATATTGTATGCAGTGCAATGATTTCTCTGTTCCAAAGATCCTGTCGTGAGGTATCTGACCAGAAAGGTTGCATGGAACTTGGCCGGATGCTTACGCTGGAAACTGCTGAAACCGGCCAATCATCATGATATATGATTGCCGATGCGTCACTGTGTAACTAGTTGCCCTGTTTGCTGAAGACGTGTAGCTCTCAAACCCTTCATTTCCCTCTGGCCTTTCTCACTTACTTTTGCTGTCTCCAGAAAGTTGGCATCACGAACTCAACTACGCAGCATGGAAGGCGAGCGACTTCTTGAAAAGCTATGGCGCGAGCCTACAGAAGAGAGCCTACAGTGCTTGCAGTGTCAGAAATCGTTCAAAGGGACTCCTCTTATTCGTACATTCCGCATTGAGCAGGTAGGCTCACATCGCCCAGGTTCAGGCGCTGTTGTTCCTACGCCCCGAGGCGATATTTTCCTCTTTGACCGACATATGGAATGTCTAGTCAGCTCAAGGATTCTCTTCTCAGCGGTCTCCCATGTCTGGGACCCCAACATCTCCAAGGCACAGCAGCACCAAAAAACAGTACTAGAGACGCCAGAAGCTGCCCGTCGTGTTCTAGACATCTCGGCTAGAATTTACAACGGAATCGAAAGACCGGGATACGAGGCCAGAGAGCTCTGGTTGGACTACATAAGCGTGCCTCAATGGTCAGATGCTTTGAGGAGTAATATCCTTCCCATCATGGATAAACTCTTTAGCACAGCCGAGACAACTGTCCTGTACTTCGATGATGTGAGCTCGAATGTGGTAGACGAGCTCTACAAGGACAAGCGGACTCCAGAACGCCTCAGCTCAGTCATCACAGTCTGCAACTCCAAGTACTTCAAGCGCGTCTGGACCGCCATGGAGTTCATCAGGAGTGACCGTGTCAGAATGATGATCAGCAACTATACTTACCTCCCCGACCTTGACGACCCTGCATTCCTGGGCCAGGTCTTCAAGGCCTGGAATGACGAGGTTCGTCAACATGAAAAGGTGCATGATCTCGAAGGAAAGGTCCAGATGGGCAAGAATCAAGTCCCATGGAGTCTCGGTACACTGAGACAGGCAAAGCTACTGAAGAGGATGAACTTTGCCATGGCAACCGCTCTTCTCTGCAAGAGAGGGTGCAGAGACCGAATGGACTTCCTCCATGCATTGAGAGGAATAGTTCGTGCAAGGTCTTTCGAACCAAACGGTTCTGATTTTAAGACGGAGTACTATCGGATCGCGTGGGAATGCCTCAAAGTGGGAGACTACTCTCCGCTGTTGGTAACCCCTTTTATGGGAGCTATCGAAAGACGAGGCCCTGGCCACTGGTCTGACTTTGGTTACAGTGATGTTTTTACTTGGCAGTTGGGGCAGGAAGTGAATCCGCCAACATTGGGTAAATACACAACTTTGGACGATTCGGAGCAACGTGTTACTCTTCATGTGGAAGACATTGGAAGAGTTTCGATAGTCGGCAGACCAGAGCGTGGTTCGATGGTACAAGCCTTCTCGTCTGCCGCGAAGCTAGCTTTGGAGATTGATGGGCCAGATATCAAAGACTTTATTACAGCCCTGGGAAGAACTCACACAGGGAGTGCATCAACCACCATGGAAATTCTGGAAGAGAAGAACCAAGTGAATCGTCTGCAAAGAGTTCTGCACAAGCTCTACAACAGCCCAGAAGTTCCCACCTGGCCATTGGATGGCAAGGATAACATCAAATGGCTCGCAGGTGTGCTTTATTTCTCCAAACTTAGACCTGGCGATGATCAAACTGTGCTGGGAAACAATGCGGCCAGGTCCGGGACCATCCACTGCAGACCGTATGATTACACCGTTGGTATTACTTGTACAGGGTGTAACAGGATGTTTGCACATAAGGTCGGGAGTTTCGTCTTGCCAACGGAGCTGCGGAACGCGAAAGCTTACCGTATTCCTGGTCTCAAGTATTTATGCTCCGAGAAGGACGGGTTAGCAATTTTGGTTCAGGGGGATAAGATCGTTGGAAGAATGATATGGGCCACGCCCGTTTGTGCATGTAGGAAGACAGAAGTGGTAACCTTGAGGATGCCAGAGTTTTTCTTACCCAGCGCATTTTCGATCAACTAGCCGTATGAATCAAAAGTCAATTGGGAAAATAGACAGAGGCAAGCCTCAGGGCTTAGGCCAAGGTATCTCGTGATGATGTTTAGAATGAGGATGCTCCACTTGAACTTCGCGTCGGCGTCACTTCGTTGGAACGTAATGCTAACTGAGACAAAAACACCTAGATCGAGTATTTGAGGAATCTTTCCAGCTCCGGTCTCCAGTCTCGTACAGGATCATCAACACCAAGGCCAATGCCGTGTTTTCCGTCAGGCAATACCACTACCTGGACCTTTCGGCCATGCTTAGCCATAGCATTTGCATAAAGATATGTGTTTTGAACCGGGACGAGTTCGTCATCAGAGGTATGGAAGAGGAACGTCGGTGGGGTCTTGTCCGAAACTCGATTTTGCACAGACAGAGTTTCGATCTGTTTGCGGGTCGGGTTGCTTCCAAGCAAGTTATATCGTGAATTCTCGTGGGTGTAGTCATCCTCCATGGTGATAACCGGGTAGCTCAGAATACCAAAGTCGAGCTTTGCCTTTGGATTCGTGAGTGTTGTTCCTGCGAGATGTCCGCCAGCTGAGAAGCCCATGACACCCAATTTCTTGGTTCCAGGGCTTTGCTTTCGAATGAGCTCAATGGCAGCCAGGGCTTCGTCCATAGGTGTCGGATACAGTGGTGGAGTTTTGATGCTGGCCGTTGTATAGTTAAGAACCCATGCGTCGATGCCGAGCGTGCTGAGGTACTCTGCCGGGCCAAATCCTTCGTAGCTGATAGACATAACACTATAGCCACCGCCAGGACATACCAGGACACCGACTCCAGTTGAGTTGGCGGCCAGAAAGGCTGTGAGCTGCTTGGGATCTAGCCTAACTTCAGTATTAGCACTAACAACCCGAGGTATAAACTTGGGATTCGAACTGACTTCATGTTGATATTTTCTGAATCAATCTGGTCTGACATGATAAAAGGCCAAAGGACTCACTGACCTTATAAATATGTAACTTTAATTTACCCGGATCAGCAGATTCCACAGGCATTAGACCCAGATGCCGTGGATGAATTCTGGAGAAACCGGCGGGGAAGCTTAAAACGTTACTTCGGACTGTCTTGACCCGATGGCATGGGTCGCAAGCTCACCTTTTCTGGGCATCAATGCCGAGGCTTCAGGGAATCTGGGGTAGAGCCCACCAATAAGAATAATCAGTCGGCGGGAAAAGGATGATCTCCCGGATGAATTACATGGCTATATATCACCACCACGTCACACACACCTCATCTACGACACCTATTCTATGCATAGGGCCATACCTAAGTAATGGAGAGGCATCAGCGAGTAAGAAAACAAAAACGTCTAGAAGACAATTATAAAAACTCAGTAAAGTATCCCCTCAGCTTAGGCTAAATTACCTAAATATTATCGTCGCTTATAGTTAAGGTTCTGAGTCTTCTCGCATCTCGTAGGCAAGCTTCCTAAAAGAAGAAAATAATATATGGATTTGAAAAGGATACATAAATACTACATATTGGAACGACATTGCTGCTATACCGATTCACCCCCGGTAAAGCTTTCGTAGAGCGGGGACTCGCATTTAGCCGAACAGAGCTCGAGCATTAGTCGCTCGAATAGCGTTCGCCTTTCGAGGATCCGGGAATACCTCTTCAACGTCCTTATCGAAAGCAGCAGCATACTTTGCGGCTGAGGACATGGGCGTGAAGACAGTGTCAGATCCCCACACGATTTTGGTGTAATCGACCCATCGAAGCAGGGCAGGAATGGCAAAGTTGACAGGCCAAGGACCGGCAAGGTCAAAGTAGAAGCTCTTAGAGAGGGTCTGCTTCATGGAATCCTCCGTCAAGTTGAGACCGGGGTAGAGAGCGCTGTAGGTGACAATGCGGTCCAGGGTTGGGATCAGGCCACCACCAGCATGGGACATGATCCACTTGAGGTTGGGGAATTTGGTCGGCATTGATGTGTAGAATAAATCGGCAAAGGTACGCGCAGTCTCGAAAGGGAAATCCAAGGTAGGAGCAGCGAACTGTCGTACGGCGACTGGCCGGTTGAGAGCCTGCCACTGTTGCTGCGAAATGGAGGGGGCACTCTTGTCAATGTCGAATCGCATCTTATTGAACTGAGTGCATGGAGTGGTAGGGTGCTCAAAGATAGTGACATTAAGCTTGTTGAGCGCGTCGTAAATGGGCTCAAGATCACGGTCACCGAGGTACAGCCCGTAGTAGTTGGACATCATGACGATGCCATCTGGCTTAGGATCGAGCTGCTTGAAGAGATAGTCAATCTCTTTCAAGGAAGCCTTGATATCAGGCAGCGGAAGTGACGCAAAAAAGCCAAACTGGTTGGGGTATTTCGCCTTGACCTGAGATCCATACTGGTTGACTCGACGAGCGAGCTTGATAGCTTTCTTGGTGGCATCCTTGGAGGGAACATTGAGGTAGACCCCGGGGCTTGAGATTGATAAAATCGACTTCTCGATGTTGTTTTCCTTCATAAATTGCAGGTGAGACTCGGCATCCCATTCCTACTGATGTAAGTTTATGCCTGTCTCACGAGTTGGTTACCGAGGAAGTACTCACGGGAGTATAAGGCATGCCATCTGGGCCAGGTACATCCCCAGCCTCTTTCAAGGCCTTTGCATAGAAATCCGGAACAAAATGAGCATGAACGTCGATCTTGGTTGACTTTTGGGGTGATGGTGTGCTGCGGCAAGCAGTGACGGCCAAAGAGAAACTAAAAAGCGACAAGAACTTCATACTGAAGAAACCCAGATAAATAAATCGAGCGTAGAAATGAGTGTAAAAAGAGTGTTGCCAGAAGACGAGAAAAGCCGTTAGCACTGGGATCGTCACATTTATATATGCATGTCTATTACCAGCGACAGAAAGAATTGGGCAAAGTTGGGATGATTTACAGTACCACAGACTTGGTGGACCTAAAATTGGGTATTTCTGGCACCTCGATCCAGTGCCGGCAGTTTTCTTGCTCTAGGAATGCCCATGAATCGAGTAGGAAGCTGGAAATTAGTATCGACATCAGGGACAAGACAGAATCCTGCGTTCCAACCCGACGATTGTCGGGCAAGGTTTCTCAACATCTTCAGCCTGTTTTATTGGTTGTATTTCGACATCATAAGCACTAATGTTCCGTCGATGCGACTCTGTCTTTGAAACAGGGCGATGCATGGACTGTGCTCCCAAATTACAGTGGGCTTCAGAGGATTTTCGGGTCTTTTGTTTCTTATCTTAGCGGTGCTTTCTTATCTAAACGACAAACCCCAGTCTTTTCAGCCTTAACGGGTAGGGTGACTAAGGAAGAAAACTTGGGCAGTTCAAAGCAACCTAGGGGAGGAAAGAAAACACAGGACCTTGACCCTAAGGGTAGAAATATTTACGTAGACTTAGCCTAAGTTTAGGAGACTCTTTGCTGAGTTTATTTTGACACCTTATCATCAAGGTCTGGTGTTTTCTTGCTTCCCGAGGGCAACCTCCATGGCGGCCGAACAAGACACTAATGCTGTTTTCCCCGGTCCAGTTGACAACCGAAGCGAAGGACCCCAGTTGCTCCTCATGTATCCGTATATACAAGGATTTATTTAGATTTCATCAACACCCGACAACATATCGGTAAGCAATTGAAGATCCCACATGCGGTCTTCGTCCCAGAAATATCGCCCTCGGCTCCATGGCTCATGAGCTGTATCATTGTTGGGGTGATACTCTGCCGTGAACCGTTCAAGGCCACACGCCAGCATTCCATCAGGGTCTTGGACATGATTTCTACCATCTTTGCAGAACCACATGAAGCTATTGAGAATGAATCGGCGCAGATCACTGCGGGTGTATTTCTCTGCAATTCTCAGGCAAACATAGCCCTGCAGGCATAGCAAGGCAGTGTACCGCAGCTCCTCATCTCGAGTCCTCCTACGAAACCTTTGTACTAGGACGAGTTCAGAGTAGCGCGGTCCTCTACTTTCTCGTGGCATTTCCAGCTCAAGTTGACGCTCAAACTGGCGAATGAGTCTACGGTAGGATTGAAATATGAAACAGAAGATGGTTTGGCCAGAACGTTCAATGCTGTCATGCTCGGGGTGCCCCGCCAGAAAAGACATTTTGTCATAGATGGGCAAAAGTATCCTTTCTTCTAATTCATTGTGATATAATAGAAGCTTGTCAAAAGCGAGATGGTGCCGTTGGATTTCGAAGTCCAAAAATGCCCCTTGCAGTCGCTCTAGTTCATCATCAGAAAGGTCTATAGGTCGATCAGCCATATCGTTACCATGGCTGGTGCGACGTGAGAGTCCCCTCCTGTAGTCTCTCTGGATCTTATGCCAAGCATGCGTGGCGTATCTTAAGATAAAATGGACCCTTTCATTGTTCAGCTTGCTGAGTTCACAAACTAGACAAAGGTTTTACCAGTCCCTGAAATTCGAAGAACCATGGCTTTCTGCCTTGTAGACCTTGTGCCTCGCTTCTGGAGGACTTAAGAAGACCACATTGCGCATGGTCAACCGGAGCCGACAAGCGAGAACGGCGTCTTCCAATAGCTCGTTGGTTGAATACATGAGATTGAGCACGCAGAGCTGGGCCCAAGAGACTTTGGCAATGCCTCTGGAATAGATGAAAGGCTCTGGGATAGAATAATGCGAGTGCCATTATACTGATAGGGCACTCCAAACACTCCATAACCATGAGGAGTATCTCGGTTGGGAGACAGCACAGAGATGATGTCAAGTTCATATTGATGGATGAAGATGACAAGCGGAACCATATGTTGAAAGTGTGAGGAGCAGCAAGAGTGAAGGGCATAAGGCACCTTAGGGATGTTATAGACTTCTTATTCTAATAAAGTTTGAGGTGGAAACTTTTATCTGTCTTTGCTACCTTTTAAACTCAGAGATGTAGCGTTGAGTCAAAAAATGAAGAATAAGGTTTGGTTACATTAAACTATATTATGTTGCCTGGATTAATCTCGCCAGGATATTATTTAAGTTGTTCGTACACACTTCATAACATAGACCAACTTACATGCCCATACCAGCCATTCGTCCAGTACTCTATTAAAGTTTATGCACCTTCTGACTCTAGTGTAATATATATGCTTAAAGATAGAGACTGCATTTTCTCTCATCCATTCCTTGAGTTCTATGATTAACAAGAACTACTGGCGGTTGCGGCACCCGTAGCGCTGGTATTGCTTGATTGACTATCTCGTTCGCACTTCTGAAAATCGTAAATAGACAGCAAAGTTGTGATGGCGGCATACTAAAACAGAGGGCCGAGATCCATGTTGTGCAAAGTTCCAACGGCGCTGAGGCGCGTGTGAATGGAGCCTTATTAGTTGCCTGCAGTTTTCTAGGGTTATCACCTTGTACAATTTGATCTGACCTAAAGGTTCATGGTGTGGCTTGTAAAGACTGCCATAGCATTTCTGTCCATTAAATATTCGATGGATCTCTGAGACCAATGCGGAATATCTTTTCATCGATATTGTGGTAATTGATCGTCTTTGAGAGATAGCAAGCAACCATTGCAGTCCCCTCAGCGTTCAAGACCAAGTCAGGGTGCTTCTTCTGGTTGTTCAAGATGGCAAGGCTGTATGGGGCAGGGCCTTCGGGTGCATTGTCAAACTTGCACTCGTAGCGGCCGTGGAAAGAAGAATTGGTAATTTTGAACCGAGCTCGGCCTTGAGTTAGGCCTTGCATCTGAGTGGGCGGTGAATGATAAACGGGATGACTTTCAGCGTGCCTATACATGGCATGTGGCGGACCCGGAGGCGGAGCGTGCTGCTGGTGTTGATGGTATGCTATCTCCAAAGTGAAGCTAATTCAAAAGAGACACAATTGATTAAAAAGATATATGAGGTTCTGCAATGTATTGGCTATGGCGATAAGGGTGTTGTTGATGGTGAGAGGGAGAAAGACGCCAAGTCGATCGCAGAATATATTTGCTTGGGACACGATCGCAAGCTATAGTTCAGAATATCGATGCTATAAAATCATATTCAAGTTGTAACAGTATCTTTAACCTCCCAGCTCACCTCCAAGTGTAAATATTACGAAGGTCGGGGAAAGGCGAACGGTTGAAAATGTCCGTGGCGTTACGGATCTACGGGCTCAGTACCCGAAAAGAGGAACTCTCAGTGCTACATCAACTGTATGTACTATATGATAGTATCACGGGACCTAACTGACAGAAGGCGTAGGACTTTTTGAGGCGAGGTGATCGATATTTAGTGACTTTGTTATGCAGGCAGCCCTACGGATCTGCACTGCTGCATCCATGAAAGCGATCGCTTCCACGACTCTACGGGAGAATTGCATGCTAGTGCAGCTCTAGATTGATATTTCAAGATTTTGAACGCTACGGGGTGCAAATAAGACCAATTTCTTCGTCTTCATTGCTTTCAGTGCAGTGTTGTCTCCTGACAACATTTAACCGAGTCTGCGAGAAGTGCATAAAGAAACACAAGAAATGATCGTCAAGCTCACGGCTATTTTGCCCCGTTACTTTGTCACAAATGATTATAATTTAGGTCTGGGCATTATTGGCTTTCGAAAGCCCGAGTTGCGTGGCCGCAAAGTCACCTCGAGCTCAGCGTCAGGCGACGCAGTGATTCAAGAACCCGCAGCTGGCGGGCACTGCTGAACAACACCTGCCAAACACGTCACCGGTAACCTTCCTTAAACACGCGCACAAAGATCGTATCCGGGGCTCTTCTCAAAACAACACCAGAAACATTCTCTCTATTTTTTCTTCGGCGGCATCCTCTCCAGCTTTACAGCAGCCCGCCACACTCGAAAAGCATATCGCCCATCCAAGTGACAGACGTGAGTCTTCCAGGTGCTTGCCGTGAGTATAGCTAACATTTATTTGGCTAGACTCGCACCATCCGGACATAACGTGTCGCCTCTAAGAAACATCCATCGACACGATCGAACAAGCTGAACATGCCTCAAAGTGGAACGCCAAAGCATATATCAAGCATTGTTTCAAGGAAACGCAATCCAGATGACCGCGATAAGAACATCGCTTGGCTCAATGAGAAGTGGGAAGGCCCAGGCTGGATCCCTGCTGATGTTCGAGCGGCTTCGAAAAAGGCCAAAGTTCCGCTTGGTGTCCTTCGCGGCCTCAAGGCTATCTCTGAGCTGGCCATGAAACGAAACATTCGTCTAGCTTCTCTATGGGAACCTGGTGGATGTCTCAGAAATGAAGTTTTAGTTGGCGCCACCATCAAAAATGGACCCAAGTCAAGGAACAAGCCTCCAAAACCCTGGCCCCTTTCCAGGGACCGATTGTTGCTCGCTTACCAGTTCTTAACTTCATTTCCTGCAGAAGTGGGAGATGACAGCATTGCATCACCAGGTAACTTTGTGCACCGGCTGAATGAGGTCTTCAAGGCCAAGTTCTCGACATGCCGAGACATCCAGTGCATCGGCTAACATCTATCTAGGTTCTAAGATTGGGGTTGACAGCGAAGAAGAAGCACCCAAAGATGAACAAGTCGTTATGAAATTGAGCTCTCCTTCGCCCAACCCGCAAACCGAGCAGCGAGAATCTTGTCTCCTCCCCGATGCGATCGCGTCCACAGAGCATGAACTACATGATCAGCTACGAGGTACGAAGCGGCCCATGAAAGACAACGACGCCGAGCTGTTGAACCCGCCTACGACGAAGAGTCAGCGAGTCTCCTTAGCTGTCAGATTGCGCTCGACCACTGAGCTTGATACCGCTATCGTGGCCAAACGTAAAGCTGAGAAAGCTTTACTAAACCTGTTGTATCGCAAGGACCAAGCGACAGTAAGCCAAGCAGAAAGGGTTCAAGCCCGCCTTCGAAAACTTAAAGCAGAAGAGGCCTTTCACCAAGCTTATGCGAGACTCCATCGGCCAAGTCGTGATGAGGAGTATCCACGAGACCATTGATGCTCGCGTTAAGCGATCAGAATCTCCCGCTTCTCCAACCAACCTTCGGTAACACCAACCTCTGCCTCACCATCCATGAAACCGTGTACGTAGGTCGAGCCCACGACCATATACAACTCCCCTTCAACACCATCTCTAGATTCGACCTTGCGTAATGCTAAAGGTACCTTTCCTCCATCAAGGACAGCTACAACATCACCCTCCTTCACAGCAAAGCGCGTTGCTAGAAAGAGTCCATTATCCATGACCGCGAACATGAAGCTACCAGAGCTGTAATGATGTGAGATTTGACCCTCGATATCAAGTTTAGTGAGATCCTCGTCGTCGGCGGGCTGGTAACTGAATGCAGATCTTGAAGATCTGTTGCCAAAGTGTAAACGGTATGTTTGGAGGGAACTCCATCCGCCTTTCAACTCTTCTTGGTTTTCAACATCCAATCGTTCAATTTCGGATTGTCTCAACCGACGCATTCTTGGGGGTAGCGTGCAATCCTTCACCATCGTCCGTCAAAATGCGCGAATGGCAGTCTCGCCTGTTGATATCTCTTTACCGCCGACTTTCGGGCCATACAGATGGTCCTCAGGTTGCTCAAGGGCATCCTTGCCAATATACAGGTTCATGACATCAAACGCCCCAAGGTCTTGGTCATCCTGTAAAATAGGTGCAACTTTTCCAAGGATGGTGCCTTTTGTAACCAGTATATCTTCTTCAGGTCCGACGAGTCGACATGGGGTGTCGCAGTTCTTGACTCCAGCGTTGAATATGTCGCGCTGGGCAAATAGCATCGGTACACATTGCCGACGCTTGCTATCGTATTCTGCAACCCAAGATGGCACTTTATGTTCACGTCGGCCCTCTTTCAGTGCTGTTGGCCCTTCGGGACGCTCAAATGGGTTCTGGCAAAGAATATCCAAGTTTCCAGCGAGATTGATCAAGGAGGCTGTTGCCTGTCGATACAATTCTGGCACTGACATCGTATAGTCGACATTGATACCGTGGTCTTCTGTCACTAGCCCAAGAAGCCCGAAAATCTTGTCTCGAGGATTTGTTGACTCCATTTCGCGAAATCGGACCAGCACATCCATGAGCCTGGACCCCTTGCCTTGTGACATGAGGCGACGTTGATCCTCGATCAGCTTGATGGGGACGAACACTTCACTAAAGTCCTTGTAATATGAGGGCATATGGCTACTCTCACTGCCCATGTGAAACGAGTCGAAGTATGGCTCGTCTTTGAAGAGGTTCTTCAGAACATCCCAGTTCAGATCAGCATCTCTAGACATGAGCGTCAGCTGTGGGGCCAGAGAAAGCTCCTGCATGACCCACAACCGCGTCCAGAGTGTCGGTTGCTTGAAGACAGCCCTCAGCATGTACTGAGAGTTCAAGAGGAGACGATGACCGCCTTCTCGGGCCTGGTCTTGGAGTTCTTTCAGAGTCTGTGGGTTCTTCTCGGAAATTTCGCGCATCAAGGCCATGCCTAATTCCACCCGTTTTTCTTCTCTGTCAAGATTTGGAAGACTGTAAAGCTCACGAGCCTTGACATCTTTGCTGCCGATCATTGGATCTAGCCAAGCGATATCCCGCTGGCAATTTGAGTAGATTTCGCGCATCAGAGCGACTTGATGACCACGCTCCTCGACATCTGACTGATTGATGCAGATCGCATCAACCCAAAGAACTCGTGGCAGGTCATCTTTTTGCCTCAGACATAACAGAATGTACTTCAAACTTGGTGTGATAAAGAAAGTGTGGTTATTGAGAATTATTGGCTCCGAGAACTCAGGCTCGCCCCAAACATACGATAAGGCCTCGTACTTTGGATTCCCAGATGAGCTGTTGAGGACGGCGTGTGAAAGGGTGCAATGAATATCTGCATCTCCGTCTCGAGGCGGAAGAAGTGTGAGAAGTCGGATTTCTTGTCGACTATTGTCTAGAGGTTTGTAGATCGTCGCAGCTACTTCGCCGTTGACGGACATGACCTTGGGGCCGTGATCGAGCTTCTCCGCCATTTCGAGGTTCCGCCCTTGAGTTTAATTTGAGAGTAAGATAATTAGACCTTGTGTAGCATTTATGTTGTCAATTGGATGTTGAGGGTAATATTGAGGGAGATGGAAGAATGTTGCCTAAGTTAGGGATGGAACGCTATGGAGGCTGTGTTAAGCAGGGGAGACAATAAAACAGAGGACTTTATTTGACCCTACCTAGGTGTCAGAAATGGTCAATCAAAGGATCCTCGAAATTCATCATAAACCTGCCTAAGTATTTCTGTCACTTAGAGGAGACATCTTAAGTTTTTTTTTTTACTCTATGAGCGACAGGGAACAGGGATCTGGCTGATCTCGCTTCTAAAATTAGACACTTGCAGGCAAGTGGCAGTGCTGATGCAAAAGTTGCAGTAGGGTTGCGGCGAGTAAGTTCAAAAAGAAACTCGATGCGGTTTGTGTGGATCGAACACACGACCTTCAGATGTCACTTGATTATGGTGAGGATTGAAGTTTGACTTCAGTCTGACGCTCTCCCAACTGAGCTAAACCCGCTGACTAAGGAGTTGGTGTTCCGATTTCTCCTGCAGCCTTCTTAGGAAAACGCTGGAGATGGATGAAACGAGGGAATATTTCTCTGAGAAGCTAACAAAGATATCTTATGGCTGTTGATATCTCGAAGGAAGAAGTTTTGTCAACTAACCATACCGCGATCTCGAGATGACTGCTGCACATAAAGTTAAGCTTTAGGCTGCGAGATCTAGGGAACTTAGCATGATTGAGCCTCAACAAACTCACTGACTGTGGCATAGGAAAAGAGACGAGGATATAGAAACAAGTTTCAGCATCGATTATCATCTCAGATGTCGGCACCGTCTTAACCTAAGATGTAAGACGGATCAGCCTGTTGCTTGCTCTATGGTACCCAGGTTCCAGCTCCCAATGCCCAACTCCAGGCGACCAATCTTGAGATCCTTCCACTGGTCATTACCTTTGGGTATAACCACCATCAACCACCAAGGCAGAACCAGTAACAAAAGAACTTCGTCCTCCTGACAGATACAAAACACCATCAGCAATTTCCTCTGGTGCACCCATCCTCTGCATGGGAACAGCCGTTGTGATTCGCTCTTGCATAGCCTTTAGCACCTCGGGGTTCTTTGTGGTCATTGGTGTCTCTGTATATCCCGGGCAGATGGCGTTGATGCGCAGTCCCTCCTTTGCGTAGTCCTCTGAGGCTGATCGTGTGAGACCAATGATGGCATGCTTGGCAGCTGTGTAGGATGTAGACAGTGGAATACCGACAACGCCCTGAATGGAAGAGAAGTTGACGATGGATCCACGCTGTAATTCTCTTCCGTTGATGGATGAACGGATGGGTTCTTGCTTCAACATGACTTGTGCTGTAGCTCTGAGGACAAAGAATGTGCCAGTGAGGTTGATGCTCACAACACGGTTCCAATCGGCCGTATGAGCAAAAGCTGCACCGCCTTGATGCTTCATGGCAATGCCAGCTGCATTGACGACATAGTCGATGCGACCATACTTCTGTGCCACGTCTGCAACAATCTCGTTGATTCGGTTCTCATCTGTGACGTCTGCGGCGTATATCTCAATCTTGAAGTCCTTTTTTGGTGACAGTTGCTCCTTTTCAATTTCGGACTTGACTATTTGTAAAGACTCAATGTTGAGATCTATGAGTGCAATACCGGCGCTGCCATCGCGGGCGAAAGCTCTGGCGCATGCTCGGCCGATACCTGAAGCACCTCCTGTGATCAAAGCGTATCCTGGGACATCCATTGTGATAAAGGTATAGGAGAAAATTGGTGAAATTGCAAGTTGTTGAGAGAACAATGACTGCTATTGATGTTTATCAGTTCAATAGAGAGTTGCTCTTATACACCTATAACTATTGCATCCCAATTCTCCTAGTTGACAGATCCGGACTCGGGGACCGATATCCGAAGCTAACTTGGAGAAGCTTTCCTCGTTTGACATGGAGCGCTCTCGCTATCTAGGCTTGCCCCACCATGATCAGCCACCAGATATAACTTTCCTCTTTCAAATGCGGGGATGCATGATAACGTATTCGCTGGATGGCCTCAATCTGATGAGCACATGATTACAGGAAGGCAGCTCCGCGACAGAGTGGACTATCACAGCGTGGCTTGCCTACTGACAAAGTTGAACACTAACTGTCATTATCAGCGCTTTGGGTCAGACACCCCAGGTGATGGCGATTGCAGATATATTGACGATGACATTTCAATCGAAACCCTAGAGTCTTTTTCATTGTATTGAGTTTATCTTGCGCAAGGGCTGGCAAGGATCTGATCCTAATAATACTTCTCATGATTCGTTTGCCGAGTCATGGTCATGAGTTCTTTGGCAATTTTAGAAACATCGACCTTTGGACATCGTCAGTGATGAGCATCATAGCTCAGTTAGGAATCACACCAGTCAATCAAGTATAACATTAAAATGAGTGATTATTGATAAAAATGAGACGCATTCTAAGGACCTCTATCTATGCAAAAACGAGACCCTTGTACCCCGACTTCTTGACCTCCGCGCAACGCCTTCGATACTCTCCAATGCTTCCGCTGTATCGTGCAACACTTCTAACATTCTTGCCCTTGACGTTCTTATTAACACCTGTCATCCAACTATCAATCTCATTCATGAGCACTTGGCTCTCACTACACTTCACCACATGCTCGGTCCATTGCTCAACGGCGTCTTCTGTTGGTTCAACAGAAGTGTAGCCGTTGTCCTTGCAGTACTGCAACATATCTGAGATAGCTTGCACACCGTGCTCAATGTTGCGTGTGGCGTTACCAAAGGGCTGATGGGGCCCGAGAACCATGAACATGTTTGGCATCGAGGGTACAGTGATACCCAGGAATGTTCGGGGTCGATGATCAACCCAGACTGCTTGCTCACCCTTGGGGCTGTCGCTGGTTGCGATCAATGGTCTGTCCTTCTTGCCATGCCAGTCGATAGCACTGAAGGCACCTGTAATGGCATTGAAACCAGTCGCGCAAATTAAAACGTCAAGCTTGTGCTCCTTGCCATCGGAGGTCAGGATGCCTGATGGTGTGACACGATCAATTGGCGTCTTTTTTAGATCAACAAGGTGAACGTTTGACTTGTTGAAGGCTTCAAAATATCCGCTCTCCATAGGAACCCGGCGCGTGCCAAAACCGTGGTCTTTGGGGATAAGACTCTCTGCGATAGTAGGGTCGTTAACCCGTTGTCTGATCTTCTCAGCCATAAAGTTGGAATACAGACTGTTAGCGTATCGATCGGTGTATGTATCAGAAAACACGCCCAGCCACTTCCCAAAACCAGGAGTGTTGTAAAGCTTCTCCCAGAGCTCTAGGCGTTCCTCTTTTGAGACCTCGAGGGACTTTCGAGGGTCACCGTGATGCATGAAACCAGAGGAACTCGTTTCGCAGATCTTGAAGATGTTGTCATAGTTCTTCTTGTGCTCGGCCATTTGCTCAATGGAGATTTCCGAGTTGCGAAGAGGAGCGGACCAATTTGCCGTGCGTTGGAAGACGCTGAGGGATTCGACGCCCTCCACTTTAGAGACGGCAGTTGTGATTTGAATGCCCGTCGCTCCAGTGCCGATTACTCCGATCTTCTTGCCCACAAAGTCACGATTGATGTCGAGATCCTTGGGCCAGCGGGAAGTGTGGAATAGTTTGCCGTTGAAGTCTTCAATGCCTTCAATTGCTGGTAGAGTCGGTGCAGACAGGAAACCCATGCAGCTGATGAAGAACGTGGAGACGAATTCGTTACCAGCTTCATCTACAAAGGTCCATGTGTGGTCAGCCTCATTCCATGTAGCCTTTGTAACAGTTGTGTTAAATTGAACATCCTTCTTGAGATTGTGCTTCTCAGCAAAGTAGGTGATGTACTTGTGAGTCTCTGGCTGGGGCGAAAAGGCCTCCTTCCAGTGCCACTCATCAAGAAGCTCCTTGTCGAACGAGAAGCAGTAAGAAAGCGACTCAGAGTCGAACCGGCATCCGGGGTAAGAGTTCCAGTACCAAGTGCCTCCAACATCGGGAGCGGCATCAAGAACCCTGATACGCCATTCTGGGAATCGCTTCTTGAGCTGATAGAGTGAGCATAGGCCGGAGAGACCTGCGCCCAGGATAAGAACGTCGAAAGTGCTGGTAGATTCAGGTACGGAACCCATTGCTGATAGAGCGAATATTGCGCTGAGTGACGGTGGATCGAATTGTCTTGTTGCTTCAAATTGATGCAAAGTGCCAATGTCAGACCTGTATCTATATATCCCAGCAGCAATGATTCGATCGTGTCATGTCGGAGTTGACTTCACATTTTCTTCTTAGCCAATGACCTGAACAGGATAGTCTGCTCGACTTTCCCTCCATGCTATCACACGGTGAAAAGCGACATGTCTTGCCACCAGATATAACTTTCCTTTTACGACAGTGGCTTCGATAGTGGAACATTCTGATCCAATCACAAAGTTGGATCAAGTAACGAGCCGTTGCAAAGTGCGGAGAGAACCTTATCATCGTGATGACCTGAAGGACACGACATCAAAGTGCGCCCTGCAGGAGTCAGCTACCGATACGAACTGGAGGTTTCTATCTCTGCTAATTGTTCATCGCTTGGTTGGGATAGGAAAGTTTCTCCAGGAGAGGGATTGATACCGATAACCGAGAGGCGGGGAAGTGGTTAGCCTTATCTCACTTCTCCACCACGGCGGGAGTGCTGATGCCTGCATCTTGGGACCCTTTACAAGTGGGCATTCCCGCTTGAGAAGAAGGTCTCATCGAGGAGACAGCTTCTCTTCACTATGCCTCCTCTTGTTGGCAAGTCCACAGCAAAGGCCAAGCGGGTACCAGGACGGCGGACTCGTTCGTTTGGAGGATGCGTTACCGTATGTTGAATCACCCACTCCATCGTTCCCTACTGACCATTTCCAGTGTCGCAGTCGTCGTGTGAAATGCGATGAAGGGCGTCCAGGATGTTCCATGTGTAACATATCAGGGCTCGATTGCGGAGGCTATAGTAAAGATATCTTTTTCGACTTTGATGACCCCTCATCGACGGGCGTCGCTCGATTCCGAAGACCATTATTGACGGAACAAGAACGCGAGCGCTTGAGCCAACAGATTGCGCAAGACGTTCCACCAGAATTGGCAGGTTGGCATCTTTCTCAAATTGACGAAGAATGCGAAAAGACTTCTGCAGACCTACAAATCTCAAGAGGACCTTTTGGGGCTTTTCGCATCACGCAACAATTGCCCTCAGACCCTCTGATTGCCTTGGACGAGATCGACGATGACATGATAGAAGTTCCTCAAACTCACGCCGTTGAAGAAGAAGACCAATTACTACTTCCTGACTTCGATGACGACGTGGAAGTAGTGACCTCAACACTCGACTTTGCGACTGGAACGACTCCTCGAGATGCTCAGCATCACCTATCAGATCAAGACAGCTCGCTTATACCCCGTACAGATTGGTTAAAGATACTGGAAAGCTTCCCTGTGAGCAGCTGGCTGGACCCAGGGCACTTCGATCTCCCCGACTGGTGGGATCCCCTGGGAATGGGCAATGAAAGCGCCGTCCCGTGGATTGGTGAATCCGCCCCCACACACAAACCTACTTCGTCATTCGAAAGCTCCTCTACAATCGAGCTTGGATCGCCAAAGCTATACCTATCACATCTTTCGCCTAGCTCAGGCTCAGTATCGTCCCATGCCGACACGGATGTACCGCGTGATGCTGTATTGCTGGTTAAACACTATGCAACGGTCGTGCTTCGGGGCCTCACTCCATACCGTCACAGCAAGACACCATGGCACGTGCTCTTTCTCCCCCATGTCAAAAGCTGTTTAGCTGCCCTGACTCTCGGTGAGAAGATGGACCACGCAAGTCTATGTGCATTTTACGGCACCCTATCTATCAGTGCTTTTAGCCTGGGCGGAATTCATGGCTCCGCCAAGTGGTTAGACCAAGGCACGGCATATTATCAAAAAGCCCACTTTCATGTTTGTCTTATGCTCAAGACAGGATACGCTATCCCCAAGACTGCTAAGTACAAGTCTATACTCATGGCTCTCTTGACCATGGTCCAGATTGCCATACTCTCTGGCAATCGAGACGAAGCAGAGTACTTTTTCCTGGAAACGGAGAAGTTCATTCGAACAAAAGGCCTGAACCGACGAAAGTCTCGCAAAGTCAGGTTACTGCATCACTGTTACGTCTTTGAGCGACTGTCTCATGAGAGCTCCTTTACACAAAACACACTGAACTTGGATCATCGCAATCGCGTTCGCGAAGCGATAGAAGCGAGCGGCGCCAGTGCCTATAGCCAGGATAGCCTGTCTTTCCGACTTACTACATGGAGTAACCTGGACCAGGAGATGCACAAGGTCAAAGGTCAGGAAGAGGGAGAAAATGACCTCCATCTTCAACATCCAGGAATATGGTCAGCTACGCTTTACCCCGAGATCTTTGGTGTGCCAGAACTCCATCTGTTTATGCTTTCGCTTGTCATCCGGCTTGCGCGAGAAAAAGAGCAGAACCAAGATGAACTGATTAAGTCTGGACTCACATTAAAGGAGTTCATGGCTCGAGCAAAAGCAGTCGAGCGATGGATCAAGCAGCTTCATGTGCTTCGCCAGTCTATATGGATGGTCGAAGCGCCTGTTGATCCAGAACACCAACAGTCTGTCAATCTGCTGAACAGCCTGGCTGATACCATGCAGCACGCGCTTTCTGTATACTTTTATCGGAGAATTTACGATCTGGATCCAAGTATGCTTCAGAAGCATGTTCTTGGTGTGCGGGATCGGTTGCTTGAGTTTGATGCGTCAGATGCTGGAATGGGATACGGATCTTTGAGACTGGTATGGCCTGCATTTGTTGCAGCTTGTGAGACTGATGATAATGATATACGGGCGTCCTTTTTACAATGGTTTGAATGCGCTGCAAAGCGAAGTGGGCTGAGGATATTTACGGAAACGAAAGAGCGCATTGAGCAGATATGGATCGGGAGGGACAGCACCGATAGGCAAAATGGGTTTGGATGAATAGCGAAATAAGAGACAAACTATAATATCGCCAATACGAACTGGCAAGTCTCGCCAATTATCTGATGTGCCATTACTTGCTTCGTTCATGGCCAACCAACGCTCCCGCGCAAGTGTAGCCAGAGAATGGGTTTTTCGTAGAACAGTGCCACTTGGGATGACTTTCCATTCCCAGAACAGCTTATCACCATGCCGTGCGGGGTAATTTCATCGCCAATGGCCTCCAACTGATCTACGTCACACGAACGTGTCGGTGGCCGCTGGGCTGCTATGGACTTAAACTCGCCCAAGGCCGCTTCCCAACGTTTTCATCATGTAGAACAAACTTCACTGTCTATAATACCAAGTCCTAAAATGACATCGTTTGAAGGAAAAGTGGTAAGTCCTCTTTCATCGTGCAATATTGGGTAAGAATAACACTTCAGATCGCTGTGACTGGCGCTGGCTCCGGTATGGGTCTCGCCACCGCAAAGCTCCTTGCTGAGAGAGGAGCTACAATTTCCCTCGCCGATATCAAAGAAGAAGGGCTCAGGAAGGCCAAAGACTCATTACCGGGTTACAAACATATCTATCAAGTGGTAGACGTCAGTAAAAGTGACTCAGTAGACGCTTGGATCAAAAGGACTCTCGACATTTTCGGTGGGCTCCATGGAGCTGTGAACATGGCTGGTATTATTGCAGAGCCAGTGCCTCTCACCGAGTACAGCGATGAGGTCTGGGATAGGATGTTCTCAGTCAATACCCGTGGAGTGTTCAACTGCCTACGTGCAGAGCTCAGAGCCATGGCCGCCGGTGCTAGTATTGTAAGCTTGAAGATCAATGCTTTGGACAATTGCTTATTGCCCCTCAGGTCTCAGCCGCCAGCGTCTTTGGCCAATTTGGTGCTCCGGGGCACGTTGCATACTGCGCAAGCAAGGCAGCTGTCATCGGCCTTTCGCGGACCGCTGCGAAAGAGAATGCTCACATCCGAGTCAACTGTGTCTCGCCTGGTATGTTTGTACGATTTAAAGGTCTGAATATTGACTGAATGTGTTTAGGTTCCGTGAGTACTGCTATGAATGAGCACGATGATGAAGAACATATCAAGCGCAGTCTTTCGGGGACTGTGCAAAAGAGAAGAGCTGACCCAGTCGAGGTTGCTCGGGTAATCGCTTTTTTACTCAGCGATGAGGCATCATTTGTGACTGGCGCGGTATATAATGTTGATGGTGGATGGGTATGCTAAATCTGCTTAGCAGTGATGTCTCGACTATCTCTGTGTCATCCGCTAGTAGAGAAATACATCTCCTTGTTTATACCAAGACGCAAAAGATTCGCATAACGAGCACTTGACCAATTCTAAATTATCCTAGATATACCTAAGGACTTTCAAACTTTGACACTGAATTACTCGGTACTATACTATTTTTTGGTGACTTTTAAGTAAGGCATCGGAATCCAGATCCTGGGAGATACCGTCCAGCAGCTTTGTCTTCGGCCTTCTTGAGTCTTCGGTATCCATGCTGACTTTTATGTCAAGCAGCGCACGCCGCGAATAGGTTCGATGCTGGGATTCCTTCTTCATGAGACATGTCCGGTTCAGAAGTGAATCGATTTCTCGATTCGAGTGTTCGGACACTGCAGGTGAAAGTATACGAGATCGAGTGCCAGATAATAGACTCGGTTGGTCACCTATGACGGGTCTCGGACCTAGAAACTATGCAGTTTGAGCTATGGCCACGCTTCGATACACTGCGATCTTGGAAGGAGAGGTTACCTTCGTATATATCATTGGACATCAAAAGTGATGTGCTGGAGGAAATGAGCCATATATCATGCGCTCGGACTCGCATCGCTATACTTGAAATACCAGGTAGATCCCTGGTCAAACTTCTGACGTCATATGCTGACTTCAACAGTGTTTTATGGTAGTGCTTCGACCTTTCTTCTCAAAGAAACTGTCTCTCAGGTTGCAAGGAGCTGGTTTTGACCAGCTCGAGTCAAGATCAAATACTCCAATCCGCGAGCGAGTTAAAGTACTGACCAAAGAAGGCCATGATGCAACAAAGAACAAGTGCAAGATACTAATATACCTCACTTCAACAAGTCCTTGTTCGATCTCAGTGCAAATATCAGCTTTCCAGTCAGCGCAATTTAGTTATAAGCCTCAGTGTAAGCCTTCAATAATCTCTCCATCATCTATACTGCAAAGTTCGTCGCTCCCGAGTTTGCCGAAACCTCTGAGCTTGATGCGAGCACCTCTATACTCAATGCCGCCTCACTTTGAAGGAAATGGCTGAAGCGGGTAATTCGGCTGCAAGAGATCACAACGACTTACTAGCCGGCTGAGACAGCTAAGTTCATATGCTCACCACTAATGAAGATGGCGGACCGATTGAAAGACCAACAGAATTTGAGGTTCCATCGTTAGAGTTCTGCGCAATCTTATGATCTGGCGTTGATTGGGTGGAAATTTTGAATAAATGCTCTCGGCGGGCTTAACGACAAGACAAGAAATTCGTCACTGTACGTTTGTGGTTTCGAAGAAAGTGTGGCTGTACATGTTGAATGACGCTATTGCAACGAGACATTTTATCTGGCAAGCTCGGCTAAGATAATATAGACAATATATAATATAAGGCCGATATTACCCTCTCTGCGTGCTTATGCTCTGACAAACCACGTGTAACCTCAAAATGCAACTGTGAGTCGAGATAGCTTGCGGACGTAATGACATGGCTTGGCCTTGGGGAGAAAAAAACGCCCCGGAGCCTGGCGGAGGGTGCCATAATAAGCTCGTCAAAGAGGTCTCCAGGCTTGGGCCAATTCTTTTGTCACTTGGGGCCGAGATCCAAGCCATTGCCTGCCCGAGCTTGATATGGCCTCAGATTTCCAGGCCGAGACCCGGCTATTGCCAGATCTGACGCTATACCTGACGAGTGTCGAGTGGCAAATCGCTCGACTTGCTACGCAACCCAGCACACCGGTCAACCGGCAATTCTCGACGGTGTACGGCGCCCAGAAATGCACATACGTTGTCTCAGTGCCAAAAGGAGGGGAATGTGACAACAACGCTAATGGAGGGGTAGGAAATGTTTCCCCATAGACCGGAAATGCTGATTATCGGCTCAGTAAGGATCTGCCACGTCGGAAATCCGTTGAGTGCAGATCCCTGGTTGTATCATGGCACTGCATATGTCACGCGGACCAAATTCTCGTTCCTTTATTCTTTCTTCGGCCGCTAATGCGAGCTTTTTCAGCATCGGCTGAGATGGTTTAGCGGCCGAAGCATGGGAGGGAAGAGACCCAGTTGGTCAGCCGTATGTCAGACAGAAGGCTGTATGCAAGTATTCGCGACTGTATCCTCTTGTAGGGCAGCAATGGGTTTCTGAGGTACCTTTGACTTTGGGTTCTGTTCTCACCGGTTGATTCCGCTGAAAGCCTCACACCGTGGACTGGAGAGAAAACCGGGTTATGTCAACAGCCTCGGGGGCCTCATTAACAACACCACTCATTTCTATATAGATGGTCAGCACCCTCGGCAGCAGACTTCTCGAATCTCACGAGATAGCAAAACAAACCAGCACAAGCACCATACTAGCAGCCTCCTCATTACTTGAAACAGTCTCAAAGAGTGTCAGCCCAGCAGCCGACACGATGACGGTCACTCAAATCATCTCGACCGTAAGCCGCTTATCTCTGCCCAACGCAGCCACCTTCCCGTGCTTACATTGGTCAGGTTGTTCCTAGCGAGCCCAAGCCAACGAACGGCTTACTCGTCAAAGGAGCCAACGGCCACAAAGTCACTGTCACCATCGAGGCAAAGCGTCTCGAAAAAGACAGTCTCGGTCAGCTTGAGCTCCCAGACGATGTTCTCTACGGCATCAACACATTCCGCGCCATCGAAAACTTTCCTCTCTCAGGACGACCCATCGCCAGCTGGCCAGACTTCATCTATGCGTTTGCTGTAATTAAGCAAGCAGCAGCTTGTGCTAATTATGAAGTCGGCACCATCACATCTGAGCAGTCTAGTGCTATTTCCGAGGCATGTGAGGAGATCAAAACTGGAGTACATGACAAGCATTTTGCAGTTGACATGATGGAGGGATCTGGAGGAACTTCTACAAACATGAATGTCAATGAAGTTATCGCCAACATCGTCGCCAAGAACTCAGGCCGAGCTCTTTCTGATTACACATTTGTCCATCCCAACGATCACGTCAACATGGGACAATCTACGAATGATGCTGTACCCTCAGCTATGAAGCTTGCTGTGTATCGTGCCATGGAGGGTGCTTTGGATGCTCTCCAAGGGCTTGCGGATGCGTTTGCTGTGAAGCGCCAGGAATACTCTACCCTTCTCCGCCTTGGAAGGACTTGTCTCCAGGATGCTCAGCCTATGACTTACGGTCAGGCTCTTGGTGCTCATGAAGCGGTCATCCGAAGACACCGACAGTACCTCAGCACGATACGTGATTCGTTTCTTGTGCTCCCCATGGGCGGCACTGCTATTGGAACTGGATTCGGATCCAGGTCTGGATACAAAGCAGCAGTCTTCAAGCATCTTTCCTCGTCGCTGGGAGTTGCAGTGCAGCCATGTAGCGACGCGTTTGACGGCATGCAGAACATGGACACCTGTGCACGCCTCTCGGCCGAGCTGCGCAACACTGCCAATAGCTTGTGGAAGATTGCAAACGACATGATTCTGCTCTGTTCGGGACCAAATGGTGGTATTGCTGAGATTACCCTCCCGCCGGTCCAGGCTGGGTCTTCGATCATGCCTGGCAAGGTCAATCCTGTCATTCCGATTGCAGTCTGTCAAGTGGCGTTGGCCATCACTGGAAATGATGCTGCTGTTTCAATGGCATGTCAACAGGGAATGTTGGAGATCAATCACTATGAGCTTTTGGTTTGCGACCGACTACTGGACAGCATACAGCTTCTCAAGAGCGTTTCCAAGACATTCACCAAGCGATGCGTCGAGGGCCTCATCGCGAACAAGGAGACGTCAGAGAAGCACCTCCTTGACGCGAGTGCACTTGCAACAGCTCTTGTCCCGAGCCTTGGCTATGCCAAAGTGTCAAGCATCGTGAGGTCGGCTTTGGCTGAAGATCGCCCGTTTCTGGACGTGGTGGTAGAGCGGGGTTTATTGAGGCAGGATGATGTTTTGGGTGTTTTGGAGCGTTCGGTTTTCATTGAGTAATTATGACACGTCGATGTTAGATTTATACCTATATGTTCGCTAAGCAATGATAGAACTACAAAGAATACAACAAGGAGTGTATTTCCTATTCAAGAAAGCCAAGTATATATCGTAGCAACAGTGATTTGTTTACACTGATATTCAAAAACACGCGTTATCGTCGCGTACTATCGAGAAGAGACAACGTGTTGATGTCTCGAGGAAAGGGGTGACGTCAAAATCATCATTGTCTATTCCGAAATCCGTTAGACTCAACCTGCTTTTTCCACGAATTATAACTTCTCACATGCTCCCAGATCCACCATGATTTGGAATTCAAGCGCTTAGCAAAATTAGGCCCTAACTTCAAATATTTACAGGTGTTTTGCAATTCTCATTACCTATGCCTAAAAACTATACTTGGAAGAACTTCAATCTATATCAAAAGAAATAATCGATATCTATGTCCGCAAAGTATATCAAACTATACACCTGAGCTCTATTGATCATGATGGCAATTACTTGAATGGGTTTTTCTGTTTAGGGTAGCTTTGGAGGCTGCAAACCCATTGCGTCCCACGATGTGGACAACTCAGTGTGAGCGGTCTTTCGGGGCTCCGAGAAACCGAGCCTTTCCCCGAAAGAGACACATGCCATCATCAAGGATGAGATTGGGCCTTGGCGTTTGGTAGGCCAATATCCATGAGTCTTCGACGAATCCGCGCGTTTCAAAATTTGCCCAATATTTTGAGAAGTCAATTGAGTCTGATGGCAATGATGAACCTGGATCTTAATGAAAGCGATGGAGAAGAGAACGCCGTCTCGGGAATGCGTCGAGTTCCCGAGCATAAGCTCTCTGTAAGCGAGACCCGTCCCATACTGTGCTATGATATCAATCGGCAACTGACAATATTGCTAATTACTGCCAGTGTGACCAATGTAGACAAAGAAAGGTAGGTGAATGCGTGTATCTCAGCAGCGCCTTCACTGACCCATGATAGATCAAATGCGACCGTGGAGACCCTTGTGGACCGTGTCAACGAAAGAACGTTGGTTGTTCGTTCCCCATTGGATTCAAGCCTCGAGCAAAACGTCAGCAAGTCCTGGTGTCTGATGGCTAGTGAGTGCAGTACTGAGATAAATGGACAAGTAAAGCAATCTTACATGAGATGCAGTGAATCCAAATTGGATGCCATTTCACAAAAGCTTGACCGCATAGGCCTCGCTGTCGACAACATCACTTCTTCCCCTCAGCAGATGCAAGGAGGCTCGTCAGCTGCTCATACTGCTATTAGTTCACAAGTTACACCGATATCCCATGCGAACTCACCGTTATGTAATACCAGAACAGGCGCGGAGAAAGGCTCAGAGTTCGAAGGCGATGTCACTTTGACGACACAGGCTACTTTTGCGACGGATTTCTTGCAACAATTCGTCGACAGCAACCAGCCATCGCAAACGCTTCCAGAGATAAAGAGTCACTTAGACGCACTGCGGAAGATCTTGGCGGGCAAGGAAGTGACGGCTGACGAGACGCGTCTTGTTGATACGCAACGAATATTATCCCCTCAAGAACATGGAGGGTTTCAGCTCCCTCCCGTCAACCTAGCCATGATGGCTGTACAGAGACTAAGAGGTAATCTGTCCGACACCTTGCCCTATAAGCCTACTAACACCGTTATAGAGTCTCCGAGATTACAGCTATTCTGGCGCGCAGAATTCCACAGCATTAGTCAATTTGTCGAGTATCTCATGACAGTTTACTTTGGCAAGCCTACCCTTGCTGATCTGATTATTACACATGTTGGCTTGGTCAGCCTATTGCACGAATGTGGCAACATTGAGACTGAAGAAGTTCTCAGGAATGAGTTTGCATCTCAGGCGACGGTTTGTCGGCAAAACCTGGAGTCTATCTTGGCTGGACTTCCCTTCAACATGCCCTGTACACCTGATTACATACTCGCTCTGTTTATGGCCGTAAGTTTCTCAGCAGGAAGTCCATTCAAAAGGCATGCCACTGACAGAAGTCCAGTCATCATACCATCTCGAGAATTGCCGAATTTCTATGTCCTGGAACAGTCTTGCTGCAGCAGTACAGATGTGTCAGACACTAGGTTTTACCCGGGAAAGTCTCCCAACGCCAGAGTCAAGAGAGGCAAAGCAGCGTCGGGCTAAAATGATCTTCTACATCCACCTTTGCGACAAGATGCTCACTTTGAGACTAAGTCGGCCAGTCCTGATCAGAGATGGAGAAATCACTATTGACTTTGAGGCTTTGGAAGCGGATAGGGGAGACGGACCTACTCCAATTATTGCCAAATGGGCACGATTTTGCAGCCTTCAAGGAAGAATCTATGATGTACTCTACAGCCCGGGATCTTTGATTCAGCCGGATATTGAGAGAGAGACGAACGCGAGAAGACTTGCGGCGGAGATGGAGCAGTTGTTCCAAAGAAAGAGCCTGGCGGAAGTAAGTTCAAGACCAATCCAAAGAATGAGCGACTGTTCTCTAATAAATTTGCAGGAAAACTTATTTGAGTCAGTTGGGACTACCATCGGCGAAAGCCAGAGCGAGGTATTCCGCAGGACTGACAAGGTAGCATACTATTCCATGCGCTGTCTGGTGTTCAGAGCAGTGAAACCTTCGTCTTCCAAATCCTCAGCCTTTTGTGACGAATGCTTGGAAGCGGCAAAGAATGGCCTTGAGCAACACAGGATTTGTTTGTCGATGCTCAAGAATGTTGAAGCCATCGTCTTTGAGTTTTACATGCATTGGTAAGACCTCCAACCCAGGTAATAATGCGTGAACTGACCAGGAATCAGGGGCCTTATGGCGGTGCCTCTGGTGCCCTTCATGGTCCTGTTTTGCCATGCCATTGAGACTTGCGACCCGACACACTTGGAGCCGCTCGCAGCCGTGGTTGAAACAGTCGACATGATACCTCCAGATCTACCAAATGTATACAGAAAGCAGCTTCACCTGTTCAAGCTCATGTATGAAGTTGCGTGCAAGTATGTGGGCTCGAGGTCCAATAATCCTCCAATCCAGATGTCAGGGCGCATACCTGATACACCATTTGAGATGCTGTTTTTCGAGGCGGGAGTTCCTGTGCCCAGCCACTTGAATATGCAGGCAAATATGCAAGGCTTCAACGGTGGAACACAGCTTGCAAATGAGATGAATTACGGAGGCTTGGCAACAGCACAAGCAGGGATCATGGTGGAGGGTGGCTTTGACCATAACATGGAGTTGGGGAACTGGTTTGAGCAAAACCAAGAGATATTTATGATGATGGACAACCATCAATCATAGTTATGGACTTTGGTATTTGAGAGACGCTGCCAATATAGGAGGAGATACTGGACATAAATTGCAAATGTTATGGTTTTACAGATTTCACCTGTATTTGCCAATATTACTTGTATTCCGACCTGCCTCAGGGTTACGGAGGTGAGGTCAAAGTCTGACAGTTACTGCCATGGGATGGTTAGGTTTTTCCAAGACTCAGATGATATAGTCCTAGTGTTGGAAAAATTGTGATTAGACTTAGTTTAGGATCCAACGTGTTTAAATATAAGAATAAATTTATAATGCTAAACTATATTTATTGTATAAGGCTTGATATGTGTCACTGAGATGTCGTGAGCTTTAAGTATTAATTAATGTCTATTGTATAACTACCACTATAAGTATATTCTTAAACTCAAAACCATATAGCAAAAGCAATCTAAACTAAAGTATGTACAGTACTCTATATCAGTGCAATATCTTATAAAAAGACACAGAATTATTCCTTCTTGTCCTTTCTCCTCCTAGGCACACGAGCCAACCAGTAAATAGCAACTGCAGCTGCACAGTTAAAGACAACATAAACCCAAAGTAGCCCAAAGTCTCTCCAGCGATTGTCGAAGCTGACATTAATCCCCTTCAAGAAAGAATTTGTATCTGCCATAGGACAGTATTGGCACTGAGTTTCGCTGCCCGCACTCTCACCAACAAGATACCCGCCCATATTGGACATGTAGTCCGACATAAACTCCTCACATGTGCCATTAGCGGGCTTGAAGTTCAAGATCTCGTTGTCGGCGCAAGTGACAGGCGCATTGGCAAGGGTAGTGCCGAGAAAGCCCTCTACTACGTATGTGAAAGGATTGACGCGGTACATGAAGATCCAGAAACCGGGCAGTGCATCAGGGCCAGCGAGGACACCACAAAATGCAAACATCATGATGAAGAGCAGGTTCATTACTCCACCTGCGGTATCAGCGTTGGGAAGTCCAGCGATGATCATGTGGGCGAAGGATGAAGCGAGTAGGAAGAACATCCACACGTGAAGGAAGACGGTGATGCCACGAGAATGAACCTCGTTCGTGTACTCAGCGTTACGGTAGAGGCCGATGGGGAAGTACCAGCAGATGAAAGCAAAGATACCGATGAACTAGACGGAACGTCAGAAACGATCTATTTGAGGCAGTGGCATGTAGCTTACTGAGTTCCAGACGATCTCAACAGTCAGATTGGCAAACATGAATGACTGCCAAGAATATGTCTTTGCGGGACGCTCGCGAGCCTCGTAAAGAGTCCTCTGCTCTACAAAGGCCGGCATCAGTTGTTCAGCGACCTGCGAAAAGATGGTCAAGAAGATGAATACTCCAAACATCTGATTCTGAAGACCGCGGACTGTATTTTCGCCATTCATGACAGAAAGGCCAATGAACAAAGACTAGAAGGAGGTTAGAAGCTGTAAAAGAATAAAGAGAAATAAGGAAAACTTACTGCGCCGACTGTGAGCATGGCCTTGGAGTAAATGTAGCCTGGGCTCCTCCAGTACTGAGTGAAAAGACGTTTGGTGACCTCCCATAGCTGCGTGGATAGACGAGAAGCAAACTCGTTATATTCAGAGGGATCAGCGCCGCCTGATGCAGGTGTCGGCGATGTGTGTGACGCCTTGAGAGACTGGAGCTCCTTCTGCACCTCCCTGTACTCTAGAGACTGCCTCCATGCGGCTGGCCAATCCACGTCAGTATGCGTACCTGGTGCGGCCCCAATGACCTCAAGCATATGCTCTGCTAGATTGGCCTTGGGTGGCAGAGGCGGGCCTCCGTTGCGAGTGAAGTAGTCCATCAAGATCTGCGAATTATGACCGATTTGGCCAAAATAGACAGTTTTTCCTCCCTTCGCGAGAAGAAGTAGGCGGTCAAAACGTTGGAAAAGCATAGAAGAGGGCTGATGAATAGTACACAATATCGCTTGACCGCTCTTAGTCAGTTGCTCCATCAAGTCACAGATAGACCAGGAAGTCTGGCTATCCAGTCCAGAAGTCGGTTCATCGAGGAATAGTAAGAGCTGCGGACGTGCGACAAGCTCAACCGCGATCGTAAGTCTCTTGCGCTGTTCAACATTCAGGCCTTCACCTGGGACACCGATAATGGCATCTGCATAGGCATCCATCCCGAGGAGCGATAGGACAGTCTCGACGTAGTCCAGTCGTTCTTGCTTTGAGTATTTGGCTGGTTGCCGAAGCATGGCACTAAATCGTAGCGCTTCTCGTATCGTTGAGCTCGCCTGGTGCAGATCCTGTTGAGTCACATAGCCCGTCTTCCTCTGGAAGGAAGAGTCACGAGAGTGACCATTAACAAGCATATCGCCGGACACAACACCCATGGTCACTCGACTGGCGAGGACGTCAAGAAGGGTGGTTTTGCCAGCACCCGAGACACCCTATGAATAGGTACGTTAGCAAGTCTGAGCGGGGAAGTGAAACACCAGGGCAGTATAGAAGATACTCACCATGAGAGCGGTCAAAGTGCCAGGCTTGACCCAACCATCGACATGATCTAAAATTCTGCGCGTCTCGCTCTTGATCTTGACATCGTAACAGACATCCTTCCAATGGAAGACGGACGTTTGCTTCTCGACCTCTACCTTATCACTCGACGAACCAGAAGCCTCTTGCTTTCCTGTAGGCGTAGGAACACCCGACTCTTCATCGCTGACCCGCTTGCCAGAAACCTTGTGCATGACCTCCCGAAGAAAGACCAAGACTTCGCCTTTCGAGCGCTCCGAAGCGACATATTCGGTGGTCCAGAGATGAAGAGCCATGAAGAACACAGTCCAAGCAATGATGATGCCGAAATTCCTCCATCGATGGCTGTTGACAAACCCGAAAGAGGCCTTCAAGTAATCCTCTCCCCTGACGAACGATTGACCGGGCACGGATCCGGGCACATTGCACACGTATTCGCTGTTGCCCAGGTTCTCGTAACCAGGACCATGCGGCACAAAGTCTGAACAGGGGAATTGTTGACCCACAAATTCGATCAGAAATACACTCTCCAGTCCGTAATAAACAGGATTCACCCATCGGATCCAGCCGAGCCAGTTCTGCATGTAAGCGGGTGGGATCGCAAATCCTGAATACAAGACCAAGGCTAACAGGATGATGCAGGCGGGCGCCAGAGCCTGCGCGATGGACTTTGTTGCAGAGCCAATGAAACGGAACATCATCGACATACAGAGGGTTATTGAGAATGATAGAAGAAGGAATGCGAAGAACGGGCCCGGTTCACGACGAAGGTTGCACATGAAGTAGAGCGTGCAATTGAGAAGGATTGAGTTGACGATTTTGTACGGAAGATCGGTTGTCATCGCTGACAGAGCCTCCGCGCTGGGATGGTAAAAAGCGTACCGAGACTGCTTTTCGACCACTTTCCGCTTCGCATATAGAGTCATAATCTCGAGGATGCTCGAGAACGCGTTGATGAGGACGATGAAAAATAACAGAATGGTTCGACGGAAGAAGCTCGTAGTGTTGAAGGGAAGGTTATAGAAGATGCTCGAGATAATCAGACCCTCGAACAGGTTGCTGATCAGCATCGTGAGAGTGATGCTTGGGTCTCCCATCAACATATTGAAGCCTCGCCAGAGGTTGATGGTATATTGCTGCAGGTAGGAGAGGTTGAAGGGTGATCGTTCTCGCTGAGCAGCCGCCTGGTCGAGCCTTCGTGATTCATAGAATCTCTGAAGATCCGGTCCATCAAAGGGATGTTGTTCCATGTAGTAGTCGATCTCGTCAATAAGCCTCGATCGTTGCTGGCTTTGCTGCCAGGCTTGGGCGAATTCGTCCGATGTTCGAGGTGGGTTGGCTCCCTGTCGGATTACTCTCTCGCTGGGGTTCGTCATTGAAGTGAGGAAGTCGGCTGTCGTCTGTTGTTCGGGGCAGATGAACCCGAGGTTCTCGAAGTAGGCTTGCGCCTCGCTTGTCTTTCCGAAGAAGATCTGACAGCCCTCATACAAGACGATGACCTTGTCAAATAGCTATGTACCAAGTTAGCCAAGAAATTATCCCAAAACAAAGGCTATGCTTACATCATAGGCACTTTGAGGCGCTTGGTAGATTGCGACGCAAGAGGCGATACCAAGAGTATCAGCTTGAGTGCGCAAGACGCGACAGAACTCAACAGCGTTGGCGCTGTCGAGACCCCGTGTACTGTTGTCCCAGCACTGTAGAGGGGAGTATCCTAGCGCGGCCTCAGCGATTGTGACTCTCTTACGTTCGCCACCGCTGATACCACGGACGTAATCATCACCGACTCGCGTATTCTTGGTATGTGATATACCAAATATAGCCATAATAACATCACGAAGATGCTCGGCGTACTCTCGGGCGGTGATACCGTGGGGGAGCTTGTCCTTTGGAGGACATCGGCATCGAGCAGCAAAGTAAAGAGTATCACCAACAGTCAAATGAGGGAAATGGTGATCAACTTCAGCAGTGTAGATGGCCTCACCTCGGTAGGCCTTCTTCATCTGCTCGGGCCGGATACCCTGGTAGTTCAAGACTGTATCATCGCCAAAGTGGAACCCGTGAGTCTCGCCAGCAATACTGCGAAGAAGGGTCGAGCAGCCAGAGCCTGGAGGACCGAGAACACATAACATCTCTCCAGCCTCCACGTACCCGTCAATACCGCGGAGGATATCAATACGCTGACCTTTGTCCCCAAAGATCTTTCTGGCGAAACTCGAAGCTTTGAGAACAATGTTGGTCAGAGTATTCTGGAAGTCGGTCGTCTGACCAAAACCATACGCGTTGAGGTTCTTGAACGCAATACCGGCGGTACGAGGAGTACTGCCATCAGCAGCTTTGGTTCGGGTCTTGAGATACGCCTTTGCCCATTTATTGGAGTTGAAATGGGGGCTTTGCGGATCAAGAGGGCCGCCATTACTCAAGGGAAACAATGGCCCATGGCCTGATGTAGTAGATTGACTAGTAAATCTACGCGCCAAGTCATGGATCTCATCCTCGTACTCAGGCCCATCAGACACGTCGATGTTCCGTGTTCTGTCGCCCAAAGTAGCGGAGGACATAGAAGTGGCGTCGTTAGGACGCGGATCGTTTGGAGGATTCATCTGTCTTGGTGGAGCAATTCAAATGAGTTTTCAGAGAAAGTATTGAATAATTGGTGATTGTATAGCGACAGCAAGTGAAATAATGGTGATTGGATCGCTGATGTTAAGTCATTGGCCTGGGTCGTGCTGGGTTGTCTTATAAGTTGCGGCAAGGGGTATATCAAAGGCGTGGGCTGGGGCAGATTTCTACAACAACGGCCACTAATTCCAAGCGTAATCTCACGTAGCGACGGACATCCGTTGTCCAGATATACCTGGCCTAAACATTCCGTCATGATACACATGAACTTAAAGGCCGGACGGAGCGGAGGACCGAAATAGTGGGACCTTGCGGTATCTCGGACTGTCCGAGCACCGGATTACTCCCCGACTTATGGAAGACCGCGCCACAGACTCATCGTTATTAAACAGATCGACGACGTAGATCTTGGCATTATCATTATTTGAGATTATCTCTTACAAATATGTCACTTTGCTAAGCCCGAGTCTGGGAACGGGTTTCACGGAATCCGTGATAGAAACACGGACCGACTGCGTGTGAGCCTAAGCCTGAGCTGTTTGACATATCTCCCGTCCAAGTATCTTATGTAACTATCTTCTCCAAAACATTGGTATCATTCAGATACCACGTCAAGGACTCCAAGTCATCGGTAACAAATTTCTCCGCCAGCGTCCATCCATTTCCAAACCAGCCAAACTCATTATCATCACAATACTTGTACTCAAAGTCTTCCCAGCGAGGACGACTCAAAGTCCGCACGCAGTGTAAACTGCTGCCCGGCCATAGCGCCGTGATCCGTCCACGCTTCTGCTCCTCACGTGAGGCACCAGTCTCGTATGTCTTGTACCAAGAATTGCACTCCTCTGCAAATACAGTCTGTTTGAAGAAATTGTCACAGTAATCGGTGAACGCTTGAACCATATTTCGCTTTGGCTCGATGCGCGCGATATTATCGTATGCCATTCGGGCTAGGATCTTGGCGATGTAGGTATTTGTCTTCTCGATTACGAGCAGGAGACTTCCGGCGCCAGGCATAGAATTCGGGCCCATAGATTGGAAGAAGTTGGGGAAGCCATCTGTGCAGACGCTCAGATATGTCTCTGGCCGTTTTTGGAAGCGCTCTCGTAGGTTTACTCCACCAACACCATAAATGGGAAAGCTTCGGCTGGCGGGTGAGGTTTGGAAGCCGGTTGCGCAAATAATCACATCAACTGGACGGTGTTGCCCATCCGCAGTGAAGATTCCTGTCTCATCAATCTTGGTAATGCCGGAGGTGATGGTGTCAACCTTTGGAGATGCCAGGGCCTCAAGGTATCCTGGTCCAGGTGACATGCGCTTACAGTAGGGCGAGAAGTCAGGTTGAAGGTGCTCGTAGATGTCAGGTCTCTCCTTGAGTCTTTGTGTCATTGACTCTTGAGCTAGAAGTCGAAGGTTGGTCTGTTCTGATGTCCCGCTGAAGAGAACACCAAAGTTCTTGTTAATGTTGTGCTCGATGGATCGTCTGTACTTCAAATATGCTTCTCGATCTGTCTCCCAGCTTTGAATCTCGTCTGGGGAATACTGGAAGTTGCCGCCTGCATCTTTGATACGCTGCCTGGTCTCTGGATCACCGAAGAGACCAACAATCCAGGATTTGCCGCGTATGTAGTGATCCATGTGCTTGACACCAGGTAGTATTGCGGGGACAATCTGGAGTCCACTACTGCCGTTTCCAATAACAGCGACTGATTTGTCCTGTCCAATTGTTTATGGTCAGTTGAAAGTTCTTCAAAGTCTGCTTGAGCGTGACGTCTTACCTTGAGATCAACGTTGGCATCCCAGTTTGCACTATGAAGGAGCTGGCCTTGGAACGAACGAATACCGTTGATATCAGGCCACCTCCACTCATTCAAAACGCCTTCGCCTGTAACAAGAACCTCGGCAGAGTCTTCATACTCAAGACCTGTCTTCAAGTCTTTTAGCTGGACAAACCACTTATTGGTGGTCTCGCTCCACCGAGCACCGGTGCACTTCTGCTGGAATCTCATGTGCTTCCTGATGTCGTATTTAGTGGCAACGTCTTTCCAGTACTGGAGAATCTCAGGGGCAGAGGCAAAGAATGAAGTCCATCGCGGCGAAGATTCGGAGGTCAACTGGTATGCGTGTGCGGGAACGTCTAAAGTTCGTCAGAAAAATATTATACATAAGCGCTTAACAGTAGATGCTCACCACAAGCACAGCCAGGATATCTATAGACAATCACATCAGCCTTGACCTTCGGCCAGTTCAGTTGCATGAACTTACCTATTCTCATACCATGTCCCGCCGAGCTCAGGGTTCTTCTCATAGATGACAAGTTCCAGGTTAGGGACTTGCTTTCTAAACTCAATGGCACCGCAAATACCGGAAATTCCAGCACCAATGTAGATGACCTTGAGTGGGCGAGCCTGATCTGTGCATCGCTGCGAGACCCAGGGTTTAGGAGTTTCCTTGGTCGCTGGCTGTAACCTTTCCTTCCCACTGTTGCTTTGGTGTGCTTCCTTGGCTTGAAATGAAGCATTGCTGGCAAAGTTGCCGTTGGAAAGGAAGCTTGGCAATTTGCTGCCACTGTCACCGAGAGCGTTAGGCATCGTGGGTTGCGGGATAAAAGTCAGGTATGATGCAAATTTAGTCCAAGGACAGGACCTGCGGCTTGACGGTTTATATGGGTGAGCAAAGCTTATCTTTCACGACAGTTCGCTTTTATCACAGGGCCAGATCATGGGGGAGCAACACAAGGCCCCGGTTCCCGAGTCAAGGACCCTCCGTGCGTTGGCGTCTCGCTGCTCGTTATCATAGCTTTCATGCCACAAAACCACCGGTAGATACGAAAGGAGATAAGCCTGATGCCTTACCCCGCGGATCTAGATGCAAATGTCGCGTATCCTGTTCTTCATTAGGTTAAGGATATCACGGTTAAGGTTCCCGATTATCAGCGGTTAGTGACTCCGAGCGCTATCTCCCCGCAATTCTCGGAATGGCTAACCGTTAGCCCCGTGTGCCACTGGAACACAAACCAAGATGCTGTTTATCACTGAGTAATATTGAATAGAACCCCTCCACATTTGCCATCAGGAGGATATAAGTAGCAGGGCATAAGAAAAAACATTGTGTAACCATCATCTCACTCAATAGTATCCTGGAGTCATTGAACAACAAGTGCTACGACGTCTGTCCCATTGACCTACGGCTGTATTCTCCTGCCCCAATTCACATCTTACAAAGGCCTGCATTGTATTGCAATCCTACTACCAAAATGGACAGTTTGACAGAACCGATTCTGTACCACTTGAAATCAACCAAGCTGATTCCCAACTCACCCAAACCACTACTGCATTACAAGAACGCTTTTGTCAAAGATGGTCAAGTCGATCGGACCAAAGCATTCGATACTTTTTGCGGCAATGGCTGGGATGTACAGTGGGTCGTTAGATATGGCCAACATCAGCGATCCCATTATCATTCCCAGTCCCACGAAGCTATGATAGTTGTCTCAGGCCCTGGCCGCATCCGCTGGGGTGTTGCAGACTTGAGTGATGATCCGCAAGAGCATACTTATGGAACGGCCTATGAAGACGGTGGACTGGAGCTCGAAGTCAACGTGGGGGATCTTTTTGTCATCCCAGCAGGCGTTGCACACAAATCATATGATCCATTGGCTAACACGGCATCTTTTGGTTGTATGACTGGAGACGCTCGTGGTATTGATGCCGAAAATCCGAGAATTGCTGTTGCAGAGGTACCACTGGAGGGGTTCTGCATGATGGGTGCTTATCCCAGAGGGTTTTCATGGACATGGGACGAGGGAGGTGATAATGCAGACGACTTCAAAGCAGTATGGGCCGTCAAGAATCCTGCCACTGATCCATTTACTGGAGAGGATGGCGGTGTTAGTAAGTATTGGAAGACTGTGGGTTTGACTACTGCCTATAAGGTCAAGCTTTAGGCTGCGAATAAAGCTAATAGATATATATTAACAAACATTTCTCTCGATAAGCTTTATAATAAGTACTGGGAGACAGTCAGAACTTAATAAAAAGTTAAAAATTATAATTTTACATAGTTATACTACACTTTAAAATACTCATACTTCATAAAAGCATCCAAATAGTCTATAAATGTAAAACATAAGGATATCCCAGAGTTGCAAGATATCAAGACTGCAAAAGGAAGGGTCTGGCCGGGGATTGAACCCGGGACCTCTCGCAAGCTGAGCTGTAGGGTTTTCCCTAAGCGAGAATCATACCACTAGACCACCAGACCGAGAAGGAAAGAGCACGTGATGTGATTAAGGTTATGTTTTCCAAATGATGAATATATTGATAGCAAAGAAAGACTGCTTAATCCTAACCCTCGAAATATTATCTACACTCTCCGTGAACAAACGTCAAGATCTCACGTTTTGCCCAGGTATGTGGCCAGGTATCTTCACGTGACGATTTAGAATTTATACCGTTCATTCTTTGGTGCAGTGAGCTTTTATACTCGGGGATGTCTTGCAGAACCAAGTCTCCGTATCTCTTGTGTTCACAAGCAAGTCACAGTATGTTGCACTCGATGCAGATGGAGAGGCTAAGAGAGCATATCACTAAATCTGTTAATGAGGGGTGGAATCAAGTAGAAGAAACCGAATATTCCAGCTGCTATTCAAGTCTGTAAATGAATAAAGATACTGATGATGTGTATATTGCCTTCTAAAAGTTAAAGTTAAATAGGATTTTTTAGTGTGTTAGCTTATATGTCTCGTTGAGATGTTACAAGCTTTAGGCATCAATTAATGATGTGCTGTCCAAGAGATGTCGTGTGAAGCAAGGTCTTATCCAAAGTTGAAGCAAGTACGCCCCCTTGGAAGGAAGCAACACTTGCTTTTTGAAGCCTCTAGTGTATCAAGGGTTACCCAGCACTTAAATGTTTTCCTTCCTTCTGAGGTTGCGGGTATGTCGTAGGAGGTCTGCAATTGAGCGACTTATGGCCAGTACACGGCCTTTGGGCCTTTAGCTGCTCACTTTAACGAATGACTTTTATACTTCCTTAGTAGAACTTTTGCTGTAAGTCGACTGCCGGGCTCTGAATTTAATGGATTGTTACTACGGAGTATTTTGGCGACTAAGTGATCCTGCAAGACTTAGTGAAAGAACTACTAACTAAGTTCTGTCCGCCGGTTCAAGCTCTCAGCAACAAGTCCCAACTGCAAATAACACATCTAGATCACAACTTAGACATTATACCATATCGACTAACCAATTGCTATCACCCTTGCCCGTTCAATGTATCTCTGACGTATTTTACGGAACCTGTGAGATCACAATTCTCCCAAGCTTCTTCCATTTATCTCACCAAGAGCCCAAAGTGGCCGCCATATGCAGTAGTAAGACTCAGGCTTTCCTGTACATATTACTTACAGATATTGGGGCGACGCTAGCCGTGATCGGCCAAGACCAACAAGTTTCAGGAAGCCATCCACTGTAGCCGATATCTAAAAACTCCAAAACTTGCAAAGATCAGCAAATTTGATGATTGGACAAACCGCAATGCCTCGTACACACTGTAGAGGATGAAGACCCATCTCCCAGGTCTTGATAAGCTACCCAATCGTGGGCTTCGGCTATGATATGCCCCTTACCGAGACCATTGCCGTAGTCGTTTATGCTGACGTGAACGAGGTGAATGCCTTTCCAAACGAGGCCGTTTTCTGCACAAGACTGTTCTGGATGTAGTCTGTCGAATGAGCGGACGGACCTCCGAAATCAACCCCTGCATCCCGCTCGGTAACCCCACAGGTCAGCCGGACTACGAGGCACATTCGGTATCCTCAAAGCCTCAGCTGCGGTTCGGATGGCACGGATGGGTCAATAAGAGTTGAACTCGTTTGGGAGCTGAAGCTTAGTCGTGCGCCTTACCTCGAAAAATGGCGTGGTTTCATGTCGCTGTTGGTATGTTTCTTGCCGACCTACTTATCGTGATGATAAGTGACATCTCAAAATAATAGACTTGATTCTATAATCCTTACATAATTATTTATTGAAGTCTCTTTGCGGGTGCATGATCCTACTTTACTGTCTGGAGCTCAAAACTTGTACCTTTGTTTTTCCATACCCAAAGTGTTGGGAGTCAAAAAATTCGACTGGGGAGGTTCATCATCAACCCTTTCATGTTAATCGCTTTAGATCACTGGCGCTAAACTTACATGGAGCTGTAGCCTTAAATGGGTTATGCTCCCGGGACTAGCCGCACAAAGATCATTCACTTGTGAGATGAAAGGCTCGCGTCCAGGGACCCAAGAACTTGGGTGTGCTACTGTGCCGAGTTCCGTGTTTTATACTTCTTCGTTATGCATATTTGTGGCTGATGGCACCTTCACATCGGCCTATGAGGCTTCACTTGCTAGCGACCTGCCATCGCAGCACAGGATGCTCAGCCATTACTTGATGTTCCCTGGTCCCAGTCAAAACTATGTTCAGCTGTGCTTGTGTGAGACATGTTGTTGATTTATTTTTGTCTGACAACTTCAGTCTTCTGCGTATGTCATCGATTTACGGACCTGACGATATCCAATGGCTTCCCAGTATCCCGTGTGAGCTTGTGCTATCATCCCCACCCGAGCGTTTCTCGGCAGTTGGGTCTCACAGGGCGGAGACTGTTCCCCAGACCTGTCCCCAGTCGTTGGCTTTACAAAGGTTCCATGGGACCCCATTCTGTGCTTCCTCCTGGGTTCCCATTTAGGAGATGTTGGAGACTGTGCAGGGGTGCAGTACGAGGCATGGTGAAAGTTTCCATGCATCAACAGCCAAGGCCTCCAATAAGATCAGGTACCAAGGGCCATCGTAGTCAAAGGACGAAAATAACGGACCGATTATGCAACATTGGGTGTAAGTGAACAGAGCCTCTTGAGGGATGAGAGAACAAAGGAATTGTCCACTTTATAGGACACCAGGCTTTCAGGGAAATCATGCCCTGAAACTCAGTGTTATCAAAGAATCTCAGTAGACTTGTGGTCTAAAAAGCATTCGAAGACGTACTCTATTAAGTCGGGAAAGAAGATGCAATATATTCGAACTGATAGGCTTTGTAGACGTACTAATAAAAGTAGTTATATCTGGGCGTGGATTTCTTAGCAATAAGGTCATTCTCATCTTATAAACGTGACATATGAAAGGGGGCCCTAAAAAGCCTTGCCTTGGTTAGTCTACTCGAGCTAAGCCATCCGACCCGTAGGTATTGGCCAGAGTTTTACTACAGGCGTAGTGTCTATCTAAATCTCATGATGCAATTAACCATAACTTTCAAACATCAGGGTTTGTAACTCCTCGTATAGATGGACCAAGTTCTTTCAACTGCCGGTGCTTTCTTGTAATTACTAGTAGACTTTACAGTATATATACCCCCCATTCATCGCTTGACAACTGGTTCAAGAACCATTCTTCTTCCTTTCACTCAGAAGCCTCTTCATCTCACAAGTATATACACTCTTGCATCTATCAACTCTTTTCATCCAAAATGAAGTTCTCTATTATCACATTATCTCTCATCACTCTCGTCAATGCAGCTCCTGTAGCCGATCAGGGCGGTGAGATTTCATACGGCGCCCTCAACCGCGACCATGTCCCTTGCTCAGCCAAGGGCGCGTCGGCCGCGAACTGCCATCCTGGTTCTGAAGCCAACCCCTATAACAGGGGCTGCAGCGCCATCGAAAAATGCCGTGGCGACGTTGGTAATAACGTAAGTTAACAGACCAAGTTCCTCCTATGAAACATCGCTTAACTATTGATTCAGTGAGAGAGAGCCCATTAAGCTCGGCTACTGGGATAGCGTGGATGGGGCCGGAGGGCAAGATCATAAGGGAACTGCGAGTTATGATAAAAGCCTAGGTTTTTTATCTAACTGATTCACAACTCGGACGTGTTGGCGTGATATGTCTCGTTGAGACGTCATCAGCTTTAGATATCAATTATTCGCAACTCGTAACTATTTTTCTCGTTCACAGTCCCGGTATTTATTTATTTATTATTAATATAAGACTCTCCATTCTATTATTTAATTCTGTGCTTTCGCTTAATTGATAATTAATAGTCTACCAATGTACCCTTCGGAGATGCCACCTGTAACTGTACTTGTTCTAGCATATACCAAGGAAAATATACATTGTTCTATTTCCTTGGTATGTTCGGTCTCTTGTAAAACTTATTTGCTATCTAGCTTTTAGCAGGGCCATATCTTTTGCGTCCCGTGGCAAATCAGGAGACACCAGAAATTCTCATTAGTTGCCAAGATCCAAGCCGTTAAAAATGACGTTGAAACATATATGTTAAATGTAGCTCCAGGGTAGATCTGTCTCATGCCTTATCACAACTACCGAAAGCCTTATCTTGGCAGACAGCCAGTGTGAGATTTGGGAGATTGGAGAGCCAATCAGTGGAACACTGTGCTGATCGGACTCAGCCGATTGGCAGATTGTGATGCTCACTCCTTAATCAAGGAATCGCCGCCCGCGGTATGCCGCCCCACTTAAGTAAAATAAGAAGCACGTCAGCAAATGCATCATCCCAAAGTCAAAATGCGCGCCGTTTCCCGTTCCCGGCGCCTAAATTAAATTTTTGCAATTTTGTTTCTCCCTATTTTACGTGTCTTGTCGTGACGATTCTACTGCCTGGGCTGCGTAAAGCAGCAGCCAGGTCATCCTCACAAGTATGGCGTCTGTACATATCGTCTGTCTTTACATCATTGCTTCTTTCACTGTTGGCGTCTTATCAGCAACTTCTCATGAATCTGACGTGATCATTTATGGCAACACGGTTGCCGCGCTCGCAGCTGCCATCCAAACGGTTCGTATGAACAGAACCGCCACATTAGTCTTTCCGACAACACGAATCGGCGGTCTTACTACTTCGGGCTTGGGCTGGACGGACTCAAAGGATGGAAACACTATTGGCGGAATTGCCAGGGAGTTTTACGGCAAAGTGTACGACTATTACGACAACGACGACGCATGGACGCGCGAAACACGAGATGACTATCTCGCAAAACATATCGAAGCGCAGCCTGGGCCGGCCATTGGCGACAAGGTTCAATGGACGTTTGAGCCCAAAGTAGCAGAGGAGATCTTGGAGAAATGGATCAAGGATGAGGGAATTCCCGTCTTTCGTAACGAGTCCATCCTTCGTACTAGCAGTGGCGTGAAGAAGGATGGAACTGTCATCAAATCCTTCCAAACACGGTCCGGGTCAACTTTCTCAGGAAAGATGTTTATTGATGCTGGCTACGAAGGTGACCTCATGGAGACAGCGGGCATATCATATCGCGTTGGGCGAGAAGACAAGCAGGAGTTTCACGAGTGGGCGGCTGGTATTCATTTCAACGAGCCCAGAAGACTGGCTGCCATTGACCCTTACAACGATCCCGATGACCCTGATAGCGGTCTGCTTCCCGGTGTTGGTCGCGTGATCACCAAGTTTGAAGCTTTAGAGTCGCGTGGCAAGAAGGATCATCGTCTCCAAGCCTTCAACTACCGATTATCCTTAACAACAGAGGATGACAACAAGGTGGAATTCTTCAAACCAGATGGCTACAATGAATCCCACTACAAGATCTTGATCAGATATATCAAGACTGGTTACTTGGGCCCGTTCTTCACGACACAACTCATGCCTAATCTTAAAACCGACACCAACGCGGCTGGCCAGATTAGTACTGATCTGATAGGCGGAAGTTATAACAACACATCCAATTATGCTGAGTACTCGTACGAAGAGCGGGAGGCTGCTGCGAAAAGGCACAAGATCTGGGCGCAGGGACTTCTCTGGACACTGGCAAACCACAAAGATGTACCGGACTTTATTCGCAAGAACACCAGTGCCTGGGGCTACGCTAAGGATGAGTGGACGGACAACGGCAACTGGCCATATGAGATATACATTCGCGAGGCTCGGCGGATGGACGGCGAGTATACGATGACACAAGCCGACATTCAGCACCCGAAACCGTATGATAATGACACTGTCGTTGCAGTTGGATACTACACCCTTGACGTCCACCAAGTCGAGCGTGTAGTTATCAATGATCGGATACATGACGAAGGTCTCATTCACGTTCCCAATCCAGGGCCATTCAGCGTCCCTTATGGATCTATCGTTCCCAGGAGAGAGGACGCTACCAATTTTGTCAACCCTGTGACAATGAGCGCCACGCATATTGCTCTATCTGCAATCCGTATGGAGCCCCTCTACATGATCATGGGACAGAGCGCGGGAGCAGCGGCTGTTTTGGCCATCGAGGACAATGTTGCTGTGCAGGATGTTGATCGAAAGAAGCTGAAAGGGAGGTTGAAGGACCATGCACAGGTCTTGGAATCTTTCTCTATAACATTGAGGCCGAGTCAACGTTTGCTTTTAGTCGGTTTCATTTCTTGTCTTTTTTATACCACATTATAGATGCATAACGATAGAGGTATATAGAATGAAAGGGTTTGATGTTTTATTGCAATCACTTTGCCAAACGTAGCCTTGCATGTTTATCCAGTACTGAGTTGTGTTACCTCATGGAAATCCAGGTAATCATCAAAGAGTTCATGATAGCCTTACGCACTACTCATACTACCTTGGCGTACCAGAAGCACTCGCCTACTGGGTCACAGTCGTAGCTGATATTTACAATACTCAAGAAAGGGCTGGTAAAGAAGCCAGGCTAGGGATAGATCATTAAATTGAATCTACACGACACTAATTGTAACAACGCTACACGGCTATGAAAACTCATTGGTTGTGAATGGGGATTTTTTCATTGTCGACAGGCTTTATGCAATTTCCCAAAACCTCGGGTTACTTAGGAATTCTTCTTATGGCTTCATTATCTTGCTAGTATATCATAAGCTTTAAGCATTGATAAAACGACCTTCTAAGAGAATCTTTTGCAATGGACATACGTCCACCCTCAGCCGTCTTTGGTTTTTTCCACTTACTCCATCGATACGAATATTCCTCGAAACTTGCTGGGAAATCTACCAAATAAGGACATGATCCCAAAAGACCATCGATAACTAGAGGCGGTGTATCATCAGGCAATTCTATGTCCAAAGATCTCAGACCTTTTGTCTTCTTGCAAGCCCGGATGACCAATTTCCCAACGACAAGGAAAGGTTTGACATGCCGAAGGGTAGTTGAATGCTTTTTGATCATGTCGGCAAGAGCCTTGTTCGTAGCATCTGATGCCATGCGAGTTCCGCGCCTTGACGCAACATATGATCATTTCACATACATTATAAATATACATTCCAGGAAAGCCTCTGTCTTGGAAATGGTGTTGATTGTGTCAACAGAGACATAGCAACCTGTCCCCAGAGATAGCACTTTAAATTTTCTCAGATGGGGTATGACTCCCGAGATCCAATCCTTGTTCTCTACTACCAGGTCAACTTTCCGTGTTTCCAGTGTGCTCGCCCATGCTCGGCAGGCTTTCTCCAGGTCGGCAGTAGTGACGAGTCCATATGAGACCACAAGAACCTTGAGCTTCTGATACTGTTGAGATATTTTGGCTATCCATCGTTCTGGTTTGTATTGTGATAAGGTTGAGATGCTCAAGAGGCCTCAGTCTTCACATTTCGTAACGCTCATGAGGGTCAGTGCAGAGTCAGTGCATGCAATCGAATCGTCAAATTGAGAGAAATGAGGACTTCATAGATCGATACACAAGGATACAAGCAAGTAGAATTAATACATTCTGAATACTCATCATATTAGAACAGCTGTTCAGCTCCAATACCCTGTCTAGGAAGAGTTGGAGTTATCAGCACACGACCAGGCGCCTGACCCTCCAGCAGCTTTGTATGCCTGGATGATATCGACAATTGATCCATAAGTACCAGCGACCATCAACAAGGTGCCAGAAGCAATAACAAACAAACTCCATCCACAAGCGGATAGCCACCTGGGTGAAATAGCGCGTTTCTCCCAGTTGTCGTAAAACCACATGAAGCCCATGGTCTGGAAACACATGAGAGTACCAACGAGCGCTCCAATCAGTGATATCAGGCTGTAGAAGATGGGAATGGCACTGGCGATGATGTAGGCAATGATTGACACGATGAATGTGCAACCTAACCAAGTGCTCCAGTGAACCGCGGAGTTTGACGCCAAATGCTTTGTGTTTCTCAACAATCGGACAAACATGTACTTGCTAGGCAGCTGTATCTCATTAGCAACATGGAACCAATGGGGGGGGAGGGGGATAAGAGTCATACATGAGTGACAAGAGTAATCGATACGATCAATCCTGGAATGGCGACGCCGTAGCTGGCCTTTTTGATGGTATCACCAGCCGAGCCAAGAGCAGGCGAGGATACATAAGATCCACAGAAGTAGTACATCAGGCAACCAATCGTAAGGTAAGTCACGGTCACGATGGCCTGACAGATGGTCAGAGCTCTCGTGTATTGTTCGGGTCGTCGCATCTCAGCAACAATAGCGAAGAAGCCTGGAGTGCCGCCATATGCTGAGATGAGGGAGCAGATTGCTGAAGCTGCTTGGATAAAGGAGGGTTTGTTGAAGAGCTTGTAGTCTGAGACCCAGACGCCGTCTTGGGGGGCTGCAGCTGGTCGATCTTGGACACCTGTCGCGATGGTGACCATGATCACTGTAGACATTAGCTATTAATCTCAAGATTCGACGCGAGACTCACCGGAGATGATAATGCTAATGACACCAAACCAGGCTAGCCAGCTCATGCGAGCAAGGGTTCTGATGCTCGAGAGACCAAAGCCCAGCACTGCAGCCACGGCGACGAAGACGGCGGTACAAGCTCCATGGCTAGACACAGCGTTGAGGCCAATAGAGAGACTAAGCATACCAGCACCAGACACAAAGACCCAGTCTGTGTACCAAATCAGCATTTCGCTATGCATGACTGACATGAAAACTTACAGATCCACATGGCAAAGCCAAAGAACTCCTTGCCTACGACTCCAAACATCATTTCTCCGGCATCGTCGATGGCGTAAACATGGCGATGTCGCAGCTTGAAAAGACCAACGATCCAATTGGACCAAGTTGTTATTATTGCAACAGCTAGCAGACAGATGATGCCAGGTATCATGCCAAGCGCGTTGAATGTCGCTGGAATCGAGAGGACACCGAGTCCGATTTGCGTTTTCATCATCAGCCCAGCGGTACCGATGAGTCCGACCTGAAGAACACGTCAATTCTGTAAATCATGCCATTTTCCGTCGCAAATTCTGCTTACGCTTCTGTAGTCAGGACCCTCATCCGAAATCTCACCAAAAACAGCATCGTGATGCAGCGAAGCTTCATTGTCGGGCTTATTCAACTGCGAGGGCGTAAGAGCCAGGCCGTTACCCTCCTCGGCAGTCGAATTGATGTTATAACTATTCATGATGATGTGTTTGCTTGAAGCAGGGATCTGCAAAATAAAAAGAACAGCAGCCGGACACGACTTTATACGTAAAACTTTGACTCATGCTCCATACTCAGCCCACTCTGGCTCGCCCCCAGACCCAGTATTGAGAAACCGGGCCCGGGCATCGAGAGCATGCGGCATCTGCCGAGCAAGGAGATAAACCAATTATGCAGGCTGTGATGAGTGAGCATCCGGGGTTCCCCAGATATTACCCCGCGGACGGAAGCATGGAAAGTTACTGATCCAACGAGTCTAATCAATTGCAGAGGGAGAGAGGGTGAAAATTTGGTGATAACGTTCCGTACCCACTGCGGAAGCGGTAGGGCCAATCGCTTTCCACGCGCTGGAGCGGTTTTGGTGGGTTGGCCAATGGGCACGGCACGAACCCTGACATGACGGTTGGAAAAAGCCGTTGGGGGAGACGCCTCATTACATAAAGTCCTATACCGTGCATACAACCCTGATCTTGGGCCCTTTTTGGTGAACTCAAGTTGCAGATAGGAAACTTGTTACATCTTTCCGGTCTTATTTATATCTCCAAATGCTCCATTATGCAGTTTGAGAGATATCGTGTCTGATACTGATTGGCGTCGCTTATCCAAATCCCAAGCTGAAACAATTAACATAGAGTGATAGGAGAGTTACCGTTAGCAAATCCAAGTTTTGAGTTTTGACCTCTTGGGAAATGATTCACACTAAGAGACCCTGTTGGCGTTTCGTACCTCTCAGCCATGTTACCCATCTAACATCCGTCCCGTCCATCCGTCCATCCGCAACGGTACGGAAGTCTAAGTCTATCTTCACCTCATGTGTATTAACATGTTGCAGCTCCTATACAATCTGTGCTCGTTTACACTTGAGAACCCCTTACCCGACTCCCGACATGTTTTAATAAGCCGAACGCATATGGGCGGCGGGTAAGGGGAATATTATGATTTCCTGATCAGGTATGAATCAAGAGATTGTCGGCAAGGCAAAGGATGAAGCCGATGTTGTCTGGGTCAATCCGAGCATGTTCCTAATTGCCTTTCCCGATACTTGGACATACCCGCTATTATCTTTCTGGGATACAAGCTGCTAGAATGCACAGTCATTCAATCACCGACCCAGATAATTTGGACTCTGTCCGAACGGCGGTCAAATTGGGAATAGAGACGGTGGGATTGAATGCGAACCGAGGGAACCCTTAAATCCATCACCCTCAGCCATGAGTACCAACTGCAAATAGCACATCTAGCTCACAACTTAGACATTACAAAGGGTCGAGTCGACTGAAGTTGCGATGTTTTGAAAGTACATGTTACCCTATAGCTTCAAGTCGCATCCACATCTGTGGAGCACAAGCAGACCAGCTATCCAATTAGAACAGCTCGGTACCATCTGCACTAAGCCTCTCAGAGTTAGGCCAGAGCTCGCTGTCCATACGGAGATCTCCGCTACTCACGACGAACTTTTTACGAGATGATTCATGAACTGAAAACTATCAGCATTAGCGAGTATACATTGCGACACTCATCACCCAGAATGAAAACGAAAACTCATACTACGCGATGGAGCAAACGAAATGTCTTTATATAATGAAGGAGACGGCTGATGGCCACGGCCTTTTTGCCAAAGAGCTCATCAAGGCTGGGACACGCATCATTCACGAGAAGCCGATTTTGACCGTCTCACAAGATGAGACAAAGACGAAAGCCGAGTACAGATGTGTCATTGACCAAGTCGCGGATCTGAGCGACTCAGAAAAAAAACGACTGATGGATCTGTATCACAATGATAAGAAGCTACGAGAATTTTCTTTCCTCCAGGGTCAACCGTGTCCTGGGACGGACCTCGATGCAGATGTTGTCTTGGCAAAGTTCTATACAAACGCTGCGAGCATCACATCCGGAGGTCTTGAGTGTGGCTTGTTCACAATCTTCTGCCGCATGAATCACTCATGTACGCCAAACATATGTTGGGTATACGATGAGCCGACGGGGTTCATGGAAGTATACGCAGTGAGGGATATTGACAAAGACGAGGAGATCACCAACTCATACATCGAAGTTGCAATCTCCCACCAAGCCAGGATGAAGGAGCTATCGAATTGGGGCTTCACGTGTCGATGCGCTGCGTGTGAAGGGCCAGATGCTACGAAGCACGATGAGCGAAGGCGCAGGATTGCACAGATCAAGGAAATTCTTGACATTTACCAGGATACGGCAAGATCGGGTGACGCACCCAAGTTCGCTGAGATTCCAAAGACGGAGCTGGAAGCATTGAGGCTCGGCGAAGAAAGCCTCGCGCTGTTGTCGGACGAAGGGCTCGTCGAACAACTGGGTGTCATGTATGGGCTGTGTGCCAAGTTTGCCAAAGGCGCTGGGCTACATGACTTTGCGGAGGATTATGAGGAGATGGAGTTTGAGATATTGGTAATAACGACCGGGGAGTATGTCGATTGAGTTGGAAGACGTTCCGAGTGATCAAGGATTGGAAGGCTATGATATTCGGAGCTACGGTGTTTACTATGGCTTCCAGCCAGCATGATGATTCCCAGAAGAGTTTCTAAGGCATCGCTTCGAGCGGTTTCAGTGAGGGTCTTCTTCAGGGAATGGAGAGCAAGTCTATTCATAGCCACACGCTACTGCGTGCTGTGAGCCATGTTGAGGGCCGATTGATGACATTATCATACTATAGTAATCTAAATTACATGAGAAAAGAAGCTCTTGGAAGGGAACCGTCCTCTAGAAGTTTTGGGACAAAAGGAACCGAGCCAACAGCGTGACGACGGTGGAGAAATTGAAGCAAAATGTGAGCGGCGTCCAAGTCCTCTTACTCACAGCCAGGGCATGTCCAACACGCAGGATCGTCCCAGATAGAGTTCATAGAAGGATCCATGTTAGTCTCGAGTGGTATAGGCATACCGCTCAAAGCAAGCTTATAAACCGAAAACTTGCATCGATCATCCTTATATCCAGAACCCTTGCATCCTGGATAAGCCCGACAAATAGCAGCACATCGGCGAGGCGTAGCCTGGGCATACTCTGTATAAACTGTGATCAAGTTGGGATCATTTCCATCAACCCAGCCACCTCCCATATAAGCTTCGTAATTGCAGAGAGTGCCGTCAGGGGGGTTAGCGACTGGTTTACACTCATCGCCTAGAATGTAGGCGCACATCTCGGGAGGACCCTTCGGAACAGAGTCAGGAACACACGCTTCGCAGTCAGTGTAGCAGCGCGTATCCAGCCAAGCCTGCTTCTTCCAGTCGTTCTCTTCGGGGACGAAATTCTCCTTGAGTAAAGGAAGTTCAGAGAAGTAGCATCGGTTTTCGAACTGTGAGTATCCAGCGGTCAAACAGAGTGGATGGCCTTGACAGATGGCTATGCATTGCTCGAGGCGGTCTTGGTGGGGATATGACTCGCGAGTCTCTAACCAGAAGCTTCTGCTCGTGAACTTGTCGCCCCACGAACAGAGAACGTCTTTGGGATAGTTGAAGCGGTCGAAGTTACACATCTCGCCATGTGTATACTTGCATGTCTCTGTTGGGGTCGAAGAGGCAGTAGTGGTTTCTAAGGTTGAAGTGGGATCTTGTGTAGTAGATGTTGCATCTTCGCTTAAGGGTGTTGATTCTTCGATCAAGGATGTAGACTCCTCGGGCGCGTCGCTTGATGTATCTACAACAGGGCCTTCAGCAGACGTGGGAGTTGTTTCGGGCCCGGTGGTGGTACCGTCGGCGAAGGTAGGCTCCACGTCAATGCTAGTTTCTGGTTGAGGCGGTCGCATGCTTGTTGAAATGGTGCCTGGCGTAGGCTCTAGGCTTCCAGTTGTCTCGGGGTTAGGTAGCCAATGGGTTGTGTTCTGCGGCACTCTGGTGGATGGATCCGCGATGACAGTGGTCTCCGATTCCACTGGAGCTTCAGTAACGCCAGAAGTCGACGCCGTGAGGGATGGTGATTCATCACAGAGCTGACAGTTGAAGCAAGCTAACTCAGACCATTCTACGACACGTTCTGGATTTTCAGTGTTCCAACCACGAAGGCTCAATGGCTCAAGGACGAAATAGCAAGGGAATTTCGAGTTGTGGACCGTAGCAAATGCATAGCATCCATCGATGTAAGCACACGTCAATGCGCATTTCTGGATATCCATGCCTTGCATAGGATATTCCGAGAGTGGGAATACCACAAAACCAGCATTTGGCTCTCCACTGTACTCGCAGATTGGCTCTGAAGGCTTTGGCCATTTCTGTCCACAAAAGCCCGGAGGGTTGTAACCATCGGGGCAGACCTCTTGGGAAGGAATCTCGGGTCTGATGTAGCCTGTAGTGGTAGCGGGAGGGGAGTCTGTTGCAGTGGTGGCTGGCTCAATAGATGTTACTTCATTGGCCGGTTCACTAGTTGGAGTGGATGGGAGTCTGCTGGTAGTCTCCTCAGGAGTGTCGCTGTCTCCAAAGTCCAGCTGGAACTGATCGATGGTATCAGGTGTCACCTGGTTGGAGATGAAGACCGAGTCGACATAGATCAGTGCCAGCCCGTTGCCTGTGCAAGACATGGAGATGCCAAAGCTGGCACTTCGAGAGTCGGCCATGACAGTAGTGAGGACTCTGTTCCATGAGACACCAACGCCACCACTGTTGAATAGACCCATGGTGTAGAACTGGGTATTGCCAAGGTAGGCATTGATGCTACACGCCTGGCTGCCACCAGCGGTGATGACGACGTAGTAGAATTGAACGGTATAGAGGACATTTCTGCTTGGGGCAAGGTTGGTAAGAAGCTGTGAGATACTCGCAAGTCCTCCAAAAGCTCTCTTCTTTGAGTCAGTGGAAGAGCCCAAGGCAACACAGCCATTATCTGAGCTGCCATCTCCTTTATAGCAGTCGCCGTTTTGTTGGTTGGCCTCACCTTCAGCATCGAAGCCAAAGATACCGCTTTCTGAGTCCGGGTCTCTGATGGAGAATCGACCGTTGGAAACAGCATTTGTAATCACGATACTTCCCTGAGACTGTGTTGCAGTCGGCTCATCAGTCAACGTGCCACTGGATGCCTCTGTCTCTTGGCTGGTAGGGCTGTCGGATGATGACGACGCTATGGACACTCCAGATCCCTCGGTAGAAAATGTGGAGGCGATTGAAGACTCGACAACAGAGGTCTCAGCAGATGCCTCCGCCGTGGAACTTGTTACTATGGTCTCGGTAGATGCCACTCCAGTGGAAAGCGCTTGAGTGGAAAATGTTGCAGTGGAATGTGCTTCTGTGGGAAGTGTTGAAATGGACTCGTCAGTCTTGGTGGATGTTGTTGTAGAGCCGAGGCCATCGAGTCTACCGTCAACACATTGTTCGGCTATCCGCCACTGTTAGAAGATACTATAACGGACACATCAGCACATACCTCTGTACACGTTCAGAGACACTGGTGAGCAGCCAGACGGCTCAGATCCGAAAGTCATATAAACCTGCCCATCAGAAGAGGTCTGGCAGAACGAAGCTTCGCCATTGGGCAGTGAGGGATTTCGGAAGCTTAGTAACCCTCCCTCAGCGCTGAATGTTGTTGAGATCGCATTACCACTCAGTGACGATGAGGCCTCGAGTTTCTGGTAGCCATCACCGAGGTAAGACACCGGAACACCACTCTCAGCAAGCCGACCGTTGTCTAGAGTGAAGACAGTGGCAAACGTGCATATATCGGGATTGCCGTCGCCAACAAAACCACCAATATCACGCTTTGTGTTACCGCCGGAAGGGCTGACAAGAAGGATGATGCGCTGTCCTGTCGGCTCGAGAGTAGTCGAAGCGGATGCGCTAGAAGCAGCTGAGGACGCGAGGTCTGGACCTTGAGCAGTAGATATCGATATCAGTTCGACATCTGTGGTGTTTTCAACAGGGCGCGGGAGTCCCGTTGAAACTGACACTGGAGCGAGGTACGTTGAAAGGTAGGTAATGCACCAAGTCCCAGGGTCATCTCTTTCATCAACGGCAGCAGCACCACTGACAATACCGCTGAGCAGCGCAAACGCTCCAAAACGACCCTTCATTTTGGCGTGAGAATAACAGCGGTCGAAAGAATGGCAAAAAAAGAATTAAAAATTTGCTACGACACCGACTACGTATAAGATCTAGGGCCAACGGACCGAGCGCAACTAAGTAATGCGAAATGTTGGTGGCTTGCAAAATGGTCTGCTCGTTGAAATGACAAGATGCAAAGGGGTCGTTAGTGAGAGACGCCATCATCTGAATTCAGGGTCTCGATTGCGATCTCTGGGTCTAAAGTCATTCTAAGTCTGAGACTATTGACCCGAATTAGTGGGAAAACCGTTCAAAAGAATATTAGGCGCAGTCTAGTGATCCCTTGCTTAGGCGACAGACTGCTCAGCCAGCCACTTTCAAGCAAAGGAATTGTCTCAACACATAACGAGATGTAAATATCTCATAATGAACAGAACAAGAGGCGCTTGATCGCAATCTTATCAACTAGACTCAAGGTACTCTTTGATTCGTTCCAATTTTTGGCACTGCCGCACGTGGAAGAGGATCTCACTGAGTAAAGGGAGAAGAGTAAGACCCACTGGGCTTATGCTTATTAGACATGCATATCTCAGAGACATTTCAGTTATTTAGGCATAACTCAATTTGGCTGAATTGACTTTTGAGAAACATCGGAGTTTCGGCCTTTCCGCCCATTTTGCCCATTCCATCAATGACATCTGCTCTCCTACAAGAGACTTTCTAGAAAACATTTCCCTTGGTCTGTCTCATCTCCGAGACCTTCAGGTTCCTGATAAGAGCGACCCAGATAAATGACAATGCCATGATGGCCGTTCCAGCTGCCAACATTCGGGTTTGTGCATATCCGTATGCCTTCTGAATAGCGAGGCGCTCAGGCGTACCCTTTGCATAACTCAATTGCGTAGGGAGATCTCCGTAGATAGCATCGAGATTCTCAAGCGCACTTGCGGGCAGATACATCCTGAGTGCCTTCTCAAAGGTATTCGTCCAGATGGCACCAGATATTGTGTACCCGATACTGTCGCCCGCAGTGCCAGTGACGCTTAACATGGCCAACGCCGCAGCGACGTGCTGATGATCAACAGCAGCAAGAACGGCGAGTTGCATGCAAATGATGAAGACACTTCCACCAATAGAAATAAAAATCTGACACATAACTAAGTATCCCACATAGCCAGTTGGGTTTCGGAAGTAGATCATCAAGCCTTGGGCGAGGATATAAAGCGGAACGCCAGCCCAGAGGAGCCACTTGAAGTATCCAGTTTTTCGGATACCCCAGCCCACGATGAACAACAGGAAGCCAGACACAACGTTAAAGGTGTTGTTGACATAACCAGCTTCGGCGACTGTCAGATAGTTGACAACTTGAAGGAAGGACGTGAAGTAGTTGTTCCAACAGTAATACGAGATCTGATAAGTAAGATCGAGAAGACAAGCGCCGACAAGAGTTCGATCTGTCAAGAAGTGAAACTTTAGGAACGGAACTGGCGCAAAATAAACTTCATTGAGGCCGAAACCGATGAGAAGAATGAAGCCGACAATGATCATGGCGATGATGTATCCAGTTGACCAGCCATGGGGCGCCGAGGAAGCAATGGTGAACGGGAGGAGGAAGATGACCAAGCCAGCGGCGAAGAGGAACACGCCGAGAACTACAGAAGAACGATGTTAGCTTTGAGCAGATCTGCACCTTCGATTTGGACTTACCGTCAAATTCAAGCGTATAGTGCCAGATGCTCTCTTTCAATGTGCGACCACTGGCCTTCTTTGGCAGAATATCCTTCTTGGCCTTTCGCAAGTTGATCTTGAGAAGAAGATACAGCGGTGCACAGACGACAGGCGTGAGGAAGGCAAAGGTGCCGAAACCCCAAGGCCAACCAATATCAGCCAGCATTCTGTCCGAAGCATAAGACCCAGCAAAGGCTGAGATCATGTAGGGCGACGATGTGAAGGCATATGCCAAGGCTCGGTTCTTAAGATTGGTAGCATCGGCGGTCATGACATCGATACTGTAGATCAGGCCTGTGAAACCGACCGAGTAGAAGACCTGCAATTACATTAGCTTCAGTAGGCAACATGTGATTTCCGTTACGTACATTTGCGGCACAGTACGTCGACAGGTTTTTGGAGGTGGCCATCAGAATCAGACCTAGTTCACAGAATCCCACCATGAGAAGATAGCCCTCGGCTCGGCCCCAAAGATCAAGGAGCTTGGCAAGCGGAATGAAGACAGCGGCAGTCATTGAGCTCGAGATAACACCAATGGTGTTGAGAAGCGAATGCGCGCTCCAGTCGCTGGTGACATAAGGAAGTAAATTACCGACTGTCGAGCTCTGGAAAGCATTGAGAAGGTAAACGAGCCAGATGAAGATGAAGAGGCATATCAGAGATGTCTTGGACCACACGAGGGTGATGGCTTCCATGTCTTTGACACCCTCGGTGACATCCTCAGCGGGGAGGGCATCATCGGGGACAGCTGGGTGTCCATCTTCAGGATGGAAGTTCTTTTCGTGGTCTGTAGTTGTCGTGATGTCCTGAAGATCGACATCAGAGGTCTTGTTCGACCTGTTCCAGAGGCCCATTTTGGCGGTTCAAGCGAGAAAGGGAGAATTAAGCTTGAGAAGTTTTAGATTTCTCGACGAGAAAAAGGGTTACATTAAAAAGAAATAACATGCTGTATGACCCGGCATAAATCTTCCGACACCGGTGGATCACACAGCGAAAAGAACGCATCAGATAAGATCATCTTGCCCCGTTAGTTCCGACTCTGTTGGTTGCGTCCCTGTAGAGAACGGCAGGATCGGCAAGTTGAGCTGGATTCTTGGCAAATAGCGATGAGGCTCGTAAAGCAAAGAGGGTCTTGTTCACGGTAAACACGGCACGGTTAGCTCCACCGCGTACGTCAGTCAGATTATCTAGGGCCAAAGGCAACGCAGAAAGATTGAAGCAGAGTTTTGAGAGGTAAAAACTTGTTTAATCAATCTAATCTAATCTGATTTTATTGATTGAATGAGGGCGGTATCGGGCCGGATTGGAGGGCATTGTGAAATTGTTACGGAATGAATATCATAGCATGGAGGATTCAGCTGCACGGGGATACCACAGTGCTACAGCGCATACTCCGTACAAAACGTGTTATCCATAGAACCAACTACCAACACTGGCTAGAAATGAGTAACTCCGTAAAGTGGGTTCTCAAACGAGGGAATGTGATGTGATGGTCAACCCGGAAATATAACGGCCCAACCAACTCACGATGTCCCCTCGGCAATTTGATCAATCGTAAAGTTGAATCCCCCATCCGCATCCGGGTTTATATCGTGCAGGCAATATCTTGGGGTTTTGACGCTGTTTCGTCAGTCACGGCGCTAGAATTGCATACAATTGGGGCTCACCTCCAGAACCAACTGCTCAAACACATGTTTTTGCAGTTCTTGGCCAGCAAGGCGATGTCGCGCTCGAAGGTTTCGCCGCTAAATCGACGCACAGCGTCATCAGAGGCTTTGTTCACTCTGTCAATCTCAACTCGAAGCCTGTCTAGTGACGCATCAAGTCCTCGCTGCATATCACCGTGTGCCAACAGTACCACGATGTTCTCGACGAACCCTTCTCGTATCTCTTTGCGCACACTCACAATGTCATTCGTGATCCACATAACAGCGACGGAAGCTTCGTATAGATCTTGAATCTCCTTAGATTCCATGACGTACTCGGGCAGGTCTAGTCCATTGGCGAATTCGATGTTAGCCGCCACTTGCTTCATACATGAAGACGCATCCCGGTAGCCAAGATACTCGTCAAGAGAAGGAAGGTGGGTATTTCTTCGATTGAGAGCTTCCTTTTGGTATGCTTTCAGGGTAGCAATGGCCTCCTTGGCGATTCGCCTTCTGTAACTTGGATTGTCACTGTAAAGACGACGAACAGTCGAGGCATACTCCTCGAATGACAGTACAGCATCGTGGTCTAGATACCGAGTCGACGGCTCAACCATCTGGCTTGATACACCAAGGCTTCTCTCAACATAGTCTTCGCAGTCATTCAGTAGGGCCTGCAGCTTGTTGTAGTCGAATTGCTCGACGATGGAATATTGATCGAGAAGGTCGTCGATGATGAACATCCAGACTTGGAAGGATGTCAAAACCTCTAGCTTTTCACGGGAGGCGTAAGGGTACCAGCCAGCTAGTTGTTCCGACAGGTTGGCTTTGGTCAGACGCGAGCGCACCGTTTCGTTGACAGCATGTCTGACAAATATGTCAGTATTTTTATCGGGTTTTCTGGGGGACACTCTCAGACGTTTCAATCAACTGAAGTATCTTGACATCTATGGCCTCAACGTGCGGGTTAGTGTCTTTCGGCCATCCGGCATGCATCAGAGCCAAGTCCGGGACTCTAAGGCTTTGACCTCTCAGAACGGACAACAAGTCCTCTCTCGTGCTGGGTTTGCCAGTTTGCGTCGATGATGATGAAGCCATATGGTCAGTTGCGCGGCTGGGTCCGACTTGAAATTGGTAGCAGGCTGGGCCAAACCTTTAGGCTACAGAGAGCACCGTGGCATTAAATACCCGTGCACATTACATTGCACAGACTAACACTCGGAGATACTGAGACTGCTGTACAACTTTGATTAGAAATCTTGACTACTGAAGGCCGTTTCTATGATGTCAATTGGTGGGATCGTCGAAAGTTGGAGATATGGTCCTACACTGATTAGCAATTTTTTAGTGCGACGTTTGGCAATTACAAGAGCAATTAGCAATCCTTACGTACGTACATGAGCGGTCAGGCATGCCTAGCTCAATTGGCTTGGCATGCTGCCCAACTGGCCCAGCACAAGCATGGGAGGATCGTTGGTAGGAAGCTTAATTTTCAGCTCGTGGGGTTCAGGGTAGCCGATGATAAGAGGCTAGTGGACAGATAAGATAAGATAGGTATATCAGTTGTATCATGGATACATCAAATTGAGTGTTGGTTGTGTGAAAGTCAAGGCAGTCATTTCGCTGGCAAAGTGTTATGCAGATTGTGTCCTCTTCTATCCAATTCTTTTACAACCCACAGCGATTTGCCTCACTGAAAGAATGAGAGACGGCAGGAATTACTTGTGAACTAGATGTGTTACTTGCAGCAGATAATTTTAACTTGAGGTTTGCCGAAAAGAGACCTGACAAACATTCTCGCATTCTTAAACCTTGTGCATTTAAAGAAGTTAGCACAATATATAAGCGGATATCTGAGAATACCCACGTCTATATCTCTACAATGATCCAAGTAAAATATATTCCAACATTTTGAACCTCTACGACTTTTCCTTCAATACAAACATACCACCATGCCACCCATAAGCCCTCGTCAATCGCCGTCCATGTCGTCTAGTCGTCTCAAAAGGAATCTTACCCATGGGGTGCGGTTCATGGAAATGGATACCGCGATCAACATCCAGCTGGGTTGGGGTAAACTGCCACACTGAACCATACAGCTTCTCAATCTCGAAGCCAGTCGCCGCCATGGCATAGAGGAAGTCGTTCCACGGAATCAAGCCAGGAGTCGATGTTACCTCAGGATCAAAGAACAGAGTGCGAAACATCTTGAGCGCTCTGGCATCAACAGCAAATATGGGCTGGGCCGCTTCAGTCGCTGGTTCTGCTTCATCAGCCGGCGGGGTCTCCTCCTCGGCAGTGGAAGGCTCTGTCGGATCACCCTTGGTCTTGACCTTTGTTTTTGACTTGACTTCTGGCTTGAACTTCTTAGGTTCTTGCGAAGGCTCGTCTAGAAACAGCTTCGAAAGAGGTTTGTTGAGCTCCCACAGATCTTTGTTCGCGACAGGCTCAACCTTTGAGTCGGTCTTTACAGGCTCGACCCACTCAGGCGTCCTTCGCAGAGTCCGTGACTGGGAAAGGAATTGGTGAACGTGAGTATTCTCAAAGCCTGTGACATATTTCTTAGTCAAAGTATGCTCCGGGAGGTTGGGGAAAGATTGGAGAGTTGAAGCTGAAGCTGTTTGCCTTTCTAGGCTAGTCTTCTGGCCTGAGGCATTAAGCATAATTTTGAGGTGGACCCTAATCTAATCAGTAAGTGGAGTCATCTTGGAATCTGAAAGTGGGGACTGAAGTTTGGTTCCCGGACTCCGATAACGCTCAGCTCATCTCATGTTGAGCATGGTTACCGTACGGTCCTACGGATGACCATACTATCACTCGAACCCTGCAAACTGAGATCAAAAAGTACACCAAGGCCTCTGCCTATCATAAAACATACTAGGACATCATTTGTTTCTGTGTTCTTTCACTATTAGTCATAGAACGCAGCATTCGCAGACTGACGCATCATGTCCAAGCCCAGACCTTCAGCGGCATATTCCCAGTCCGAAGTCTTGTACACAACGCAGCCGTTCTTAGTGTTACCTGATCTTAGAGTCCTTCCTGAACAAGATGTTGACTTCCTTGAACTCAACCGGTGCTTTCATCTGCCTGTACGAACCGTCCAAGAAGAGTTCATCAACCAGTACTTCTTGTACCTACATCCCTACTATCCTTTAGTAGACGAGAAAGAATTCTGGAATATGTACAGGGGAGAAGAGGGCCTTGATGGAAAATGGAAACCAATGTCCCTGCTAGTTTTCCAAGCGATGCTTTTCGCAGCATCAGCGGTAAGGGTACTCTTACTTTCTTGATACAGGGCTAACAGGACACAGTTCGTATCGCCCGTAGTGCTCAAGAATGCCGGATACACAAGCGTGAAAGTGGCACGGAATATCTTCTACAGAAGAGCCAAGGTAATTAAACTCATTGAAGTCGCGTATAACCACTGACCATCTCAAGCTATTGTTTGACCTGGGCGTCGAGAGTGATGCGTTCACCAAATCCCAGGCAGCCATACTCTTGACCTTCCAATTCTCAGCTCTTGAGCCACACGCTGGAAGTACTTGGCTTGCCATCGCTATTCAAAATGCCATTGTTGCGCAAGCCCACACTTTCCAAGCTCCCGGTTCGAGTATATCGCGCAAGAAGAGTAATAAGAGGCTTTGGTGGTCTCTATTCTGGAGAGACAGAGTCTTAACTCTCGGTCTTCGGAAACCTCTACAGATAACACCTTCAAGTTTCAATGTCGCTATAGATCCAATAATTCCCGAGGATCTTGCCGATGAGGCAGAAAACTCTGCTGTGTATGACCCTAGAACGAAGCGCCAGCTAGCAGACATCCTAAACTTGCAATGCCGTTTGGCCGTTATTCTGACAGAGACTCTTTCGATTTGCTATGGCCCCAACGCATTCGACATCACATACTCACTTGATAATTTTGAGAAAACGCTGTCTCAAATCAGGGCCGCGAAAAGGAACCTCGCCCGTTGGAAGAAAGAGGCGGACAAAGCTCTCCATCCATTCCTCAAGGGCACAGGGGCGCACCGATCGACAACTTTGATATCAAGTGTCGTGTACATATATGCATTGTGAGTAGTGTGAGCTATTCGTGTCGTTCTGCTTACTGACGATGAATCTAGTGCTGCCCAAATTGCACTTGGAAACCACGAGGCTATGATGATCGAGCAGCGACAAAAAGGAGTCAACATCATTGACGACACTGTACTCCGTAATATTGGCAAGGACATAAGTTATGCGACAACAGAAACAACGAAACTAGTGGGTTTCATCGTGCAAGAAGGTTTAACTCAACACCTTCCTATATCTGCGTGAGTGACCAGCTCTCAAGTCGCTTCCTATAACTAACCTTATCTAGCATTGCTTACATTGCGTACCCGCTTATGCTGAGCTCCATCGATGAGAGGATAGCACCCAAAGACCTCGAAAGTGACGAAGACCAGCTCTTAACGCGATATCACGCACAAGCAATGCACCTGTGTAGTAAACGGTTTGAAGGTGCTGAAGATATCAGTAGAATGATCACCCAAATCGTTCAATCAACGCCTATTCAGCTACCATTGCGCCCGCACTCGAAACCACTAGGGCGTAGGCAGTCATCTGGAGCAGAAGGAGCATTATCAGTGCCTTCAAAGAGTCTTACAAAGTACTGGGATGAGCTATTCATCACACGGCAGTACATGCGTCTTCGACTTTCTCTCGACTACGCCCTGATCACCGGTAGGCCACCAACGGAACTGGACCTACCGACATCTATTCTCCACGACGCAGGGATGAAGAGGTTGGCCTACGGGCCGATACACAACCTGTCTGCGACAACTCTATATACGCCTCGGAAGCGTCGCGCATCTGAAAGTGTTGCTGGACTGCCGAGGGTCATTGAGCTGGACGAGAAGCTATCGGAAGATGAAGTGAAAGCGGAACATATTGAGATATCGGATGAGCTGGCCGCACTGGATACTCAAATGGTGCAGAGGGAGGCGAGCAGTATATCATCTAGGCCACATTTTGACTATGATGCAATTTGGGCGGCGAATTTGTTTGAGGAGATTACAGACGTACTCTGGGCTTGAACTAGTAATGATGGGAGAATGTTTATGCTCTGAGAGAATTGTATACACTTGTCTATGGAGTCTAGTCAACTTTCTAGTAACGTCCAGTTGCCTTTTTCGTTCATGGGACCGCTGCAGCAGGGGTAGCGCATAACCGCCAAGTGATATCGGAACAGTCCATGATCTGCAGCTAGGGTCCCCGCTGGAAATATCTCTTCCACTACTGAGAAACAAGCTAACGTCGATCTTCCCAAATATGTCTGCGGGATATTTCCCTCCGCTGCATCGACAAGGAATGGCGACACCGACCTATACGTCGTTTATCCGCGACTTCGTGGTATCATTACACCGAGAGTAGCGGACCCCGCGAAGATGCACTACACCATAACCCTGATCTATGATGCACTTTGCACGATAAAAGCTGTCTATGCCGGGCTGAATGATAAAGAAAAAGACATTCAGGTGATCTTGGCTTATCTACGTGGATAGCACTTCTGCTTTGCTTGAGACTTCAGGACCATCTCTTCTTCGCCTGCTATTATTATTGACTTTTCCTAGGACTGAACAAGTAGCCGTCAATATGAGATTCTCATTTGCGGGTCTGGCACTCAGCATCATTGGCTCTGTCCACGCAAACCCTGTTGCCCGAGCAGCCAAACCACCACAATTCTTCCTCATTGGTGACTCGACCGTCGCTGTAGACGGTGGCTGGGGTAATGGTCTCTTATCATATCTGAACGCCCCAGCTAAAGGCGACAACCGAGGTGTCAGTGGCTCTACTACCGTATCGTGGAAGTCTAATGGTCGCTGGGACACTCTCATCAAAGACGTTAGTGCGGCGAAGGCCGAGTTTGAGCCTGTCGTGACCATACAATTTGGTCACAATGACCAGAAAGTTATGCAACTAGATGAGTTCCATGCCAACCTAGTCGACATTGGCCATCAGATCAAAGCGGCTGGCGGAACACCAGTAAGTCTTCTATCTGGTCTGAAACTATTCCTTTCGTACTAACAATGGCATAAGATCTTTATCACTTCACTCACACGGCGTACGTTCCAAAACGGTGAGGTCGTCCAGAATCTCAAGGAATGGGCTGCCGAGACTATTGCAGCTGCTGGGGATGTCGGCGCCCAATATCTTGAACTAAACAAAGCCAGCACTGATTACGTCAACGCTATTGGCAATGAGAACGCACAGCGTTACAACTGGGGTGAAGGCGATAGGACGCATCTGAATCCAGCAGGAGAAATCGTCTTCGGAAGAATGGTAGTAGACCTATTGCTGGAAGCGCGGGAGGACTTCTCATCTTATTTTACTCCCAATAAGGCGCTTAGCGACAAGATTGCAAATGGAGAGTTTGCTACTGGGGATGAGTAGGTATGAGAGAAGCGGGATATATCCTTGGCTGTATAATATGTATTTGCTAGATACATTGCAGAGCGAATCAATGCTCAAGTACTAGCCGTCCAAGGGGTATAAGAAGACTTCTGATATTGAACTGACATATTTAGAATATTTAGTCTAAGATTCTTTAAACATGTGCTAAGTTTTCCTAAGTCTTGTTATATTACCTAGCTATTAAAGTCACTTCTGCGCCCAAACCACCTTTCCGCGGAAGTACCCGTGGACTCTCTTTGACCTAATCTCACGACGGTACCTAGCGGCAAAGACGTGAATCTCTTCTTTACTCCACCCCAAAAGGTCTGCTATGAACATAAGAGTACCTTCGACGTCCTGTAGGATTGCAGCCTGGAAATATTGACCAGCCTCTTTGAGCTTGGGATCTTCAGGCCATCCGCCGATGGGCACCTAGCTTTGGTTGAGATCGATGGACTAGACGAACAGTATGATGTAATACGTACCTTGATTTCTTCTTCCTCAATGTTGACGAATCCTGCTTCCTTCATGCTTTCAACTTGAACATTATCTTCGAGAACGGAAAATGGTCGTTGAAGCCTCCGACCTCCTTCCATGAAGATCTTACCCCATTGGCCCATAGCGCTATCTTCGGACACCGAGTTATCGTCACTGCCGATGCAAGGAGAGGCCTCATGGCTTTCTATGTAACCTCCTGGCTTCAGGCATTTATATGCTTGCTTGAACAGTCCAGGCCAGTCGACAATGCTGCCGACTAGGAATCTCGTGTGTATATAATCGAGTGAATTCTCTTTGAAAGTCCATTCCTGAGTACAATCATCGATTTGACTGAAGGGTAAGTATGTCAGTATAGCCATATCAATCATCGATGTTCCACTAACAATTCGAGATTTGGTGGAAGCCAGCCTGGCTGGATAGGGGAAATGTCGGTTCCAACCACCTTTGCGTTGGGAAACTCGTCGGCAAAGTCGCTGTCAGTGTGAGCTGGTGGCTGTAAATTGAGGTTCATGAGGTGCTTACATCGCCCAGATTCCTACCCAAGCATGGTGAATTAGTTGCAGTCATCGTGAGGGAGATAGTGATGCGACTCTTACCTGTACATGTTCCAATATCTACGACGTTCTTGAGTCATGCAGGCTAATAAGCAAATGGCTCAAGCTAAGCTTTAGAATTGAAAAGTACCTGTATATCGTCTTTCAAAGGCGCTTTATAGAGCTTGTCGTTGTACATGAGAATCAGAACATGGTGACTAGTAATTGTAAGTAGAGCCACTGGTTTGATGGAGCAATTTATTACTTGATGTCGAGAGCTTCATTGGCTTGAGTGTCATTGGAAATCCTGGATAACGGGTTAGTCGTGAGGCGCCGGACCGAATGACAGTGCCCAGCGACTGCTGGGGTGATGACTGACCAGTACTGAGCATCGCCTTGTTCACTATGATATCTCCTACCATTGATCTCTCGGTAGCGCAAGATATCGGACGAAAGTGAAGCTGTTGAGCTTGCGCTGTCTGATAGTGTTGAATCATTATCGTCATCGTCCTGATCCTGGTCTGGCTCCTAGAACGCCAGAATGTTAATCCCATCAAGTGCGAAGGCTGATATGGTGGAGACATACTGTCTGCGTCCAATGCTGACCAGGGAGAAGTCCTGTCGGAGCTTCTTCCAGGAGCGCGGCGCTTGTTGTCGGCGCAGTTTGATCAACCTTCTTGTCACTGGCTTGTACATCAGACATGACAATCAACATTAATGATTAAGTATGGATAACTCAAGTACCATGATGCATGATCCGGGTATGACTGCGGCATTTAGAAGTCAACAACGCGGGGCTTATCAGATGATGTGATGTCAGCCAAGTCCGCCTTTTGTGCCCAACCAGTATGGAAGGTGGGCATGTGTAAAGACTAGGGGAGGAAAGTAAACTCAGGATATTGATCCCAAGTGACAAAAGGACTTAGGTACCTTTAGATAAACTTAGGGTATCTTTACTATTTAAGTTTAGGATATCTTTTGTGGAGTTTATTTTTGATACCTATATTCAGGCCTTAGTTTTCTTGCCACCGAGGACAGGATGTCATGTTACAACGAACACACAAACAGGGGTCCTTACAGGTACCTTTAGCCGAGACAAAGATGGTGCAAACGAAACAATTCCTGTATATGAAGCAGCTATTAGAAATACTCAACGGAGAAAACATCATATTGCCAACACTAATCACAGTATACCCGCACGCGGCCACTCGACACCGGAACGCTGCTGGGTGAGAGATCACGAAGCCAGGAGCGTAGTGACTCAATGTCCCAGATCTCTCCCGTATCAGCCAGCTCGCACAAATTCCCAAAGTGACTCGCTCTTTCAATCTTACACGGTGTTCCAGGTGGACAATCTGCCAATGCACTAATCCCATCTAAACTCATCTGGGCATGCGTAGAGAATGGCTTGATGATATCCTCCAGCCTCTCCGATTTGCAGACAATTCCATCGTGAAACGGCTGTTGTCTGAACGTGGTGAAGTCTTCGCCCAATTCCTGCCTAAATCTAGACATGAACTGTTCTTTGACATCGCGTAGAGTGTCTCTGAAGACCTGCTTGTTGTTGCGGTGATGGTCCAGACCATCAGCCTGGCTCAGTAGGATCCGTAGGGGACGCTTATCCTCCTGATCGCGAAGTAGCTTGATCGCTATGCGTAAAGCGCTTTCGGTAGCCTCAGATCGGGTTCGCTCCATAGGGATGACTATTATGACAATGGCGAATAGCTCTTGGAACACATCAGCCATGTACTTGATCTCCGGCTTTTGATCGTCGAAACCGGGACTGTCGAGGAAGATAGCACCAAGGTTGTTGGAGTTATATGACTGAATGCCTAAAGTCCTGCAAAGGCTGCTGGATCCGGGCTTGAAGTAGTCCTCCGACGCGCCAGTCAGAACAGTCAGCATTTGGCTCTTGCCAGCTTCTGTCGAGCCCTGTACTCCGATGCAGATTTTGTCCGAGAGCTGTATGCGGAGCTGGGCGACTTGAGCAACACTGAAAAGCCATCTAGGCCAGAACAAGGTAGGTGTGATGCACCATTGGTTAGCCTTTGCCCCAGGATAATCTTTTAAGCCCTCCTCAAGCTTTACCCTCCACTTCTCTAAAGTCTCTGGGGCACGACAAGCTGCGATATCCTGCCTTACACGATCGAGTAAAGTTTTCTCCACTATGTCGTCGGACTCAGCAATGGGAAGACTGAGTGCTTGTAAGGTGGTAGAAAGAGCACCAGGAAATGTCAAGTTGAGATACTCTTTGTGCCTATTGAGAAAATGATTAATCACGGCGGTGCTGGCAAACAATACAGCTATGCCACCAGTGACACCCACTCCAGCGGCAGAAATGGCCCCTACGCCCAAACTCTCCATGAATGATGACGCTAGGACTCTGGAAAACAACGAGGCTCCAGAAAAGTAGGACGGCAAAGCACCCAAAGCTGCTGAGGTGATCTGATGGCCCTCAGTGGATTTGCAGTACCATTCGTACGGAGCGTCAAGTTGGGTGATAATAACAAGATGACAGAATTGAATGACGCCCATCACGTCTTGGAACTGGGACACTGCTTGCTCTGTGCGTCTTGAGGGATCTGTCGAGCGATGATATAAATCGTGGCTGAATGTCGCAAGAGCTCCTGCAAAGGTTGGTACTTTTTTAAATTGTTTTGCCAATGTTGGTCTCTTGGCAGCCTCCCAGCTCTTGACAGAAAGTTGGGCTCGGGTGATCTCTGGGGCGTTCTGATATAGGAACATGTCTGTGATAAGCCTTCTGAGTGCTTTAGGGCAGTCAGGAGGGATGTCGTGGAGAAGGCCAGTATCAGATTCCTCATCTCCATAGGCTCCAGGTATAGACGCATGGAATTCTGATTCAATCTCAAAGTCCTTGGGCCAGAGCGCTTTCAAGATAGTAAAGGCATGCCCCAGGCGACTAACAACTAGATGGGGACTAGCATCGCTGACTAGACTGTCGATACATCCTACAACAGGTTTGATGTTGTCGACAATCGCCATGACTTCTTCTGGAGGATGAGCATCGCGAGATGTATTGTCAGTTCTGAGGGCCTGAACCTTTGATATCTGCGTAACGAGTGCGCGTACCATTGCCAGTCGGATACTCTCAAAAGTCGCAGGCAAACTGGCCCTGTCCAGACTCATAGATCTCACCGTGTCAACATTGACGTCTGTAGATCGCCCGAAAATGTCGTGAAGGGTGACTCCTTTCTGGATGGCGATTGAAGCCTTTCCAATATCTTCAAATGGGTCATTGGTCTTGATACGATACTCTAACTTAACAGATGTCTAGACGGAGAGGTCAGTTGAGAGGTTCAAGGGAAACATAGATATGGGGTACCTCCCTGGTAATGGTCAGACTTAATGGGAAACCCAAGAATGGTGAGGGGAATTTCCCCTGAATCCTTCCTGAAGGTTGCTCTCTCCAAGAGATATTGCATTACAGGCGTATCGACGTCGAGAGACACGATCAAGTGGTCGCTATGAACCACGCAAGAGCAGTTGACCACAGTTCCAGGCATCGGAAGTATCATCGATGAAACATCAGACTGAATCCCATTGGAAACATCTGATGGAGGTCCCTGCAGAAGTTGCGCGCCGACAGAGTTCTTGACACAATGGAAATAGTGCGACATCTTGTGGTACTGTTCAACCTGGCCAGCGCTAGGTATCTGAGGGACATCGTTGACTCGCAAAGTCTGCACACAATTATGGATGCCTGGGACGTCGGCCGCGATGGAATACATGCACCCGAAATGACAGAACTTACCCGTGTTCTGCAGCAAAAGGTCTAAGAAGTACTCAAGGATGGGCCATAACATTTGAATGGTAGGCGAGATATTTCCTAAGGGCGTTCTCAAAGCGTCGAATCCTTGCCGAAATCTCCTCGAACTATCGTTGAGGGCAAACGGAACATAGTCATGAGGGTTAATGACATGGTGAAAGTTGCTGCTCAGATTCATTTGGAGTGACGCCGTTGTTCCTCGAGGCTCAGCAACCATACACGAAGGGGCTCCGAACGTGACGATGGAGATGCCGCCTGGCCTCTCTTCCCAGGCGTTGGGGACGGGATCATGGCTGACCATGGCCAGGTAAGACGAGATGGTCGCAAGGGCGCCTCTGAGATGGAAAATCAGTATCAAAGATGGCGACAGATCAAGAATTTTTCTGACCCAAAACTGTGGCCACACACAACCAACTTGTGCCTTCTCATGAGCCACTCAACAAGCGGCACAAACTCCTCACTTCTATTCCAGAAGCCTTTATGGAAGCGCGATCCGATATCATCAGACGTTGCCAAGCGCACATCCAGATCAGAACGGACATCGTTCATGTCGCGGGTGCAGCAGAAGCCCAGAAAGACAGTCTGAAGGCGATTAGACCAGGCAATGACGGGCGGCGTCGACTTGATCCCCGCTTTCTTGCTTATTGGGGCAATTGAGTAGATTGACGAGATTATGTCCAATTCTCGGATGAATCGGAACCGCTCACTTTGATGAAGGTTCTCATTGATATTGATTCCTTGTTCTTGCTCATTGCAGAGATGGCTGACCGCTGCAGCACCGCAGAACATGAGCTCTTTGTTGACGAGTTCTGCATCACTCAATCCAGCGTTCTGGTCGCTGAAATTGATGTACTCGCTGAGAAGAGTCTCTGTTCGCACCATTTTGGCAGTACAATGATCATGAAGACGAAGTTCAGTGTTGCGTATGCTTGATGCTCAATTTCAGAGGGAAATAATGGCCATTGTCAAAGTGTCGAGGCTCTGCAATGTCTCTGCGTGGTCAGCCCATAAGCGCCCACGACTTCGCCACTTGCCTCCCATAGGTCGACTTCCAGGGTTGAAAAGCCACATTCTTACTATTGTGCTTAGGCGCACTAGACTTAACAAGGGATTGTTTGAACACTTACCTACGGTGCGCAAGAAGACTTCTGACATTAAACTGAGGTACTAAAAAATACTTAGTTAAAGATCTTCTAAATTTATACTAAACTTACCAAAGTTTAACTAAGTTTACCTAAGACTTTTTATGACTTAGGATCCATGTCCTAAGTTTTATTACATCCCACTACCTACCTCACTAAAAAAAACCATTTCAAGCAGCTGCGGCATGTGGCTACCAGTCCTTATTCTTGTGCCGATCACCCCTTGGATGATCCTTCTTTCTGCCTCCATCTCTGAGCTATGATGTCGCAATTGTCTCTTGAGAGATTTGGCTTCTCGGTGTTTCTCCAGTAGTTCATCGTCTGATCCGATAGGACCATACTAGGCGCAAGATCGTGTATGCCTTGGTCGTGGAGAGCGCTACATCACCTGGTTCCCATTATAGTATAAAACGTCGTTTCCTTGCCCAGGGTCGGCAAATGTGCCTGTTACATGCTCTAAATTTGCGATCTTCTTATGGTATTGGCAAAATATCCCTTTTCTTCCGCCCGTGACACCGAAAAGATGGTCACCACCGGGGCTAACGAGAAACCGACCATGATGTCTTCTATCCCACGGACACAAAGAAGCTCCCAAGAAGTGAATTCTGGGCAAATTTGTATCATGATGGATCTAGAGTAGCTGTCCGATCTTGACCACTTCCTTTCGGGCTTGACATCCTTTCGGCGACATTACCAGGCGGCTTCATCAGACGTCCTTGTGTCGGTATACGGATAGTTTGATTCCACTTAGGAACACCAAGAAAAAAAGCCCCTGGACCCTGTGCATGATAAGCAAGATACAACTCACACTGCACGACGAACAGCCACCAGCAATGCTCGGTATGTTGGCCTGCAGGTTTGTCTGTCTGCCTTGCGGTCAGCCTCAAGAGCTAAGCAATTGGAATTGACCGCCAAAACTGCAACATAAGGCAGAAGTCACCTGGCGAAACCCCGCCACCAAAATGTGGACAAATGGCAAGGGTGCCCAGACTCTGGCTCCTCAGCCAGCCTCACTCTGTGTTGTCTAATGATTGGCCGAGACAGCCCCAACCTCGATCAGGCCATGATTCTCTTGTGCCAGGTCGCGCGAAGCTCTTTCTTCTTGTATATTGTATGCAAATATTTAAACGGCGTGTAGCTGTGGCCTTCTGCAGGCCGCTCTAAGAAGCCATTCTACTCTGGGAGTTCATCCTTATCAACCTTAGTGCAATGTCATTTGGATATAGGTACCATCGCAGAATTTCCTTCGTCCCTTAGCGATACGATCACTGACGGAGGCAGTATCGGCGACCTGATCGCCATCGCGGGCCTGATCGAACGCATCGGCGTCGAGGTGAAGTCGTATAAAGAGGCGCCGCATCATTTCCAACGGCTTGCGATTGAGCTTGACTTTCTGTCAAAAGTTTGCCATCAGGTGTTTCATCTCATATCGAGTCGCGCCGATGAGCAAGCCAGGCTTGAAAGAGTTCGTGCCATTGCATTGCAATGCCTCGGTCCTTTACAGTAGTTTGAAGAAAAGATGAGGCGTTACGAGAATACCTTGGGCACAGACAAGAGCAGAAAAGGATGGGCTCGGGGCTTCAAAAAGCGGCTGCATTGGTCGGCAATCACGCGTCATGAGGTGGATGCACTTCGCGCAATATTAACGAGTGAGATCTTGGTCATCAACACTCTGTTGAGAATGCAGAACTTGTGAGTAATCCAGCAGTATGAAACACTTTCTTTCGCTTATGATGCGCAGGGAGAGTCTACAGCCCGGAAATGCAACAAACGATCCCTTCACCGACCATTTGAAGGCTCTGATCATAACCACACAGACAGCCTCTCGTGATATTGAGACCTGTCTGGTAGAAGCAAAGGCGGGTTCAGAACGACTAGAGAAGCTCGTGGTTGCGGCAAACTTGGCACAGACTGAACAGGAAAGCACCATGAAATTGGTCAAGCAGAACGCCGAAAAGACGAGTAGCGTTTTAGATGCCGTCAGTGACACCATAGGAGTGGCTTCGTCGCAGCTCGTCAGACTATTTTCCCTAACCGAGCACCTGGAGATATGGATAAAGACTGTCGTTCAATACTGCAATGAGATAATCAGTCTCGTTCAGCGAAATACTAGCATTCTCCTCTCACTCCATGGTATCGTGACGAGGTTGGAGTCAGCCATGAGAGTGCCTGGAGTGAACTGTCCGATTCTGGAATTTGAGAATCCCTTTGGCATAAGGATTGCTCTCCCATTCCAAATGTGTGACACCCGGGAGGTATAATGTTTCCTCGATGTAAATGGGTGTTCTATGCTGACAACACCTAGGGTCTATGCCGACTGCTGGTCGTCATGTTCCACGACAAGCCGGGCCTAGGCCTAGTCGAGCGACGACGATTCGTTGTGATGCAATCACGATCCGATGTGCCTATCAAACCAAAAGACTGGTCAACTATTTGTTGTTCAGGACGAACTAACAGAAATCAGGTTGCCAACTCTTGTCCAACCTGGGACCGGCTTGATATTGCAGAAGCCAGTACTTACAGCGTTTTGCCAGCTACAAACTGAAGCCAATCTTTCATTGAATCAGCATATCTATCTATTGGAAACAATAGAATCCCTAACGCAGAGTGAAATATACAGGATAAATAATGCACATTAATAAATTCACGAATAATAAATTCAACCTCTTTTATCTCTCCGTTCTTTACTCTTCAACCTACTATTCATGTCAGTATCATTTTGCTATAGTTTCTATTTAACAGTAAATGCTTAGTACAGTCGATGGGCTACATGGGATTGTGACAAACCCCGCCTTTCGCCCTGCTTATCTATCAACAAGGGCATGTCACACATTGTGCCCTTGCCGTCCGAGCCGTGTAAGCATGGATGAACAATAAAAGGGGGTATCTTCCTTGCTTACATGTCTCGCCTGTTTCTTTTTCTTTATTACCTTCGACTAGCTACAATCGAGTTACCATGGAAGAACGGAGGAAGCTATACGAAAAGTATCCATCTATGAGAAAGCTGGAAGAGCTTGGGGATACATACGTTGAGGTCTGCCCTTCATCTGAGATAGTCGTTTAATCGCTGACTTGCTGGTTCCCCAAGTGGAATGATGGACGCGAAGCTGTTCTTCTACGCTGGCTTTATGACCATCCGAACTTCCCAAATATGCGCAACAATCCCCTGGTCATCTGTGAAGCCATGGACGAATTTGCCGCCCAGCGAGACTTCCTGATCAATATTGGTCCTGACAAAGCAGAAAAGCTCGCTGCTCTCATCGCCGAGACAAAGCCCAGCGTCTTTGTTGAGCTGGGTGGTTATGTTGGTTACTCAGCACTGTTCTTGGGAAACGCGTTAAGAAATGCACACAAGGACAAAAAAGACGCTAATAACGCTATCTACTGGAGTCTTGAGGCCGATCCGGTTTTCGCAGGTATCACAATGAACCTTGTCGATCTGGCAGGACTATCAGATGTCGTAAAGGTGATCACGGGAAAGGCTGCTGACTCCCTTACTCGACTCAAGGAAGAAGGGAAGCTTACAAGTGTGGATATGCTGTTTCTGGATCATATTGAAGACTTGTATGTCACAGATCTGCAGGTCGCCGAATCGCTAGGATTGCTCAAGAAGGGGAGCCATATTGTAGCAGATAATGTCCTCCGTCCTGGTGCACCTGACTACAAGCAATATGTTAAGGAACACAAGTCTATGGAGACACGAGCTATCATCGGCCTGATTATCCCTGGAGAGTTCGAGGTAAGCAATGACTCAAGAATGCTATTATCAGACTGCTGATCGGTGGCGATAGGATGAGATTGAAGTGACAGAATACAAGGGTTAAGATGTCCCGTTATGCCTGTACAAACGAAATTCGTTCTCCGACAATTGATCTACCTTTCAACAAGGAACACGCATGTTATTTAGTGTCGAGCTATAAACTATCTGCAATGACTGTGTTGCCGAATCTCAGCCTAGTTCACTCTTTGTGAAGCCCATTGATATGCTGCTTACGATGAACCGAGGAAACTAGGCTCTGGGTTAAGGTACATTTTGTCAAAGCCTTGAACTTTCCATGCCCCCGTCTCAGTATTCAGCGTCAAATTTGTGTGGTTTACTTGTCCGAACTTCAGCGCTCCAGACTCAGCCTGGATGCCATCCTTCGGCCGATGGATGTGATTATCCCCAGCAAAAACCGTAAAATTAGCCAATGGTATTTCCCAAGGATTGTGGGTCGCGATAGATGGTGAGCCTTTCTTTCTATTAGTTCTCATCCAGCATTCATGATGGTTGGTAGACTTACCAAAGAATTGAGCTGAGACATTCTTTGGAGTGACTGATAAGTGAAAATAGCCACGGTAGTAGCCCTCCTGCCAGAATAGTTCCTTGTTCTCAGCAATAGCTTTGCGAGAGAGCTTTCCTGCATCAGGCTCAATAGACTTGAGGCCTGATGTACCCCACGAACTGACGGCGGTACCCGCAAACTCGGCCCCAATGGCACCCTTCCCCGTCTTGGAGTCATACTTCTTAGTGCCCAGCCATGCCAAGTCAGATACCTCATAACAGTCAGTCATGTAATGGAAACAACAGTAGTGAAATCTATACCCAGTTCATATGGCTATCTCCTGACAGGAAGATGTTGTTGTCAATATTGTTCTTATATAGATGATTGAGTGTTCTGTTTCGGTTCGCGATATAGCCCTATTAAAAGTTATTAGTCAGGCTCTTCTAATCGAAGATATGATCGTCATACATCCCAGGTGTCTCCTCCTCCAGCCGCATCCCCTTTGATATGAGAGAATACGATCTGGTTTCCGATCACTCGCCAGGTTGCGTTCCTATTCTTAGATTTGGACAAGGAGCGGTAGAACCAGTTCTCCTGCCGACCTCCCATTAGAGTTCTACTCGGATCATCACTGATCTTCTCGATATACTTCTCGTTGACGTCTGGATTTCGTTAGTAATCATACCTTTCGACGGCTAAGTGAAGTACTTACAGTCGACTCCTTTACTTCGGTCATACAACCTTGTGTCCAGCATCACAAGATCCATCAGTTTACCCAACTGAAAAGACCTCCATACCCGAAGGCCATCGTCCATGTCAGTCTGCCTGATTGGCATCCACTCAAAGTACGCTCGAACAGCATTGGCTTTGCGAGCATCAGTGGCTACCTTCGGACCTTCTCCCTTGAAGGTGTTGGGCTGGTCGAAGAAGTCAACATATCCGTCTCTGTACGCGTTATCGGCAAGTTCTGGCCCTTGTTAATGACCTGCCTTCTTGAAAAAGGGGGTGAGACTTACCGTGGTCATCCCAGGTTGTAATCCAAGCTGAATTTTGTGCCAAGAGTTGCAAGTCGGGATCGGTACGGTGCTATGTCGCGTTAGAGCCTGCCATGAAGATTCATGAGTGTGTGGTTACTGACCTGCCCGTGGCGTGCGCGGTAGTCATATAGCGAGTATGTCGGGTGTTGCGGGATCGAGCCTCGCTCTTTGAACAGTGTATAGGTGCCATATTCATAAATGTAATCACCGAGATGAATGACCCAGTCGTGGTTGTCTTTTCGGGCAGCATTGCCGTAGACGTTAAAATATCCTGGAACTTTCGTTGATCAGGCATAGTTGGCAGACGATTGTCTCAGCACTTACAGTATGCGCTGCATGAGAAGACTGCTAAGTTGATCTCCGTTACGTCATCATCGGGCCTGGGTGCAGTTTTTGTTCTTCCGACAGGGCTTGAATTTTTCGAGTTGCAGACGGTGAACTGGTAGTTGTATGTTGTCAGTGGCTTCAACCCTTTGGCTTCGACCTGCTTCGGTTAGTTCCCGTGCTTGATCTTGGTATAGGAACATGCCTTGACTGTATAGTCAATATCCGCGGTAGTATAGGCCTTTCCACTGCTAACTACTGACTGTGAGTCCTTCTTTCCAACCAGAAAAACTTTCCAGTGCAAGCAAATAGGGTTAGGATCAGCTTCAATGAACTTTTTAGTCTCGTGGCTGTAAAGCGGCTCGGTTCCGTCAATCGGCGCGATGTCAGCGGAAGACACATTAGTTGGAGCGATTCGAGTCCACAGTATAACACTATTAGGCCATGGATCACCGGACGCAACACCATGAGTAAAGTTCAGCTCCTCTGGCTTGAATGCGACGTTTCCACGCTTCCAGGAACGTCTCTGGACTTGATCGACGTCGATGCTGAACTGCGTATGCCGAGGGGAGGGGCTTCCATAATTAATGTTACCATCGAAGCTGGCCACTGAGAAGGCTAAAAAACTCGCAAGAGTATAAAGAACTGGACTATATAGATCTTCATGGTTGTATGACGCTTCAAAGGATGTAAGCTTGACTGATCAATATGCGGTCAAGCATGGTCTTATATCTATGACATGGACAACTTCCCCTCTTCTACCCCATCCAGCTACAGCCATGTTGCCGAGTAACTGATATCACATGTTGTCTGGAAGCGATGGTATACTCGGCTGAGAGAATGCGATCGCTTTGAGAATGAGGTTAGTGGAGTAATGTCAGCGACCAATCAGTAGGTGATCAGCGCGCCTGGTATAGCTCAACATGGCAGGAGGATTCTCTTAGCTTATGCGTGGCTTGAGACCACTAGTCAAGAATAAGAATGAGGATATGGCCTTACTAATTAATACTGTCTGAATGATCATTATCCACGCCTTTGCCTTGGGTAATGACGGGGCTGTCCCGTTTTGTGAAGGCTCTGGAACCGTGTCAGACGCCATCGTCATCTTAGGAATAAACGCTTCAAACCCAGCATTTAGCAGCAGATTTAGACATGCAAGAATAAGTAGAATTAATATTTCGAGTTTAATTACTTAGTGATGGACATCTCATTTGGTAACTTAATTTCACAAACTCTGACCGCAAAGCTTAACATCGTTTCACTAACTAAGTTTGCCCCTCACTGGTATAAGAATAGCATTCCACCCAATAGGTTCGACTTTAGAATTGGTTCCCTTAGAAACTCTTTACCTCGCCATGGAAGAGTCCAACCAATCCTCCCAGGTCAAGCCATCTGGCGAACTCCCTAGTCTCCTCAATCAGAAGTTTCCCAATTCGAAAGCGATATTTCATATGTTTCCTAGACTTCCTACAGATCTACGACTTATGATTTGGGAGAAAAGCCTGACTTGCGAGCGATATATAAAAGTTGAGCTTTGCATTTTCGACGAAAAGACTGGTAAAATGCGTCGCGGTAACACAATTCCTGGCAAAGTCCGGCGACTGACGGGGCCATATAACACTATTTTCCATTATCCACCAAAGCCCAAAGCCCAGTGCTTTGTACAGTACCAGCACCGAATCTCGTGCTAGCGCCAAGCGATTTTATCGAATAGTCCTTCCTTGTTTCTATTTCGTGGAGTGTCCCACGATCAAAGATTTACTTCATCTGGGTGAACAGAATTCTGAGCGCAATCAGCAAGGAATCGTTCTGGGCCACGCTCCGCCAGACGGTCCGGCATACTGTCCCTTTATTCATCTCACGAGGTCTGAAGCTCTCATACCAAGGAAACTTTGCTTCAATCTTGAGCTGGACACTTTGGAGATCAAGGGCTGGCCCCTATTCACAAATTTTGCTAATGACGCTTGGAGTCATGACCCGCGTAAAGCAGGCTTACATCACGTAGCCTTCTCCTGCACAAGCTTCTCTTTCATGCTCAGGTTTAATCGTCTTCTTCGGCATGCCAGTTCAAAAGAACAACTGCGCCAAGCCATGACCCGGCTTCGAAGTGTCACATTTATACACTACACTGATGTGGACAGAGTGTCCCTCGCCAATACTGAAGCCCACACAAGCCCAGCTAAACGTCAGTACCTATTGCAGTACGGTTGCTCACTTCCTGTCGCAGGGGCTACAGGAAACTTTTCAAGACAGCAGGATCCACGACTCATTGGACATGAAGTACTTAAAAAGTGTTTATTTCGATCTTTACAGTATGTCAAGCTTGACAAACCTATATCGACGATGGACGAAGTTGGTAGAGACATTGAGAGTGACAACGCCTTGTGTGTACAAAATTGCTTACGCAACTGATGAAACTAAATCGCAAATGACTTGCGAATCTGACGCTGTTGCCTTTTTGAAGCACGAAAGCGAACGATGGGGCAAACAGCTTGACAAATGGGAAGAATCCCACAAAGAACAAGGGAGGAGACATCATAAAGAGACCGCAAGGCATTTTTATGGAGCAATTGAAACTGCGGTTGGATTTTGGACATTTCCTATCGATTCCTGTGGCCCTTTCAGCCGATCCCATTTCCGCTCAGGAAGAGAACCTGGAGGCTTTTGTGACCTCTCTGCTACCCAACCCGAGCTTTGCCTGTTCAACTTGTAGCCCTCACGTCTCAGTCTTGGTATGGGGAATCATAAGACTACGTACCTTGTTTCAAAAGAACCGATCCAACAAAACTGCATCTAGGTTTATCATGAAATGCCCTCACGTATCTTGGAATGATCTAGATTCTCTTAAAATATCGTAATTTTGTCACTTAGTCTGCAGTAAGAGGATCCTTTGTCCCGCAGAATCCATCTACATATTGTAAAATACACTCCAAGAAACTTTGCACATACTTCTCACTATGAAATTGAGAATTGAAAACACTCGAAAGTTCAATCTCTCCGTTCCAACTGCTAAGGAAGATTGCGACACCGGTAAAGATTGATTGACTGGCTATCCATACATCGGTGAGCTCAAACATCTCATTGGATGTAGCCACTACAGAGCTCAGGTTACCGATTGAGGAGAGAGAAACAGGACAGAATGGTGGATCTGAGACAGACCAGGGATCTGCCCCAGGAGGGGGAAACTGGGATTTGAATGTCAGAGGAGCGAAGAGAACCTGTTCATGGATATCCCCCGATAAGCTGGGTTTGTGTTTGTTATAGAAGCCTCGGACTTCTGTCGCTATTTGAGGCAAGGTCTTTGTCGCAAAATCTTTGTCCACCCCCAACCCAGGAACTTCCAAATCAATGCCCAAAGCATGTGCGCATATGGCGTGATATGCTGCGCCCGCATGATCAGGGCTGCTGTATGGTTCTTTGCAGAATGGCCTGATGTTGAGCATTGGCCGGTCAACATAGCGAACAGGATATGTTTCCTGTTTGCGAGGCTGGAACTCAGCGAGGGCCATTGCTAGAGCCGAGACAAAGACATGAGTCAAGCTGGCTCCAGAGCCAAGCGTCTTACAACGGGCCAGTATTTGTGCCGACATGCCTTTAGAGACCGATACAGCGATGCGCTTAGCCTTGAATTCGGCCTCAGTCCCTGGAGACGAGGTTGGAGGCAAACTCATCAGACCGGGATGATTATACGTCTCCCCATTCTTAGTAGATATTTCATGGAAACGTTGAACTTGAGCCTCGAATACGAGGTCAGGAATAGAAGCCGCGACACGAAGACACGGTGACAGCCGTGTTCCTAGGTCTTGATCGGGCAACGGGTAGGAATACTTTGTTGGCCGTGTATAAAACTGACTGGCCTGAGTAAATAGCTGATTGAGAAGCTGTAGCATACCAACACCGTCGGAAATGTCGTGAGGGCAACGCATGAACAAGGTTTGATCATTTGCATCCCCTTTGGACTGGACGATGTAGACGGTTGGAACAGCAAATACGGGAGCATCATCATTGAACCACTCAAGCGCGCTTTTATACGTCTTGATGATATGAAAGGTCGAGCTCAACCAAGTATCGACATCCTCGTTTTTCTCAAAAGGTTTGTAAATCCTTTTGCACATGCCGGCCTTGTCGTCTCGTACGATACGGGAGCCCAATGTCGGGTGTTTGTGTCGGAGAAAGACCCAAGCATTCTTTAGAGCCTCGATATCGCGACCGTGACCACTTTTGGAAGAGAGTTTGAGCTGGAAGGACGCGCAAGCAGTGATGGGATAGCAGCCGTGGTCTTCCTTGGTGTAGAGCCAGTAAAAGCTTTCGCACTCGTCGATCTGTCTCTCCCAGTCTCCACTGGAGGACCTTTTCCAATGGTAACAGGTATCGTTGGGTTTTGAATGCATGTAGCAAAATGACTTTCAAAGTGTTTACCGCATGAGGAAACAAGCGAGAAACAATAAAACGCGTCACCTGGAGGGGGAAGGACTTTATAGCTGAGCCTGTCAGGAAAACAACACGTTGTCACGTGGATGTTATCATTCATTATCAACAAGCGAATCCTTCTCGTGTTCGCATCTGCAATACTACATCAAGATCTTCTCCTTAATCTCAGCGTTGCTTTCATAGGAGGGATCCTATTCTGTGCGATCCAAGTATTCCGTGGTCGTTCCTCCAAATGCTCAATGTCATAGTTCAATAAGATGTAAGCGAGCAACATCTTAATCTCGTTACTCGCAAAAAACCTTCCCGGACACGCATTCCGACCGAGCCCCCATGCCAAGAAATCCTTTGTCGCAGTCGGTAGAGCATTGCGTGCACTCTTGACATATTCATCATCCTCATTTTGGCGCGCATCGTAGAAGCGAAGTGGGTTGTAAGTCTTTGGTTCAGGATAAATCTCACTGTCCTGCATCACCGAGTACCCCGGAACAGCTATTCTTAGACCTTTGGGGACATGCGTTCCCGATGGAAAAGTCACGCCCTTTTCTGCTACAACAGTACGTGAAACTCCGATTGCGATGATGGAATTCTTGCGCTGGCTTTCACGAATTGCCGAGTCGAGCTTCTCGAGTTGCGCGACAGCGCGTTTGTTCCACTTCCCATTGTGTTGCTTCAGAACGCTCTCTGTTTCTTCGCGAAGTTCAAGAATAAGATCGGGAGACGATGAAGCAATGTCAAGAAGCGCGTGAGTAACTGCAAACGTGGTGGTGTGAATGGATGCGAAGTTGAGTAGCAGAACACGTTGAGCCAGCGCGCTGACCTGCCAGTTCTTCGGCTTACCAATCTCCTTAGCTTGCTCAATCAACCATTGCAAGTAATCATTGCGACCAGACTCCATGTGTTCATCTTGCGAGTCGTACTCTTCTAGACGGGCCTTGATCTCTGGTTCAAGGATCTTCTCAAACTCGCGCGAGTGAATCCTGTTGGGTCGAGTGATGAGAGGCGCAACCAGCGGTTTGACAAAGCTCGGGAAGAACTTGATCATCATTGCTGACAGTGGAATATCCTGCGCAAACGCGATGGCCAACTTCAGCATCTCTTCATTTCGACAAAGCGGAAGACCAAGGAATGCTCGGTTGGTGATACCACTGAGCATCTTCTGTGCCGATTCCATTATGCAGATTTCAGACCAGTCCGTGTTGTTACCCAACTGCTTGCTGACACAATACTCGATTTCTTCAGCGAGATCTGGGATGAGATTTCCGACCTCTTTGGTAAGCATGGTAGTGACCAGTTCTAAATGAATAGGATCATGCGTAAGGGATGGATCCATAGTAGTGTAGTCCGTTTGTAAATCTTGCTGTGCCGACTCGTGCATGCTGAGCATATTGGTAGGCTGCTCGCTGGCGAACTTTGTGTCTGACCGTGGAAGATAAATGACGTTTCCACCATCGATCAAGGGGAAAATGGCCGCTTGGTTTCTATACTGGATATACGCCGAGTTGAGCGCGGCTTTGACATTGAGGGAATTGCGAATCTTGGCTTGTAAAATGGGAAACCAGTCACCCTTGCGCGCACCGATGATTGGTAGGTCGGGCAAGTTGGATGGCTTTAGGACAAGGTGATAGACGATGTACGACGTCAACAGAACAAATGGCGCAGCAATTGCTGGCCGTGATAGTAACTCCAGCACTGAAGCCATGGCGTCAATATCGAGGTTTTCCTAGTGTAAAGACGTCTTGCACGATCGTCAAACCCGAGACTTTATACTTCGAAGAATTTGGCAACGTACGAATACGACAAGGTAAAGCGTCGGTTTAAGCTCTTTCTAACTGGCTGGCTCGCATAAGCCGGCCTGTACTGCTCGGACTAATCGGTGACAAGTGCTGACAGTGAGGGCATTCCGCTAAACCTGGCCAAGCTAGCTCTGTAAGATCACTAGTGGAGGGTGCCATTCCTACAAGGACTGTGCCTGTGAGATGTCTAGGATGTCTAGGATGTGGCCCTCGCGAGAGGAGGGGATGCAAGAAAACGTAGGGCCTCTATCTTAACTGACAAAAAGCCTGAGATAAATTTAGGTAAACTCATTATAATTTAGTATAACTTGGTATAAATTAGAGGATTTTATCAAGCTGACTGTCATATTTTTAGCCTCTCCATCATGATATGCTAACGGAGATGGAACACTATTGTCTGAGCTCAAATACTGCCTTGACACCAAGATGATCAGTGATCCACGGCTGCTCAAAGCCGAGTGAGAGCAGATCCTTCCGAACACCCTCTTCCCCGTCCTCCGGCTCAACATTAGCACCGAACCTCTCAAATTCCAACAGCTCAAGTGCATCACCACAGAAAAACACCTTATCCATGCGTGAGCAACCAAATTGCTGTCGCATTTGTGTTAGAGCCTGCTGTCCCCATGTATAGCCTTCGTTATCGTCCCTACCGTTGCCTTCTGTGCCACCTAGTTTGAGGTATGCGTCTTGAAGCTGGTTGTCTGTGTGGAGAGTTCTGTCGAATGGTTGGATAGCGTTGAAGTCACCAGTGACAACAGCGCCAGAGACGTTGTCGGCGTGCATGTGTGAAGCAATGAGCTTCATTTGGGCTGGGCGACGTGGTGGCTCCAACGCGAGTGACTCCAGGTGAGTGTTGCAAAGTCGAAGCTTCTGACCGGATGCTTCTACGTCAACGAAGAGGGCGTCGCGCTCCATCCGAGTCGCCGAGTAATGCACTCGAAAACAGGATACGACATCAAGTCGGCGATCAACCAGCGTAGTTGTACCATAAGCGCCCGAAGCCCAGTTCGCAGTATCAATATCTGTCCGGTAGAAGTCACTGCGAATCCAATCCTTTTCGCCAATTAGATCCAAATCGGATGGTACGCATTCTTGAATGTTGATCACAACAGCTGTCTTGTCATCAGACCGATGCTGGCGACTCAGCTCTTGAAGATGCTTCAGCGCTGAGTTCATCCGGCTGTCGCCATGAGGGAGCATAAAATCGATGTTCCAGCTATAAATAGCTAATTTGGTGGCTTTGGGTCGGTCTGACGAGGGCTCAGATGCTTGAAGTGGCTGCCATTCATCCGCGCGGCTGCTCCACCTGTAAAAAGGCTGCTTGCAGGGTTCGTCGGGTTGCCAGGAAAGCGAAGAGGCTGGTTTCCTCAAGGCGATGGCATTTTCTATTTGTTTCTGAATGAGTGCTTGCATCTTGAGTAGAGTTCGTCTCATGGGAAAGGCAAGAAGTGAAAGCTCTCGTCAATTCTTGGTCACAAATAAAACGTGGGTTGATTGATCATGAATCGTGTTGGTTCCGCTCGGAGCGGGGTATTCCGATATCTGACATAAGATCCGAGGCAGCAACAAGTTTATCCTCCCAGTAGCCAATAGTTCAGCAGCACGGAGATAACAATAAACTCTGAATAGAAAAGAAGTACGTTTTAAGCTTTTGGCATTAAAGTAATATTGCACTGACAAAAAGTGGCGCAATCGGCCGCGGAGATGAGGTAGATACGAATGCCGGAACAGATATCATGATCTAATCTGCTAGAATGGACAAAGATACAGCGAAATAGTTGGCTCATGGATATGACTACAGGTCAAGCTCAAAATCCCATACTTGCAACTTGCGGTCAGGAAATCCACCCGCTTGTCTCACAAACACACTCAAAATTCCCGATTCATGCAGTCTTGTCTTATCGAAAAGGGGCTCGGTCGACGTATTCGGGATCTCGGCCAGACTCTTCCAGTCTTCGAAGTCTTTTGAGGCGGTAGCGACGTAAATTCCAGTTGATTGCGTCACGGGATCAGGCAGAATACTAAATAAGTACTCCCCGCTCGCATCGCCGGCAAGCTTGCCTCTTGGATCGTACAAGTCGGGCCCGTTGAGGCCAGCGGGCTTGATGGCGTTTTTAGTCCATGTTCCTTGAAAAGTATTAGCGGCGTTAACTGAAGTGAGTTTGATGGCCTTACCATCGGTTTTCCGGAGATAGTGTTGATACTGATGCTCACCGGACAACAAGTCTCTCATCAGAATATGGAACCGGCCCTTGGTGTCAATGAGCTGTCCCTCCTGGTTGACCATGCGACTGTTCTGAGGAACATCCCAGATCAAAGTGCTGTCATCAGATGTTGAAATGGGCTTCGACAGTTTGGTACCATTCGTATTGAACCATGTCTTGCCATCGTCATTCGAGTAGGCAAAATAAACACCATGATTGGTGTCAGCATTCGGTGTTTCTCTGACGGTCCACGAGGTATACAACTTTCCATCCAGATAGTCCAATCCGTTGATGTACGCATTGTTGTCATCACCTTGGATGTACATTCCGTAGGCTTGCCATTTCCCAGTGGATGCGCTGTAGCGATGGATGTAGCTATCGCCGGACCCAGACCTACAGCCATTTAGTTCTAGATCCAAGATACAATCACAGTACTCACTGTCCAATTCGGAATTCCAGTAGAAGGTCACCGTTACTAAGAGGCTCGAATCGCGGATACGTCAATGGCGAGTAAGGTCCTTGAGACCCCGCAAGTTCGTGGACGACAGGGCCGAAGAGATCCGAGGTCCATTGCGCGGGAACGTCTTTTGCGATACCATTTTTCGAGATGCAATAATTGATCGGGACATCCTTCGACAGTCAGACAGAATCCCCACACTTGGCTTTAACTTACATGATGATCAAAGCTGAGGTGAATCTTTCCATCCCCAGAAACAGCCATGGAAATCATGTTATGGCCATCCATCGTCTTCTGGATGTAGTCATCGAGAGTGAGGAACTCCCAGTCGCCGACACTAGGCGAAACCTTTCTGCGTCCCACCTTGACGAAATGGTTGAGATATCCCGCCGGGGTAGTTTCGTAAAAGGTGACATATTGATAGTCTCCATATGTAATGAGAGCATCTTCTTGATAGCTCACGCCGTTGAGTCGTTCGGAGCCTTGGACATCGGTTCCAATTGTCCACTGTTTCGTGGACTTGACCTTGAGGGCTGAAACGGCCGACATCAGGCTTGTAAATGCGAGTGCAATCCTATACAGATGCATTGTGAGTAGGAGGTATCAAATTGAGAGGTAAGGATAATCCAGCAACAAGAGCGGTATTTCAAGGCATGCTATATATGAAGACTGAAGATCTTACCAATTTCACTCTCACAGGATCGTATCCCAGGATTTCACTCGTTTGTTCTTGGCAAACTGGCTCGGACTGGAACTGAATCGGTCTTGAGAATCCTTGTTCGCCAAGATGCTGTTCACAGCCGCTGCTTTTCAATTGGAGAGGATGCAACCCCGCGTCCAACCCCGCGTCGTCAATTCTCCCGAGATTGTGGAGAGAAAGGCTTGGCTTTGATATGAACAGGGACTTCGATAATATTAACAGCACTTCTGACCTTCCCAATCATTACTAGGCACGGCTCGTATTTCAAGGAAACTGGCCTTACACGTGAAGAATATAACTCGATTTCCCATTTGTCTCTTACTGGCTGCAAAAGTCTTCTGCGAAGATCGGTCGGGCTTAGATAGCCCGACATCCCGATGCACGCAACACAATTTCTTGGATAAATCTCTCACAAACATCTTTTTGTCATGGGATCGCCAATTCTCGGGTTGCAATTATGTGAGATTGACTGTCATAGATCACATAACTGATACGCAGCCACTGAAGTTTGAAGTAGACCGACAACCGCAATTGAGTTGGTGGCGTGGAGCGCATGATACGTTTGAAAGCATGTCGAAGATATAATAGTCGCGATTACAAAGAACAAACAATGCAGATTCTCGTTCTAATAGCGAATTGGAATTATGCCGGGCTTTGAGTAAGCCTCTATCTTCTGCTTTAGCATGCATCTCCTACTACAGAAAACTTTCTCCCTGCTTGCCCCGTTCTCAAAGTATCACGTTTCAGATCTCATTTAGAAGGTTCGTGTGCCCTGCTAAAAGATTCTCTATTTCATATCCCCCTTCAGTTTACTCATCCCACTGATACTGGCTTACTGGGCTACCATTGGACTTTCTGCAAGCCTCGAATGCATACATGAAGCCCCGTTACAATCCATAATTGGTGACTATCGTCATCATTTCTGAGATCAGTCAGTTATCTTTCGTGGCTTTAGAACCTTAACGCATGACAACGGCGTGGCTCCTGATTTACAGACCTGATCTAAGTTTGTGGAGGAGCTTACGTGCGAACTTTGTAAACTGTAGATAGAAGTCTACTTAAGGGGCTGCACGCGGCTTGTGAGGAGGAGGTGTTCCCCTTGCTTTCCCCATTCAAATTAGTTCCTTTCGCCTTCTCAATTTCCCTTGTTCACTTCTTGTTCAACGAGCTTCACGGAAAGACGACCAACAGCAGCAGCGCATCAATACGCCCAATAATTGCCTTCCTCTTTCTCCATAATGTCAGAACAACATTCTGAGTAAGTGTTCTTATAATTTCTAGACTGAATCCTGCAATATCTTGACTGAAAAGATAAATCACCACAAGTGGTGGACCGCGCTTGGAGTTGCAGAAAGCACATTCTTCGGTTCTCGTTTAGACCCTATTCCATCTTCCTGAATCGTGTATTATGAGTGAGACTAACGAAGACTGGTTATGTAGAGACCCACCTGATTCTGAAAAGCATCTCTTCCTGGTCTTCCTGAGAAAGGACCTTGGAGATATCTCAGCTGTAGAGTTTATCAGACACAGCATCCAGTGTAGCGGCTTCTCCCCTTGGGCAGATGCCACTGGCGACTTGAAGTCCACTATCATTGAAGCGACACCCAAACAGGCCAAAGATATCGCGAGCCACCCCGATATTGTACGCATGACTCCAGTCGAAGCAACAATCTTAGAAGACGACACAGAACCTGACGATGATTCAACCAGAACGGTTTACGTCGTTCGTCCTACAAATCGCAAGGACAAAGATCAATGTAGCGTGATCCATGCTTCGCTCAAAGACATCTTCCAAGACAAGCTGCAACCTCAGGAATTGGGACCTCATGGCGTTAGCCATTGGAAAGTCGATGCAACAAGCGACCAGGTGCCACTGGCTGCAAGTATCCAGGGTGTCAGATCTGTAATCCGTCTAGATCAGTATCTTCTCAAAAAGTCAGAAACATCTGCAATGAAGAAGCGAAGGATTATCAAGCCAATAGGAATCGATAATCAAGAGCGATGCAAAGCCACAGGCACTGCTCTCAGAAACATCTTTGGGGCCAATTTAGTCCCTAAAGTACTGCAAGATGGTGGGATCTGTCACTGGACGGCATTGCTGTCTTTGCAAGAAGTGAAACGGGCTACAGCCGTTGAGGGGGTGTCTTCAGTGACTACAGCTGCGAGAGGGAGGAGAATTACTTACGACTTTTTGCCAAATCAGCCGAATGTATGCAATCACATTTAACAGACCATCCAACTCACTAGAACCTCGACCCTTCTGCCAGACCAAAGATTTGAACACAGGTCCGGAAATTTGCTAAAGACTTTTGCTTAATCTACCTAATCTACTGTCAATTATTGAATGCCATTCTGTGTTGTTTGTATTGTACGTACCGATTGCTTAGATACTGAGATTGGTCATGAATCTATCATGCATGACGCGGTGAGTGGCACCTAAACCTTAGTGACCAAGTTTATTCGTGCGACTTCGGATTATTTGCCCGAGAAGCACCCGATGAAGTATTAGATTTTGAAGTCTCTGTACATAGTTGATCATAAATAACGAACATCCTTGGTACGAGATGCTGGTAGTCCGTTTCATTCACTTCGCTTCATCACCTTAACAGCTACCGAGGCATCACGGCTCATCTTGAGCGGAGTTTAGATCATGTCAGAGGAAGCTAGGCAAGACGGCGATGCTCTGTAGCCAACACTATAAGAACTCCGAAGCGCTGCTTTGAGTGAATCATCTTTCTACTATCACACGAGAAACATAACCGGGCAAACTCCCTCCATTGCCATGTTTCTGCACATTCTGCTCTTTACGTGGTTACTTCTGGTACTCTGCTCAGTATCAAAAGCGGCTGGCACAAATAAAACCAGCTCTTCTGACCGTGATGGATTGCTCTACGTTGTATTCATCCGCCTGAGTCCCGATGCCAACACCAACGTCGATCTCATCCCGAATGCTCTTATGAGCGATGATCGTTCTTCTTGGGTAAAGGTAGATGAGCAGATCACGAAAAGGGCGACCCGCCACGAAATTTCAGCCATCCGACGACGGCCTGATTTCGAGCGTTTTGTGCGTATAGAGGCTTCAACTTACGAGGCTACAATCATACAGCAACAAGAATACCTGGACAGGTCAGGATACATAATTCTGCCGGTTGATGATGGAAATCAAGAGGAATGCAAAGTGACGAATAGCTCTCCTGACTCACTATTTAGAACCAGCATTGAGACACAGATAATAGGTGAGAGGAGTATTTATATGTGGAAGGCTTACTTATCCAGGGACCAAGTGTCTCAAGCTGAGATCCTCGACAGTGTCAAGTCCGTACAGCCCAACCTCCACGATCTGGACCGCAGATACGTGGCAGGCGCTTACGTGATTCGTTCTATTGACCGCGGAAACCAAGAACAGTGTGCCGAGACAAGCGCATTTCTCGCGAGACTTCTTGGAGAGCATAACTACAAATCAACTTTTACTTACGGTGATGGTAATTTCCAGAAATGGAGCGCAGACTTGTCCAACAAACAAGTAGCGCAAGTCAAGGCTCTCGATGGGGTGAAGGGCGTCGGACCCATTCACAAAGGGAGAAGGTGTTGCCTAGATATAGAATCAACCACCAACGATTTAGAATCTCAAGCACTACAAGAGATCCTGTATCAAACGCAATCAGGTGCCCCCACCGAGTTGGTGGCTGTTAACCAGCCAAGGTATGTCTTAGCCCCAACCCATCCCTTTGGCCACTCATTCCTTTGGCCACCTACGGGGAAACTGTCCGAGTTTTCGAAAGGTGGCCCTCATGTGACTCTTCATGCAGTTGGTGACCCAATCGAATGTTTGCCAAGAGACAGCAAGGACCCATTTGAACAAACAGGAACAGCATGTGGTACGCCTATCGACATGCGCTAAAATTCCCTACAGCTAACATTAGACTACAAAGCCGCATCAAAAGTCGCCGGCGAGATCGCGAATCTTCTCTCGTACGAAAATGTCCCATTTGATACCAGCGACCGGAACCTTGTGAAGAATCTCAAAGCCTACCTCCAATCGGCTGCAGCCAGTTGGGAGCGATACCCCGGCATTCGAGTTCTCTAAAACGGGGTGCGAGAGGCAAATAACCCGAGAGAAACCGTTAAGCGCAATGTGCTTGAAGCCGATCGTTACATGGAGCGGGAAGAAGTCAAGCATCTGATCGAGGATGATTTTGCCCTCAGGTTGGTAGTTCGCGTAATCTTCGCCCACATGGTTCCGCAATCACACAGATATACAACGTTGATACACCGAACAAAGTCACACTGTCTGTGAGCCTAGATCAAGGGGACAGTGTAAGTGACTGTGTTAAATACCTCATGATGACAGTGGACGACTGTTACCGCGTTGACAATGACCCCTCCGATTACGAAGGTGGTGGCCAAACGCTTGTTGGCGACGCTATCTATGAAGTATACCCGGGTTCTTTACGATCACCCTCCAGGTACGGCAAGCAGGCTGGCTGCGACAGCACGTACAAGTTCACCTTCAACAAGTATTGGGTATGGAGCCACGGCTGGGCAGGCCCAGATTATGACGAGGCGCTAAAGAAAGAGATAAAAGGCTGCGCACTCCTGCTTGACACATGGGAGTTCACCTATGGCAACGGAGAAGACGGTCGAGAGTGGACAGCCAGGTTCCGTACCGGGGTCTTTCAGAAAAGCTATGTCGGTAATGCAGTGAGAAAGACATCGGGCATTGACGATTTTGGGTGTGCAGGAACCAGTTAGCCTCAGTGGATTCTTGATACAGCTGAGAACAGCGCCTGCATCGTTTTTCTAGGCTCAGATTGTTTACAAAGACACGATGAGGCTTATTGAAACTCTAGTAGCCTTGACGAATAAGATGTTTTCTATTGTCATTTGTCCAAAACAATATAATAGTCTTATTGTTTCTTCTCTTTCCATCCAATCATCTAAGGCGCAGTGGCAGAGTGGTCTAATGCGATAGACTAGAAATCTATTCTCCTCGGAGGCGTCTGTTCGAATCAGGCCTGCGTCGATTGGTTTATCTTTTGCTCGAAATATCGATTTTATGGCAGGCATTATTCTTTTTGTCTTCTGTTCACTTAATTGACCAGCAAAAGTCTGCACATCTGCGGTTCTATATATCTGGTTAATGTGTAGATCGAAGATAATCGCTACACTCAGATCACGGAGCCCAGTAGAAAACAACTGGTTCAATTTATCTTAAATCCCTATACGAGAACTCATTTCCTTACTAAATACTCTCAGGTCTTCACTCTTCGTCCCTCAAGCCTTGGAGATCGCGACGGATCCAACGGACCCCTCCTCAACCTTATGTTCGCCTGCATCGAGCTCTCTGCTATCACCAGACAAATTGCCCGCAGAATACACAGTCAGTTTCGTACCTGAAGAAACACGAATGAAACGAATCGCATCAGGCTTTAGTCCAGCCTCGGTTAAGAATTCTTCGTTGAAATCACCGAGGCCAAGGCTAACACCACGACCGGTCGCACTAGTAGCAGAGAACACAGACGCACCAATCTTGGGCTGCGGGACGGGGATGCCACCATCAAAGGTCAACTTGAGGACATATGCTAGTGATTCGGCGGGTTGAGTCGGCAGCGAAATCTCTAGAGCATCCTTGGTCTGCTTCCAATCCGAAACCTTTTCGTATTCGCCAGCCTTGTCGCCAAGGAGTTCGATAGACTTAAGGCTCTTGAGATCAACCAAAGCATCGGAGCCAAGACTACTGATAGAGACATGTTTATCGTCGGGCCAGCCAAGAACCGTGGCATAGAGAACATCGACATCTTTGTTGCGTGTGAAGCGGATATCGCTGCTGTTGCCCTGCAAAGGTGCCGTGAAAGATCCACCAGTGACTTGGTTAGGCCCTTCACCATAAATATCCCAAGCGCGAGTGCTGAAGACGGACTCTCCGTAACGTCCAAGGAAGTCTCCGATATCCTGCAAGACCTTTAACTGCTCGTCAGGCAAAACACCGACTGCAGTGGGCGAAATGTTGAGGAGCATGTTGCCATTCTTGCTGATGCGGTCAAGCAGTGAATGGACCATGGCCTTGGAGGAATAGTACTTAATGCCGACTGTATAGCTCCAGCTCGAAGCACTGATCGCATCATCAGTCAGCCAATAGGGTCGCGTGATATTAGCAGGCCCGCCACGCTCATAATCACTGACGGTGGATGTGTCACGGAATCCCACGTCAAAATGCTTATGAGTGGTGACGACTTCTTTGTTCCACTCAACCGCGCGATTGAAGTAGTAAGCCAGAAACTCCAAGCGCTTCTTCTCAGCCACAGCACATGGACCATCGAAGTCAGCGCAGTAGCCAGGACTGTCAAGTGAGAAGTCGTTCCAGATGATATCAGGCTGCACGTGGTCCAGCATCTCTCTATGCTTGTCAAACCATAGCTGATCTGATTCATCGCGTGAGAGTTGTCCTAGTAATTTCTTCAAGCTTGTGTCGTTGGTCTTGGGTGCCCATTCATAGAAGCCATTGTAGTTGTAGGCTTGATGCATGGCCACCACAAGCTTCATACCATTCTTGCGAACAAGATCAGCCCACAGCTTGACCAAGTCTAGTTTGGGACCCCGTTTGACAGAGTTCCACTCGTTGACCTTGCTATCCCACATGGAGTAGCCATCGTGATGCTCGCCGACCGGGCCCGCGAACTTTGCACCTGAAGCCTTGACAGCCTTGATGATAGCCTCAGGATCAAACTCGCCACCCTTTGAGCTGAGCACAGGCTTGAACTGAACAAAGTTTCCCTTGAGATCATCTGCACCATTGATGAAATTCGCGTAGCCCCATTCCTCGGGTGGTCCGTAAGTCTCGGTATGGTGTTTGCGTTGGTCCGAGCCTGGCTCATACATGTTGCGTGGATACCACTCGCTAGCGTACTGAGGGGTTGTAAAGGCTCCCCAGTGCCAGTAAACGCCGAACTTCGCATCGCGAAACCATTCGGGTGAGGCATTGTGTTTGTCGGTGGACTCCCATGTTGCTTCGTATGGGCCTGAAGCTTGAGCAGCCGTGTTGATGGGAAACAGAGCAGCTGCAACGACAGCAAACTTGACAGACAGAGTCATCGTGAGTTTGTCCCTATAGTCTTTACCTTAAAGTTTCAAAGAAGTCTTGAACAAATACTCAACGATTCTGGCGATCCAGTGATCACGGAGCGCTCTTTTTAAGCTTATCATTTAGCCATAAACACTTCATGCGCACAGGCAAAACACATGATCAACAAACTCATTGCAACCTCGTAAATTGCAACGTTGATGTTCACAGGCATAAAGTGCACAGCCGGACCGAAACGGGCCGTAATACGATGTCTGTGAACAGCGATCGGCATGGAGGAGATTCGTGCGGATATCGTACCCTGGCAATCTTGGGCGCTAAAGTGACTCAACGAGTCAGGTTGCATACTAAGATGTCTTCCTCGCATTAACTACTTTTTTTATTTACCCGGGATCGTCGTTCGACAATGCACGAAAGTCCTACTGCATTCGCTGTCGCTTCTACCTTGGACATACAAAGTGAGTATCATCCCCGGACCCCGCGCTGCCCCGCAAACTACCCATGCTGAACATCGGAAGATTGAGTTATTTTTCTGACGTCACGATCGATGCCGAGCTGCTTACTTGTTCTTGACTTACATATGGGAGGGCTTTGTTAAAGAATTGTAGATTATAGAATAGGAGAGTTTGATGAAACATGGCGAAGAGGACTAAGCTATCGATATCATCATGGTTTGCTCCTATACATACGAAAAGACGCCTATATATCATTTGACAAAGTTATGGGCAAAGGGACTCTGCTTGTCAGAAGAATGAATTGACATCTAGCTAGTCTAGTAATCCAACATGTCTTGGTGACATTGATCTTCCGCTTCTACTCCTCTTTCCTACGACTCTGTCATGGCATCGGCATTTCTGATCTCCACTCCAATCAAGCCTTTGTTGTCGAAAGTAACATACATATTACGAGAAAAGTCCTCCGGCGCGACTCCAAGCTAAAACTTGTCCATGCCAAAATGTCCAGACATTCGTTCATTTTTTTTCTCACGACTACCTTTAGTTCTTGGCCCCAGCCTCGTCCCATGGCAGAGCACCAGCCTTTCCAGGGATAGGGTGACCCTCACGATCCATGTAGACAGTCTTCTCTGAAGAGTGAGGGCGCCAGGCCAAAACGCGGAAGCCCCAAGACTCTGGACCATTGAAGACGGGCTTGAGCTCTTCCTGAAGAACAGACTTAGCGGCGAGATGTCCAGGTTCCTCAAACATGTTCTTGTTGTTCTGGATCATGTTGGTGAATTGAGTGTCTCTCATGCAGATGACCTCAATGTCGCCTTTGTCAATGTTGGTCGGGACAAGCTCAGCTGCAGCACCAAAGACGAGGAAGGGAATCCACTTCCACGCGGTGTATTCATCTCCTTTGCTGTCGACTAGTTCGCGGTGCAGGAATGAACGAATAAAGGGACTTCCAGGATTGCGGCTGTCGAGAATAGCCTTCTGGAGGAACTCGGTTGAGACGGAAAGAGTCGGGTGAGGGTTGGCGATGTTCAGAGGAGAGTTGAGGTCAGGGACAATGGTGTCCTCGGAAGTCTCCTTTCCCTTTCCCTTTCCAATGTCGATAGTAGAACCGCGGATAGTCTCCTCATCCTCGTGGCCGTCTTCAGACATTCCAGTACCATCGTAACGGTAAGATTCAGGGTCCGACTGGACAGCGTGGAGAACCTCCATGGTGGGAGTGAATTTGATTCGAGCCATAGTAGAGTCTGTGCAAGCGGACTCAGTGCTATGCAGCGAGATAGAAGACTCAGTATCGGAGATGGGCTCAGTCGGATACACATGAACCAGGGGCTCATCCACTCTAGGGTCAGAGGCCGGAAGGTCCGCCATAGTGTAGGTAGACAAAGAGTCGGACTCGTTGTCTTCTTCGTCAGTGTCGACATCCTTGTCGTGAAGGCTAGCTCCAAGAGCCCACTCAAGGACAGACTTCTCCGTCTCCAGCTCTTTGAGACGAGCCTGCATTTCCTCGCGACCCGTGTTGGTAGTGATGGGCAAGTGGGCTAGGTCGTTGGTTTTGTTGTTATGAGGAATTGAGAGGCAGCGAGTTGTCTGCTTGTTGATCTTTAAGGGTATTTCTGAGTTGTTTTTGAGATATTGTCAAGTTATTAACGAGTTGTTGTCAAGGTTGCGGTTGTGAGAAAAGGGAAAATGGTTGAATGATCTAGCTTGAGATATGAAATGTCTTTATGGAGAGATTGAATAGAAACCCTATCGAATGGTATCTGCTACTGTCACTGGTACTGCTTTTGCCAACACGAATTCCAGTGGCACTGGCACTTCTCTGTTCTGTTGTTTCCTGCTGGTTGGCCGCCGCTCATCGGGTACCTCGATCATGTTCATAGGGTCTCAGGGACTGTCCGCCAGATGTCGACAGAGTTTTCCGTGACTCATCTGATAAACAATTCATGTTGGATTGTTGCTCAGAGAGCTACGAGTTGCGTTTTATCCTCTGCAGTGCCCGTCACCTCCTATCTGTCAGGGACAGCTTTCTCCAAGACTATTCAACCTGGCTGTCCATGCTTGTACGATGATCTCCCTATTATATCATAAATGTTCGTAGAAAGAGGAGGAGTAGAATTTCCATTAGCTCACGGTTTCTGATATCTGGTGTTGTTCTGTTGCCGTTCAGCAGAGTTATCCTCGACATGTTTCTCAAGCCGCAACCGAGACGGACTATCTAATCTAAGTTATATTGTTATGATAACCAGAATATTTGCATTATATATTTGCGAAATTATGAGCTTCTCATTTCTCCTCACATCTCTGGAGGATAGTTCAAGGTTATTTAAATAGCGAGTTCTAGATATCCTATTCCCGCGATGCGCAAGCCTCTATTCCACCAAGGTGAAAGCTGCCTCTATGCATAAAATCGCGATTACTGCGCAAACAATAAAATGGTTGGTCCCCACTCTCACCGATATAGTGTCTTACACCCACCAGTGGCTGCATGTTTATCAGTGCTATTGCCATAGATGGAAAGCAGTGCGGCTGACACAAGGCATATTTCAATCTGGTCATCACCAATCAATAATTATGTGGCTTATGCATGACACGCTGGTCAATCAACTCTGCATGATAATCAAGGCAGAAGTGCAACTAAGGTGTCTATGAGTGGCTAAGTCTCCACACTAGTGGAGGGAGGGGCCTCAGTTAGACTACACCGTTAAGCAGTCAGCCCGCAGGATGACGGAGGAAAGTGAAGTTCAAAAGGGAGCTGAAGTCCCCAAGTCTTGTAGCAATGTTTCCCTTCCTTCTTTTGAGCCGCGAGAGCCATTATCCTGAGAATGGCTGACCACTCCCTTGATACTGTTGCCCAGCTGGGTACAAGTCTCGCGAGTAAACTCAACTTGCACTCTGAAGGATGTCGCAAGTCTCGCCAGCGACTCCCTAAGCTTGTGTCCCTGATCAACTCGACTGCTTCCGCCATCCGTCAGATTCATGATCTGATCCAGCAGAACGACAAGATCTTCACTGAAGCATGCGTGAAGGACATCAACTCTCTTGCTGCCAAGTGCAGGGCTATTTATGTCGGAGTTCTGACCCTCATTGCTAAGAAGACACAAAGTGTCAGTGGAGGCAAGGATGCTAAAGCTTTGTCAGCTGAACAGATTGAGGAGCTCTTGGCCTGTCTTGCCAACATGAGTGTTTGGCGAACCGAAGCTTGGAACTGGCTGGAGCCTCGACTCAAGATTTGCCAGCAGGAGTTGAAGCAAGCCAAATTTGAGCTTGTCCTGCGTTATCTCCTTGGCAGTATCGCTCGGCTCCAGATGGAGTCAGTAATCCCATCTTATTCCTCTATAGTATATGTGCTAACGCCGAGTTAGAACTATGATACGTTCCCCAGGCGCTTGGGAGAATGAAAACTCCCTGCGATGTTTTGCCGAGAATGTCGCTGAAAGGCGCGTGATGTACTACAAGTCTTACAACAGAAAGCAAGCTGCCTGGAATAAGTCGCCTTCACCGAAGGCCTCGTTTGACGACGTCAGAAGTGTTTTCTCGACATCAACGTCAGTACCTGCCCTTCCATTAGCAATGGCATCTTACTGACTGTATACCCTGTGTAGCACAAGTACCGCTGTCCTTCCTCCCCGCGTGACAGTAATCGATGACGACAGCTTTGATGAGAAAATCAAGCCTGAAACAGCTGACACTTCGAAAGAGTCTTCAGAAGTTGTCGTTGAGAACACTGCCCAGAACAAAGAGCCCGATAACTCCCGTCGAAATTGGTTCCAGCGTCTCTTCACTCCCAGTCCCAAAGAGGATTGGAAGAATGAAGACATCATGGCTTTCGTGCTTGACATGAGCCACTCAAACAAGCTCATCACTAGACTCGAACTAGAGGAAAATGAAATCAAGGCCAATCTCTCCAAGCTAACCTCGAGTCGTCTCTGGAAACGTCGTCCTAACCTTGTTGAGCAATACTCGGCACTTGATCAGAGTGTTCGCCAGGATGTCGATAATGCCATCATTGTTGCAAAGCGCAAGAGTACTCGTGAGATGACTCTTGTCGCCATGATGGCCAAGAAGTCAGACTCGCAGAAGGCAGCTGACAAAGGGTCTGGCTTCCACTATGCTCCTGATCTCAATGTCACTCTCTACTTTAAGCTGGGTGTTGAGTTTGAGCCGATTTATCTGATCGATCAAGATAGAAGGCTTGAGTTGCCTTACACATCTTGTGCCACCTACAAGGTATGCCACCTAAACCACGATATTTTGAACGAATCGATACTAATTTTTGATCGCAGATGATGAGAGATCTGATGACTCAAACCAACTGGGCCCCGGGTGTTGCTCACCATATTATGGGTGGTCGCTACGATCTCTGTACCCAAGACGGTCTTGCAGTCATGCTTGGAACCTGGGACTCAGTCCGTCGTCCCGGCATGACACTGACCCTCAAGATCTGGCCACCTCCAGTTCCGCCAGGTCCACCTCGGCCCAGAATGTATCCACCCCCGCCCAGGGGTTACGTTCCGCCACTGATCAAGAAATATCGCGAAGAGATGAGGGAGACCTATCATGAGATGGTCGAAATGCTAGGTCTCTCTGACGGTTGTGTCCCAGACCAGGAGACCGTCAAGTTTGGACTGGGAGATCTTCTGCGTCTGTGGACTAATGCTGTTGATCCCCATACAGAGGATTGCTCGGACTGTGCATCGTTCATGATGGGCTATAGCTCTTCGAGCTCTGAGTACAGCGACTAGGATACTTGACTTGTGGTATTGGGTGGGAAGGTCTCCTTTGTTGAGTGCTTATGTTTACCTTGATGACCAAATTGATGATATGATTTGCGCGAACCCTGTTGTCTGAAATGCCGCGGTAGTAGTGAACAGCCGTTAAATACACAAGAAATCAGCGCAATGCATGCATGTTCAAGCCGAATGCCTTATTTCTGTCGATGACATAGCTATTGTGTTCACTAATCTTAGATCACTCCTTCTAGAACAAAGGTATGCTGCCAAACATGACCTGATTCAACCCAAACACCATAGTCAGGTATAGTGACACCTTTTCCGCGAACTTAAACCCGCATGAACCTTATCGGCCTGCCCATCAATTAACGTCTCTAGAGATGGTGCAACATCAATACTCTACGTAATAAGCCGCTCTGGGCCCCTGACCAACAACTATCGACTAATGAATGGCGAGACAATGTAAGCTCATATTCGCCATCGCATCCACTGCATTCGCCCCTATAACGAGCCTAGAAGCCGACAAGCGGAGTTAGACTTTTTCTGTCGCCACTAAAAGATCCACATCAGCTGTCCCCAAGCCCCATATTCTTCCCCATTCTCACTACGCTCTAGGGGACACCGCGCGCTAGCAGTGAAAACTTCGAATTGCGCAATCGGAGCCTTGTAAGGAAAGAAAAAAAAAATTGGAATGGTACCGAGATTAAATAAAGAAAATAAAAGATCTGATGTTTTCTTGGCGATAGAACATTTCTCCTCTCCACATTCTCTGCTTTGTTTGGTGATATCAACATGACGTCTAATAAGGGTCTTGACGTTGATGCTATTCAGGCTGCTCCCCCCGTGGTGCAGAACCATGATACCGATGATGAGAAGCCTGTTCTCAACACGGGAGGCCATGGGCCCACGCAGCGAAGGCTGAAGGACTATCACATCACTTGGATTGGTCTTTGCAGTGGTATCGGTACCGGTCTGTTTATTGGAACTGGCTCGGCCTATGCCAGTGCTGGTCCTGCTGGTCTGCTTCTGGCGTACATTGTCGTTGGAGCTGTTCTCTGGTGTGTTATGCAGAGTATTTCTGAGCTTGCGACACTGGTAAGATCCCTTGGCCAGCTTCTGTCATGTCAATGCTGACCTAGAACTATAGTTCCCTACTGCTGGTTCATTCCCTCACTGGGCTACTCGCTTCATTGACCCTTCAGTCGGTTTCTCACTGGCCATCTCATACGGGTACTGCTACACCATCGCCATTGCCTCCGAATGCTCAGCCGCCGCCGTTCTCGTCAGCTACTGGACCGACCTCACTCCCGCCGTCGTCATCACCATCAGTCTGGTTCTCATCCTATGGATCAACTTGATGAACGTGCGATTCTTTGGTGAGACTGAAGTCGTCACTGGTGGTATCAAGGTCCTCTGCTTCCTCGGTCTCGTCATTGTCGCGATTGTCATCACTTCTGGCGGTGGTCCCAATCACAAGTCCATTGGCTTCAAGTACTGGAACAACCCTGGGGCTTGGGTCGACTACAATGGCATTACTGGCTCAACTGGGCATTTCCTCGGCTTTCTCTCTGCCTTCGTCAATGCTTCTTTCTCTTTTGTTGGTGTTGAGACCGTCGTCATCACCGCTGCCGAGTCCGTCAACCCTCACAAGGCTATTCCAAAGGCCGCCAACCGCGTCACCTACCGTATCGGCTTCTTCTACGTCCTCGGAGCTCTTCTGATCGGTCTAATCGTAGATCCGCGCAATGCTGACCTTGTTTCTGGTTCTGGCAACGCCAAAAGCTCGCCATGGGTCATCGCCATTCAGACCGCCGGTATCAAGGTCCTCCCTTCTATCGTCAACGCCTGTATCCTGGTTTCTGCCTGGTCCGCTGGTAACTCCTACTGCTGGGTTGGCTCGCGTATGATCCTCGCCATGACTACCGATCGACAGCTCCCTCAGTTCTTCGCCCGCACCACCAAGAACGGTGTTCCTTACGTAGCAGTTATCACTGCCTGGTTGTTTGGTCCCTTGGCGTATCTGAGTAAGTCGATCCTGCCATAATCATCTTTAAATGCCATACTAACAATCACGAGGTCTTGGTTCCGGTGGCGCTTCTCAGGCTTTCTCTTGGCTTCTCAACCTCAGCACAGTCGCTGGCCTCATCGCATGGGGAACTCTCTGCTTCTGTTACATCCGCTTCTATCGCGCCATGAAGGTTCAAGGCATTGACCGCAATACCCTGCCCTGGAAGGCCCCTTGGCAGCCCTATACCGCCTGGTTCGGCGGTATTGGCTCTATTGTCATCACCCTTGTTGCTGGATTCCCAGTCTTCCTCAAAGGTAACTGGAAGACTGCCGATTTCGTTGCCTCTTATGTTGGCATCCCAATCTTTATCGTTCCCATCATTGCATGGAAGCTTTATTACCGCACCAAGGTCCTGCGAGCCCACGAAATCGACTTGTGGTCTGGCCGTTTATCCGACGATGCCATCTCAGCCCATGACACTGAGCGGGAGCATGTTTAAGCACTGTCTTCGCATCATGGATGTTCAAAAACTCTTACATGGAATTATGTTTCTAGGCCTGTCTGCATCACACTTAGACCATACTTAGAATTAATCACTCAGCATTGGGAGGCGTATATAGAAAAAGCGATATCAACCAAATAGAATTGGATTTTCTGCCTTGACAATCTTACAGAAGCTTATGACATATTGGAACAGCGACGAGCGTTTTAATCACATGTGTTGATGGCGTTCTCATTTTCACGCGCCAGTGTATGACCATTCTAGCTTCAGTCTACTGCCAAACAATTCCTTGATCAAAATCGACCTGCTCGGGCGTACTTGCAGTAGGGCATAATATCACGATCCCATTCTCTTTATCCTCTTGCCCTGGAATCGGATGATCAATGTTTAGATCAGCCATCATCACTCCCACCTGAGCACTTCGTTAGTCAAAGCGCAAAGTCAGCCAAGTCAATGCCGTAACTTACCTTCCCAACAGTCTCTTGATCAACACCAGACGCTCTCAACGTCTGCGCTAGTCGAACAGCCAAAGACGCTGCAAACATGTTGTTCTTGCCCACTTCGACCATGACAGTCATGAGAGCTGTAAAGTTGGCCTCGCTCTGAAGATCACCTGTAGTGAGGAAGTCCGACAAGAAAAACGACGCCGCAATGAAGGACGCAAACGACACCAGCGGATTGCGGAATCGCGTGTTCAGGTCCGTGACTAGCGCCACAGTGATCATGATTTGAACAGCTGAATCCATCACCCTCGCTTTTGTAGTGGGCAGTGCAGCCATGTCCACCTGCGATCTTGTTAACGCAGATTGATGAATGCATATTAGAGCCGTATGTAACTGAAGATTGATGAGTACAGCCTCCGGGCTTTCCATGTTCTCTGGACACCTGAGATCCAGTGGCAATGTCGCAAACGCATTTGTGACTGCTTCATCGAGTTGTTGGAGTTGGTGCCAGTCATTGTTGTCCTCATCGTCTTCGACGTTTCTGGAAAAGTTGAAACACTCGTTGAAGAGATGGACTGCGACTACTCTGCAGGCGCTTGTAGAGAGCTCATACATGCCTTGTCCTAGGGCTTGTCTCAGAGTCAGCGTGGCTATTGGGGTATTCGATAGCAAGGCATCGATAGATGATGGGAGTCGGGTTTGTATCTATTTGGGTCAGATACGAGGATCACACGTTGGGGAATTGGCTGAACTCACGCTCCTCCAGTCCATCATGGTCGGCCATCCGCCTGTGCTGCTTGTGATACGATCAGTCGTGAAAATGACCCAGAAGGTCTTTCTGCGCTCTTCCTCCTCTGTGAAGTCCAAGGCAACCGGGAGCGTCAGGCCCGCTGCATTCTTCCCGTCTAATCGGTGCAGTCCGAGGATTTGGGCTAGCCGGATAGCCCTCGCTATGCTCATTGAAGCTCTTGAGAACCATAGATGCTGCGCTTCGAAATGGCTTATGAGAACCCAAGCTTGGCAATGCGCCAGTGATATTTGGTCGCTGTCGCTCTACTTTTGGTCAACGCCATGCTGGAAATGTTGCTTTGGGGATAACTCACCTTCATCTCATCGGCTTGAATATACTGGCGCGCACGCACATAGAATGCTTCAGCCATGTGCTTGTAGGTAGGCGATGCGCTTGCTCCAGCGGCTAGGATGGCATACTGCAGGCACATGGGCGGCTGCATATGTGCAGGCCTGTAGAGTGATGTGATGTACCTCTCGCCATGAATCATGAAAGAGTCGGATTGAAGTTTAGTAAAGTAGATGGAGGTTCTGACACCTCAAATTAGTTATTCGCCCTCACACGGCCTTTGTGAGGCTTACAGTTCATCGACTAAATGAGGAGGCGGCAGCCCCTCGAACCGGCCAGTGTCAACAAGTTCTGTGCTGGCACTAAATGGCTGGAATTCCGGCGGGCTGCTCTTTGCTTCTAATCTGGCTTCCAAGTCTCCTACAAGCACTGTCAATGACCCAAGTCTTAGAGCGAAGCTGTCTCCACTCCCACTTACGGATGCGACTTTGCATATCCCGAAGTCGCGGTCTGTTGGCGGGATTAATAACTGGCTTCTTCCTCGCCGAGGGATAATCGCAGACTTCGCCAATCTTGACGCATCGACCACAGATTGGCAACACTCTATTACATTTCAGCTTGCGTACTCTGCATCGTTGGCACGACCACGGCGACAGCGGGCCCAGGTCGGATTCGGAGCTTGAGGGCGCCTGTGGCGATTGGGAGTGAGAGTGAGAGTGAGATTGGGAGGGCGACCCCTCAGACACGGACATGGTTTAGTGGCGTCGGCGGGGTACGTCTTGGCAAGCAGGACCTGATAACGAAGGCTTGTTCGTGCCTATAACAGGCGCTGAGCTATTGCTGCAAGATCGAGATGTTTTGTCTCGGGGGAAAGGATAAAGAGTTTGTTTGATCAGGATACTTTGCTCTTTGCTCTCTGACATGAGCTGCGGGGAGAATGTCAGCATGCCTTCCTGTTTTGGGTTACTCTGGATTCCTACGATCCTGTCTTTCTTATCTTATCTCCCCCATGGCCATCTGCTTCATGGTCAGGTCCATACTATAAGCTTAAGCCAACCTCAAGAATCACCTCTACATTTACATACATCATGAAACACGTCTCTCATGATCACAGTCAATTAATTTTGCCTCTCGCCACATATTTACTCACTCTTCGTCCTGCTACCCACCACTCGTCCCTCGTCCCGTTATCGCCATTCATCAAGGTTCATCACCCACGACACTCTGTTTCAATGCATCGCCTAGACTGTCTAAGAACAGGTAAAGCCCAATAAACACTGCGTCATGAATAGGTTGGCGAGCAAAAGGTCTCGACTATAACCGTCCGTGCCCGCATCGGGACATCGCACATACTAGGACTTTAAGCATATCAAAAAGCTTCTAGACTACCGAAGATCGTCTTCACTTTCCTTTACAGTCACGAATCCCGACAAATGACGGCCCCCGATTCGCTGGTTCCCCGGCGCGTAGAGATGATCAGGAACCTTTGCACTGCCGGCCAAACTAGCATCACAGCGATAACGCACCAACCGACAGGGGTTCGCCCAAATGGAGCTGCCCCTTTGGGAAAGGCAAATGGGAGCTTCCGTGCTTGGGTTGTTGTATCACAAATATCACCTACCTTTTTTGAGGCTATGGTCCGCATGGCATCATTCGCAGAAGTTCTTCGAGATAGAGGGTCTGCTGATCGAGTTATAGTATCAGGATATGTCGTCTTGGCTAACTATAAATTCGAGGTCATAACCGCTCTGGAAACCCATCACCCCGCACCTCAAATCATTCTTCTTCACTAACAAGATGCGATCCTCTCTTCTCCTCGCTCTTCTCCCTCTGGCTGTTGCCACGGCTGTTCCTAGCTCCAAGAAGTTTGACTACAACGGCTTCAAGAGCCTGCGCGTCACTCTTCCCAAGGGCGCCAAGAATGCTGTAGCCGAGATCAACAAGCTCTCTGCTACCATCCTCAACCCTGGTGCCAAGGAGGAGCTCGACATTGTTGTTTCTCCTGATAACATTGACGCCGTCACCAAGATTGCTTCCGAGACCACTGTCCTTGTTGAGGATGTCGGTGCTGCTCTTGCTGAGGAAGAGACCTCTGAGATCTACGCTGGTGAGTATTCCAAGCAATGCATGAAACGCCAAGGAGCTAACAGATGTGCAGTCCCCAGTGAAACTTGGTTCACCGCCTATCACAGCTACGATGATCACCTTCAGTTCCTGAAGGACCTTCAGTCTAGCTTCCCCAGCCAGTCCGAGATTGTGACTCTTGGCAACTCTTTCCAGGGTCGCGCTCTTACTGGTATTCACATCTGGGGTAGCGGTGGTAAGGGCTCCAAGCCCGCCATTGTCTTCCACGGAACTGTCCACGCTCGCGAGTGGATTGCGACCATGGTATGTTAATCTCAGTGTTAATATGATTGCAACTATGACTAATTCTTTGTATAGACTGCCGAGTACATGGCCTACCAGCTCTTGACCAAGTACAGCAGCGACTCTGCTGTCAAGGCTCTTGTCGACAAGTTCGACTTCTACATCACTCCTGTTGTCAACCCTGATGGTAAGGCTCATCCGTTTGACATTCTTCCGAGTCGTCTAACCCAGAATCACAGGTTTCGTCTACACCCAGACCACTAACCGTCTCTGGCGCAAGAACCGACAGACTGTCTCTGGAAACTCCTGTGTTGGTCGTGATATCAACCGTAACTGGCCTTACAAGTGGGAGCTCACGGGTGGTGCCTCTACCAACCCTTGTGACGAGACCTACAAGGGACAAGCCGCTGGTGACAGCCCTGAGCTCAAGGCCATCAAGGGCCAGATTGACTCTCTTGCTGCTGGCAAGGGTATCACTTTCTACGTTGACTTCCACTCTTACGGACAGTACGTCCTCTGGCGTAAGTCCTCCTGAAGATCCCTGAGTTCTCTTGATCAATACTAATGATGTCTCCAGCCTACGGCTACGACTGCAGCTTCGTCGCCCCTGAGGAGGCCGCCCTCAAGACCGTTGGTACCCGCATCACCAACGCCATCCGTACCAACTCCGGACAGACTTACACTGCTGGTAACTCTTGCCGCGCTCTGTACGCCACCACTGGCGACAGTCTCGACTACATCCAGGGTGTTGCCAAGGCTAAGTACTCTTACACCATCGAACTCCGTGACCGCGGTACCTATGGCTTCAGCTTGCCCGCCAGCCAGATCCAGGCTACTGTCCGTGAGACCTGGGCTGGTATCGTTGCTGGTCTTACTGGCCTGTAAATGGCCAACTGGATTGACGTAGCGTTACGTGTTGATCGCAACGGATGACCATGATCGGAAGGGACAGATTGTTACCTGACAAGGCTCAAGAACATGTATTGGCTTGACTTAAAGTACATATTACTCAAAATACATACACCATTCTCAATCATTGTTCGCAATTCCCTCTATGAACTCGCAAGAGGAGACCAAAAAGGACTTAGGGGTCTTTTCGGACTCCCTTCCTAAAAGATGAAGAGTCTTAGGTAAATTTAGTACATCTTAGGAGAACTTTAGACCATTCTAACTTGGTATCCTGATGCCTTCTTGCTCCTTGGCCCGAAAACCCAATTTCAACCATCCTCTTTATGTCTTTGTAAACGTTCCATCGATGTTCAGAGCCTGGCCTTCGATGTCTGCGAACTTCTCTCCGAGCGTCGCCTGTTGCTCCGCAATCTCGTCTGCGGGGATCCTGTCGGGTGTGGTGTTGACGAGCATGATCATGGGCAGAAGAGAAGCACCTAACAGACCAAAAGTCACACAGCTAGACTACATCAGTACTCCTGAAAATTATCTGTGGTCTGTGGAAACTCAAGAACTTACAACCCAATAAGAGGATCGCTCTTCGTCTGAGTGTTCATACCATAGGCAATAGCCTGGCCAATGGCCTCAAGACAGCGGAACGCAGCTCCATTTCGAACATTCTCTGGAAAAAGAACGTTAGTCCTGCTATATGCAATATCATTCATGATTTGGATCTCACCTTGTGCGTCGGTCGCGAACGATGACAGAAGCCAGTACATGTAAGACTGAGACAGTGGTCCTGTGGTCTGCACGAAGAAGTATGGCAAGAAAGAGTTAGCAAAGAGGCTGTCGTCCCAGTCGATAGCACCCGGGTCGTTGCGGTCAAATCGAGCTTGCATGATGATGGACCAGATGTAGACACCGACGTTGAGAATGACAACAGTATAGAGACCGATCTGGGCGCGGCGACGTTGTGCCAATTTCTTAGCATCGAGGATAAACCCGAGACCAAAGCAGCCAACACTGCATCCACATCAGTACTGCTAGATTTACTGACATGAGGGACTTACATGCAGAAGAATGGCGAGATGAGCGATGAAAGCGCGCGGGCACGGACGGTGAAGTGAATGCCCAGATATGTTGACCAGGAGCCGCTGTATCAGTGTTAGTTGTTGATTGCCTTGTCATCTTGAGGCAATCTCACCTGTAGAAGAAAGACCAGACCGCCCAGATCGACGACAGAATAATGAGTCGCGAGGTCATGGTCTTTGCGATGCGCTTAACCTCAAGCTTGGTAGACAGGGTCTCAGTAGTCACGATCTTAGTACCATCCGATCGAATGACATGCTCAAAGGGGGTGATCATAAAGGCAAACGGCAGGCTACATAATGCTGTTAGCGACATCTTCAACATGATTACACGTAGTTCTACTGACGCTAGGCACTCAATGATGAGAAAGGCAATGTAAGTGTCGGGAGTGACTCCACCACTAACACCTTTCTCATGGTTCTTGGACAGACTAAAGACAAGATGTTAGCAAGCTTCATGACCAGATACCGATTATACTTACTTAATCGCACCGCCAACAAGCTGGCCAAGATTTCGCGACACAATCCAGAGTGCCAGGTATTTACCACGAGCTCCAGATGGGGCAAGAGTCATGATGGCACCAGCTTCAGCGACATACCAACAGCCCGTACCGATGCCACCGATGGCACCACTGAGGATAAGATACTACGTACTGTCAGCTATCTGAAGACTCATTCACGGCGGAGCACTAACCCATTGGTTACCAAACTTGCTATTGCAATAGTAGGCGGAGCCTTGAATAGGGAAGCTCATGGAGCCAATCACCAAAGCCCATTTGACTCCGATCTTGTTCACGATAGGACCTCCCATGAAACAAGCTGAACAGCTCTGTTAGGTTCGTCCTTATAACATCTGATGGGTACATACTGAAGGCAAGAGCAGCATATCGAAGGGCAGTTGAGATATTGGAGACCTGAGGAGTTGCAAGACCACCGCCACCGAGGCCTAGAAGAAGTCAGTAACAGCAGATTTGGAGCTTCGACTACAATGACTGACCAGCAATGGCATCGGACATGGCTGGACCACAGAAAGCCTGAATGCTCAAAAGAATCATCTGAGTCAAACTGTGATGCCATATGTATTTCCATCTTGGAACATCTCTTGTATTCATGTCAACAGCTCGCACTGAAGGCTGAGGTGATCGAGCCCTGTCAGAGGGAGAAACGGCAGTCTTGTTGTCGGCCATTGCAGATGAGTTGAAACGCTGGATGGATGAAGAAAGTCAGTCTTGATGGCGACGAGTGAGTGACTTATATATACCGATCTCAGGACTATCAACCCCCCTCCTGCCGCTATCGCAGCTTCCCCACGGGGTAGGTCATTTTCCTGCGTTTGAGAAATGTGACCGTGAAGGTCCAAGCGAAGACAATCAAGGCTTGTATCTTGAGCCAATCGGTGCTTGGCCGAGGCTTCTTTATCCAAGTTGGGCGAGGGGTTGATCCGCTTTTTATCATGTCTTTATCTCTTATCGGATAAGCCAAAGATGATGCGATAATGGGAGGGAAGGTCCAAGCGAGACTACTGGCAATAACATCCTGATCATTATGACACTACACACGACTCGGAAAGATGTCTCGCATTCTAAGGCTTTGTCTAGCCACTTTTCAGTTACAGGAATAGTGTCAATGGGACGGACCTAATCTTCCTGGAATTGCCTTAACAACACAAAGCATCAAGGCCCGACTGTACTAAATTCAATGTCTCTCCTATTCGAGAGACAGACTGGCAAGAGTACTCGCTTGGACTTTCCATAACACTATATCCAAAAGAGAAATTTATCGAGTACTGATGTAGTTCGTCTCGACGCAGTTAAAGCATCCATAACATTCTGATTCATGGTTGTTAATTAGGTTCCAGGTAAGCTTACCCTGAAGGTTGGTGACTGTGGGTCCAGCTCCCTCGTCACAGACAAAGCTACCTAACTTGAACACGACTATACTCCATTAGCGGCTTAACAGCTTGGCGCGGGTCTTCCATACATTTATGTTATTAACATAACATAGAGCTCAAGGATCTCTGATTATCTGCAGTACACGTACTCTGTTTAGAGTTTTGCTCGCCCTGGCGACAGATTGCAAAAAGTCAAGATAGATGGCCAAACGTGATTGACAAAAGTTATCCAGCGCCAAAAATGCAAAAATGAATCCCCGAAACCTGGATCGAACAAGTGACCTTTCGGTGTCAGATTAACAATTACAGCCGAACGCTCTTCCAGCTGAGCTATTCGGGGATGATCTCCGAGTCCGGAGGAATAGCTATTGGTGCGGGGAGAGTCGCAAACTCTGACTTAAGTATCTGGTTTCCCCCCGCTTTCACTGACCCTCACCAACTGCGCATTGTTCAGACAGGGCTGATGCTATCAATTAACGCGTACAGGATTGTAGTCTCGACCCTGCATCCTTCTCCCATTCTCGTCGCGCGCCTGAAGCCCGGTCGAAGGCAATGTTCTATTTCACGTGACTCGACGCCAGTCATGTTATGCTGATTGATGATTTCGTACGCCAAGCGACAGAGAGTTGTCGATTCGCCAGCCGCGACTGGGGGTAATTGATCGTCCTGATCGTAATGCTGAACCGTAGAAAACATAGTAGACGTGAGTACATCAGCTGGTGTTATCTCAAAAAATGGTGCGACAGAATTTTCATCCCGATCCTGTTGTCTGGAACGCTCGCCGAGGTTTGTGACTGTGAGGATGGGACGACAACAGGTCGGTTCATCACAGTTGCCACTATTGGATGCCCCAAGCCCGGTTGGAAGCTCGACTTGCCCAGAGACGAACAAGGATCGATTTGCCGTAAGAAAAGATTCGAGCTCATGGATTCGCGCCTGTGCGGCTCGCAACTCCTGTTGCGTCGCGTTTAACTGAGCCTCAAGAGATTCAGTTCGGGCTTTGACACGCGCACGATGACGACGTTGATTGTCGCGCACCCGAGTGGGATTGGGGTTCAGCGTCCATTTTGTCACGTTTGGGTTTTTTTCTGTGGATTTCATGATGCAAACCAGTGAATGCATGAGAGAGTGACTCTGAATAATTGTAGAGCGTGATGGTTTAACGTGGTGACATATCGATTCATTGCCCCAAGCGGTTATACACAGTGACATACCGAAGAATTTCCTCTTCTGGCACGATTAAGGCGGCCTCTGACATCCTTGATTGGTTCAGTCTTGCTGAATCATCAAACTTCCTCTGAACCCCAACATGACGGCGGGAACCAAGGAGCGTGTTGACTTACCTACTAACCTTATAAAGGGCAGGCTTAACCTCTCACACTGAAATATTTCCTTAAAGCTTCACTTTGACAATACCTCAAAATCCTGTCAAGAAGAACGAGACCTGGCGCCATGAATAATCAAGATATCTATACCCAAGTTGGTGAGCGGTACGGTAGTGCAGCAAAAGTGTCCAACGCCACGTACAGCACCAATGTCGCAAAAGCCTTTGGCTATTCAAACGAGGACCTCGACTCCGTCCCCAAAGATGCTAACTTGGGTCTGAGCTGCGGCACGCCATTGGCGATTGCGTCACTGAAAGAAGTAGGTCCCTTGTCCACCATGCAATAGATAGAACTGACACCTTTAGGGCGAGACCGTCATTGACCTGGGAAGTGGTGCTGGACTAGACGTCTTCCTCTCCTCCAATAAAGTTGGTCCAACTGGTAAGGCTATCGGCGTTGATATGAATAAGGTGAGTAGTATGATTGAACTGTTGCCACTTCTGACTCGGAGTAGAACATGCTTGCCAAAGCCAGAAAGCTTAAGGCTGACCGATCTATGGAAAATGTTGAATTTATTGAGTCTCGCATCACCGACATAGCCTTGGAAGACAATATCGCCGATTGTATCATCTCCAACTGTGTCGTCAATCTGGTACCTCACGATGAGAAACAAAAAGCCTTCAGCGAGATGCACCGTCTGCTCAAGCCTGGAGGACGGGTCGCCATATCCGATATCTTGGCGAAGAAGCCGCTCTCCGATGATATCAGAAACAGCATGGCACTTTACGTCGGATGCATTGCCGGAGCAAGCCAGGTCGCGGAGTATGAAGAGTACCTGAAACGTGCTGGTTTCACTGGTGAGTAGCTCTATACTCATGAGGAGTATTGGTTGAACTGATGAATATGTAGATGTTCTCATCACTGATACGAATAGTGACTTGAATGTGTACCTTGATGCGTCATCTGGTGCCACAACAGGCGGATGTTGCTCTGCCCCAGAGAGTATGGCAGTTGATCTCAAGGGACAAGATCTCAATGAATGGGCCGGTATGTAAGATACGATGAACCGATATGATGAAACACTGACATTGGAGTCGTAGGATCCTTCAAGATTTATGCTATGAAGTAGAATTCTTGACTAGGAGGCAGAGCTTGCAGACCGTGGAGGACAACAACAGAACTAAAAGTCCATAAGACGTCTTGCGTATTAAAGTATCGATATTGAAAGTCATCTTCGTCATTGAACTGCTGATGGAATCCATCCCATCTCCTCTGAAAGTCTCAAGATCCAAGATTTATGCTCTTCATCAAGCTCCATGTGAATCTTTCTCATCATACAATCCGCCCAGCCTTTCAACCACCACTGTGTCTCTGCTCTATTGACCATAAGACAGAAGTGAGCCAACACCGCCCATGCCTCCTGATCGCGTGCTTTAAGAAGAGGTAGAAATCCATCGATACCCGCGTAAAGCCAAAAGAACAAATCAGTACTCTCCCAGTTTGGAGTATAGCACGCTGCAGACATCAAGCTGCCAATCCTCTCGATCAGAATATTCAATTTCTCGCCTTCTGGAACACAATTTCTTATCCTCTCTTCTAATTGGTGCAGTACCTCGTCTCTTGGGTCGTAGGAGGAATGGAAGACATTGTGTAGCGCCCATCTTTGACGGCTGAATGAGAATAACGCCGACAGGCAGCTTTTGGAACACTCTTGTTCGAAGGTCCTTTGGAGCTTAGCTGTTCCTTGTATAAGATATATCCAGTCTTCGAAATCACCTTCGCCTGCTGGTATCTCATCTTGCTGCGACCGCTTTGGGGTAGCCATTGCTGTTTACCATTAGTATAAGCTGGGCTGAATGAGGATACGGGAGGTATTACCGATGACAATAGTGAGAGAAGAAAACATGAATAGGCCATCAGCATTCTCTGGATTTAATTCCTTCAAGAGTCCCATTGCCTGCTGCGAAGATTCCTGATGAAGCGTCAAGGCCGTTGCGAGATGTTCGTGCCGCTGGTCCGGCCTGTGATACGCGAGGTGCAATGATGCCAGCGCAAGAATCTCGCCCATCAAGTAGCTGTTATGTATCGCCAACCGCGGAACTGTTATCCTCCAAAAGTCTTGCAATGCCGGAAATATTGACAGAGTCGAATACGTTGAAGTCGTGTATGTGTGAAATAATTCAAGATCCCTCAGATTGATACCACCAGTGCTGCGTATCGCTGGTTTGGGAGAGTATCTCCTGAAATACGTCTTCTTTGGCGGTGGTGGTAAATACTTGCATTCTTCTTGCAATCTATTGCAATTGAAGCACGCAGGCCGCTGCTCATCGCACTACTGCCTTGTCAGAATATGGTAGTGTCGGCTGCCAAGTCAAATACTGACTTTGACCTTTCTTTTCTTGCATTGTTGGCAGCCTTTGCGTGACTTTGTATGCGACACTCTCGTTGATCTCCTTGTTGTCTGGGATGTGCTAATCGGAGAAGCCCCCTCAGTATGCACAGAGGAGGCAGGGCTGTTGAGAAATTTGGCCTCGACGTTGTCCATTGTTGAACGAGAAGCAGCGAGTTTCCTCGGCACTACGCTCCTGAGGCCTTTGTTGCATGACAGCGCGTGGCTATATAATCGAGTGGACATCAAGGGGTTGCTACCCAGATCGATTCAAGAGACCCGAAAAATCATCCCATTCCCCGGTATTTCGATCATGCTAAGTGGCAGCAAAAGTTCTCGAGTGGCTTGCGAGACATTTAGGGGGCCGGCTATCGTTCTGAGAGCGAAGTTAAACGAGGTTTAAACGAGCATGACACAGACCGCGTCAAGACATAACATCGAAGTTCCACCTACCGACGCACTAATGATTCAGGGTCAAGCGACCGTTTGACCATGTGTTGGTTGAGGAATTCTTCGTTTACTCGTTTAGGGCACACTCAAGTCTAATAATAACAAAAGCCCGGCAAGGCAGACTCGTTCATCGTCGAGTGTTTGATCAGTGAATGGATACCATTAATTTGTCCTCCGGCTTGGCCGCATGGCTGTGCTCTTGTCTCCCTTGAATTCTCTGACAGACAATTTTAGTGTCAAGCTCAGTATAAAGACTTTCATTGTCCTAGAACATTACTTCAATTCAGACCATCATTCGTTAGCTTTACTTTACTGTTTACTTTTCATTAGATTCTCATCACATTTTCTTTCATTTGACATCGTTCTTTTACGCATGTTTACAACTTCAATCCTTTGTTCTCGATTTGTAATTGGAACCAGTCTTTGAAAATGGACATGTTCACACGTTCTGACGATGGGGCGGAGGAGTTCAAACTCTATCACTATGACCCAACAGTGGCCGGTGCTGTTATTTTTACCATCCTCTTTCTGGCCACGACTCTCCGCCATTCGTGGCAACTTGTTCAAGGAAGATCTTGGTTTGTCATTCCACTGACCCTTGGTGGCTTTTGTGAGTTTATCTGCCTTCCCAACCGCACCACTAAGTCTAACTTGTTACTCCTTCTTCTAGTCCAGGTTGTTGGATATGCCGCGCGAGCAAAGTCTGGCAACGAGAGTCCCAGTTGGACCCTCGGCCCTTACATCATACAAAGCATCCTGCTTCTTGTGGCCCCTGCTCTTTATGCTGCAACTATATATATGGAGCTCGGCAGAATTGTTCTGATGATAGATGGCGAAGGTCGCGTTTTGATCTCTACGAAGTGGATGACCAAGGTCTTTGTTACTGGAGATGTCTTGTCATTTATCCTGCAGGCAGGAGGTAGGTCATTGGATCCTTATAGTCTAACCATCCAGATGCTAATTAGTCGATCAAGGTGGTGGTTATCAGTCGTCAGGCACAATCGAGGCTCTCAGAGCCGGCGCTAAAATCATCATCGGCGGTCTCTTCGTCCAACTCCTTTTCTTCGGCGTTTTCATCGTTATTGCGATCGCTTTTCATCGTGCGATCAGCGCTAACCCGACTGCCCGCTCCTCAGGTGGTCTTCCTTGGCAGAAGCACATGCTTGCTTTGTATATTGGAAGTTTCCTCATTATGGTGCGATCTATCTTCAGGGCCGTCGAATATCTGCAGGGTTTCAACGGTTACCTGCTCCGACACGAAGCATACCTGTACATTTTCGATGCCTGTCTCATGTTCTTTGTCATGGTTTTGTTCAACTGGTTCCATCCATCTGAGATTACCGAGATCTTAAATGGGAGGGGTGCTGGTAAAAGCTACAGCATGCATGCATTTACCGAGGTTTAAACATGGTGAGAGCTTGGATCTAGAGCAGGACAGTCATATCAACGAGAGGCCATTTTAGGAGGGACACAGAGTGTATTAGAGTACATCATGAAGGACAACGAGATAACTGGACGGAAGAATTAGACTAGAGTACCTGTGGCTTAGTTTTATATCATCAAATCATTACTTAGTGAATAATGTCATTAATCGTTCAATTCTACATATCTCCCGCTCTCAGGCCAACAACGGCAAGTGGCCATGATATCCAATGTTCCCAATAAGAGCCAAGCAAATCATTCACTACCTCCACAATGTCGTGTCCCCAACCTTCCAAAAACCAAGAATCGTTGAGGGAGTGCAGCAAGGCACCGTAAAAGGCATACAAGATGAGTGCCGGTGGTTGTCTCTGACGTAGCAGAGAAAAGTACCGCTCTGATGCGAAAGGCACGAATAAGAAGCCCCCCTGCCACGCCCTATTCAATACCGAACTCCCAGGGGTTTCTGCTTCCATGGTTGAGAACTGCGCCATGAACATCCTGATCCTCCTAAGCACATGTAGAGAGTCATCATAAGTTGATGCATCTGGGTTATGCTCCCAGATTTCCTTCAATCGACAGAAGCGCTTGTCATCAAGATCCTCTACAAGGTCGGGATCAATATCATCCCAATTGCCAATATCCATGGCCTCTCTTAATGGACCCGCCGCCAGGACTTCGAAGTAAGGCATCATGACTGTCTGTATACCTCTGAGCATGGGAATCCATCCCGCCCCCAAGATGCGATCTTTGCGACCGCCCCAGCTGGACTCGTCCCAGAACCCCTCTCCCAATCGGCCTGATGCCGCAAATACGTAGAAGAGGTTGAGCGATGACCAGACGAACATCCCCTCAGCCGTCTCCTCATTCGAGTGCGGAATGGCTTCGTTGAAGCCCTGCAGGCCTAGGCTATGGTAACGCGCCGCTTCTGCTGTATATCGCAGCCTCTCTTGAGGCTCGAGATATGCGATGTGAAGAGCAGTCAGACCTAGGAGAGCTTGCATGACGAATGGGTACTTGAATGCGATCTTGGGGAATATGACCTGACAGATGATGGATAACGGAGAGTTTTTGTACACGTCAAGACTAGTTGAGACCGTCCAGTGGTGCAGCAGCGCCATATCCTCCGTTCTATAGGTGGCGGATGGTCTGTCGTGTTGCTGTACGCCAAGAACTGACTGATATGCATTTGAGACTAGACCTGGAACAGGTGCAATCCTCTGGGATTGATTGTGCTTCGGCGGCTGTGACGAAGTCGACTCTGGAGACGTTTCGTCGCCATGCTGCGTTGATGGTGATGGGAATACTACCCCTTGGAACGAAGGGTATTCGCATTTAACTCCGCGACGATGACAAGCACGGCATTCCGGCCGCTCCTCAGTGCACTGCAACATCAATCAGTTCCAGAAATGGATTGGCACCGCCACATTCAAGCCACTTAGGCACGTACCTTGACGCGCCGTCTTCTGCAGTCGAGACAGCCTGTCTTTGCTTTCTTGTGTGGCCTTCTGGGCTTCGGTCCACTCCTCACTGTAACAACGTCATGAACCTCGGCGTCCATGACGACCAATAACAGCACAGCACAGCGAGGCAAGGCTGGCAGCTGAACGAGATGATGAGGTTAAGATTTGAGATTTCGGGTATAGGTTGTGTAGGTAAACGAAGGGAAAAAGGGGAAATCTGTTGGCAATGGATGGAACGAAGGTACTGTACAATTACTGTACAGCTGAAGATGAACGATTTGAACGAGACCTAAACGAGACTTGAACGAGGACTAAACGAGAACGAGGACTTAAACGAGGTACTTAGCCCATGAAATCTCTGCTGATTGGAGATGATGGCGTAATTACTCCACTCACTTGGCTGAGAATAGTTACCGCCGCGCAGCACCGAACCCATTGAATCCGCTTCTCCTCTCTTCTGCGATGGCATCCCTAGGCCAAAGAGCAAATAATGAATCGCATAAAATAAGTTTCAAAGGATATTTGACTCTCTAAAGCCAATCATGCTTAAAACTCCATCGTTTTAAGAAGAAGAGATCCCACCTTCTAGACATAGGAGCAAAATATGATACGACATTGCTACCATGACCCTGGGTACGGGTATGATATAGCACAGAAATAATTAACACTTATTTCCTTTCGCCCTTGTATCTTGGAAGATACAAGTTAGATCCACTGAATTGAGGCTCAGCCCTGCTAAAAGTGGCCAGGGTAAATTCGCTCCTCGTTTATTCTCCGACCTCGTTAAGCTCGTTCCCGATACGCGCCTCCCTACTCATGCATTCCGGAAGCCTACTGCGGCTCGGCATAGCCTAGTGTCCCCAGCTTTTGTTATGTATATATTTTTTGAGAGCGCCCTTCCTGCCGTGAATCTCCATCCTTGGGTCCTTCATCTCTAACCCTTCAGTCTTCCTTTCTCTTCGCCATGGCTGATACCGAAACCGCAGGCTTTGACTTCAAGCTTTATCGCTATGACCCTTCTTTGCCAGCAGCAGTTGTGAGCACCGTCGTCTTCGCTGTTCTTTCGGTGCTACATACTTGGCGGTTGATTCGAGTTCGCGCTTATTACTTCACGCCTTTCGTCGTTGGCGGCTTCTGTAGGTCTACCACTGTATCAGATCGCCCTGTTGACTTTGCTAACCTTTCTTCAGTTGAAACTATCGGATATGCTGGAAGAATATGGGGTCACTTTGACAAGCTCTCGGTTGGTGGCTTTGTGCTACAAGCCATTCCCATCCTCGTCGCACCCGCACTTTTTGCCGCCTCGATTTACATGATCCTTGGTCGCCTGATTCGAACCGTCGGAGCTGCCCACCTATCTCTTGTACCTGTCAAGTGGGTGACACGCATCTTCGTCACTGGTGATGTTATCGCATTCAGTCTACAGGCTGGCGGTGGAGGTATTCAGTCGGCTGGTACTTTGGATCTCTACAACCTGGGCGAGAAGATCATCATCGCCGGTCTGTTCGTCCAAATCGTCGTCTTTGGCTTCTTCGTGGTCACCTCAATCCTCTTCCATACCCGACTACTCAAATCCCCGACACCCGAGTCACTGCGAGGCGATATACCCTGGGCGAGATACCTCTACGTTCTTTATGCCACGAGTTTCCTTATTCTTGTCCGAAGCATCTTCAGGGTGGTGGAGTACCTCCAAGGGAACAAGGGATATCTGATCTCTCATGAGTTCTATCTTTATATCTTTGATGCTATTCTGATGGCCCTAGTTATGCTTATTTTCATGATTTGGTATGTTAAGCATTTGCAGAAGGAGAGCAAGCCGGCAGATATCGAGGACAGGGAGTTGTCCTCGTACGAGAGCCCCGAGGAGTACCGACAGAGAAAGTAAGGGGAAAAGCATGCGACAGATAGACTGGTCTTGTTTTTTAGCGTCTGAATTATGGTATCTCATCACATAGAGCGAATATCATTAATTTGTAAATTCAAGACACTTCTGCTCTCTATTCGTGACCAATTGACGAACAAGCAGTTGCAATACATTGCCAGAGCTCGCATACATAACATGACATCTGAGGATTAGTCGAAGCGGAGCATGATGCCTGGCCGGTGGGGAGACAGAGGAGGTCTTGTCTGATAATACATCACGGCCAATTTCACATGAAAGTCAAATTGCTGCAACATCAGTTGTAGGAGATGCCGATCTTGCTGCAACCCCTCTTTGAAACCCTGCCATTGAGCTTATGGAGTACCCGCGGGCCATCGGCTATCGGAGACAACCCAAATTATGATACCTCATTTGCAATCAAGTGTTAGACTCGTCAATTTGTGAACTCAATTCGCCAAAAATTGTTCAACGTCCACGTGCTTCCCGAATCAATTAAAACCCCGATAAATTGCCAAACAATGAAACATGATGATTCCCGAAAACGACATTGCCACAGAAACATTGGCATTCTCGGCGCGTGATTAATCTCTCGTCTGCCATTGGATGTCGTCGTGTCTTGGTATGATCTTAATGCAGCTAGAGGCACAAGTTAGCAGGTTTTCGGAAGGTTACCTGCCTGTAACTCAACACTGACCTTGCTCTATTCGTCGAGGATCATCGGGTCTCTGAGATAAAGCCCACGCGACATTTCTTTCCCCATGATCCTTTTGCGCTTTTATACCTCTTCTCACTCATTTCCACGGCCAAGTTCGTCATAATGTCTTTGGTGAAAAAGAGCCAGGATGTGGAGGAACAAAATCGTCCCAACTATGGGACTGTCGATGTCAAGGTTGGCAGTCAACAAGACCTTCTCGATCTGCAAGATCTCGACCCTGCTTTCAATCAGAAAATGAGACTCGTCAACGACGTGAGAAGCATCACCAGATTACCATGAACAATGAGAAGCTTACCCGGACCAGGCTATTGACGAGATTGGTTGGACACCGTATCACCTCAAGTTATTCTTCTTAAACGGCTTTGGGTAAGACCTCGTAGAGCAGCACTCTCCAAATTTCAACAGCCGCTCACTGCTGACCTTTCTTTTTGTGAAGTTATGCTGTTGACTCAATGATCCTTCTTTTCCAGTCCATCATTGCGACACAATCTTTCCGTGAATTCGGAGAAAAGGGCTACGCCAACGCCATGACCATAGCAGCCTACGTCGGCATGCTGACAGGCGCTCTCTTCTGGGGTTTCGGGGCCGACATCATAGGGAGAAAATACGCCTTCAACATCACCCTCTTCCTCTGTGCGGTCAGCTGTATCATTGCTGGTGGAATGCCTAATTGGCCATCCCTTGGATTTTTCGTTGCGCTACTCAGCTTCGGCGCTGGTGGGAACCTTGTCATGGATACAGCCGTTTTCCTTGAGTACCTCCCGAGTAACAAACAGTGGCTTCTGACTCTCATGGCTTGTTGGTGGGGTTTCGGCCAGGCTATTGCAGGTTTCATCGCCTGGGGATTCATGGTTCCTGAGCGTTGGAACTGCGTTGATATCGAGACTTGTACACGAGGGAACAACATGGGTTGGCGGTACGTCATGTTCACAGGCGGCGCCCTCGTCTTCTTCCTATCGCTTCTTCGAGTCACCGTCATCAGACTTCGCGAAACACCGAAGTACCTCCTCGGTGTCGGAAAGGAGGAACAAGTTGTTGAAACATTTCAGTACCTGGCGACGAAGTACAATAGTACTTGCTCTCTTACTTTGCAAGATCTCGCTGCCTGCGGAACTATCACCTCAGCCCATAGCAAGAATCGGTTCTCGATAAGTGAGACGATGATACATATTCGGGGTCTGTTCAGCACCAAGAAGATGACCATCTCAACCGCCAGCATCTTTCTGTCCTGGACACTGATCGGTCTTGCATACCCTCTGTTCTACGTCTTCCTTCCGTGAGTTGCCATCTTGCTTCATGCAATTGAAACATGGATACCTCCCCCAATCGTTATTAAAAAAAAATGTGTTAACACTGTCTAAGGTCATATCTGGCAAGTAGAGGCGCAGTCTTCAACCGCTCCAAGTTCGAAATCTGGCGCAACTATGCATTGACAAATATCAGTGGTATCCCAGGTCCCGTTGTTGCTGGGTTCATGTGCAACACTAAGCTTGGCCGCAAGTATACCATGGTCATCGGCGCTTTGATCAGCATGGCCTTCTTTTTCGCCTACACTTCCGTCAAGACTTCTGTGCAGGACATCACGTTCACCTGTCTGATCGCCTTCTGCATCAACATCTACTACGGCACTCTATATGCCTATACCCCTGAGGTCTTACCAAGTGCTCATCGTGCTACTGGAAGTGCTATTGCTGTAGCGTGCAATCGAGTCATGGGAATCGTATCAGCTGTTGTCGCGACTGAAGCTAACACCGATACACCGGCTCCTCTGTATGTCTGTGCTGCCTTGTTTCTTGCGATGGCAGCCGTCTCGGCATCGTTTCCATTTGAACCGTATGGACACCGAAGCTCGTAGAAGCTCGCCTCCCTCATATCGCGAGCCCCCGACGCTGTGACAAGAACATGACAGCCTAGTTCAAGCTTCATCATGGCACAAGGGTAACTGGATGCTGTGCAGGTAAATCACCCCTCAGGCGAGGAGGCGCATCGTGGTTGACACTGACTAAGAACACTCTTGAAATGCAGGATAATGAATGCTATAACCTCGCATTGAAGGTTACTTCGCTATCGTTAGCTGACCGGCAGAAAGTAGTCTAGAGTTTAGCAATGAAATGATACGATCAAAAGCCTAGTAGCACTGGTAACTACTTTGAAGGTAGTCAAAAGCGATTCAGAAATGGTAACATCTGGCATAACAGGTAACCGTAAATTACTTCAGTTTCTCCTCCATACAACTAAAGCAGTATTGACAGTAGCCCATTGCCCGAATGAGATTGAAGAACATTTGAGTGTCAGATGATCATCCTAGGGCTGGCATCTCAACGCCTCAACATCCTCGGAAGATAATTGCGCTTCCTCTGGTGAGAAGGTGGCTCATTCATCCAATATTTGTGAATCACTGCTGCTTTTACGAATCCGATGCAACTTAGGATTATCTTGTTCTCTCAAAGCGTGCACTATTTCGTCTCTTCTCTCCATGGCACAGGCTTTAGCGCATTGGCATCGCATCCTTCTCTCCTTGATCATCCCTTATCCCATCGACCGCCCCCTTCCAACTTTTGCAACTCACTTTCAACCCCGGCAGACGGTGTGTCCCCCAGCAAAATCACTCATCCATCGTTTCTCAACTAACAGAACTTCAGTCACAGTATCAGTTATCAAAGGCGGGGGCTTCAAGCCATACATCAAAGTCAACACTTCCGATCAACAAGGTCCATCACCTCAAGCAGTCCATCATGTCTTCAGCCATGTCGGAAAAGTCGACCTCTCGATCGAAGCGCAACTCCCCGAAACGCAGTCTTGCGCCAGGCTCATCAACAAGCGACGCGAAACGCCGCAAGAGCGAGCACGTCAAGAGATTCACCGAAATGAGACCCGACGATGTTGAACAGATCTTTCAGAAGTCCCGAGAGGCTTTCAACAAGGCAGAGTAACTGTATCAGGACGCTGAAAAAGCACGTACTGAGAAGCTAGAGACCTACATGGATGCCACGAGAGCCATGACAGGTGCGCATCAGACTCTCTCGAGTGCCATGATCCGAAAGGCGAATGCAACAAAGGACGTTGCTCGACTAGAAATGATCAAAGATGCTCGCGAAGCTATTGAAAAGCGAGATCAGTTCCAGATTCAAGTCGAGAAACAGAAGAAGGAGCTTTCTGCGGTGGAAACCAAGCTCTTGATGTGGGACAACATCGCCAACATGGCTGTAGAGAACCTCAAGGAGGACGATTTGGAGCACTTGTTCCAGTTTCAAGGTTAGAAATGGCGAGTAAAACGAGGCATAAGGCACTTTGCGATGGGTTATCTCAGCTACCGACTTCCATCTCTCAAGGCCTTGAAATTATACCTATATCATGGTTTGTGACCTGATCCAATTCCGTGATGCCATATGCTGTATGTTACTCGCGCCCTGTTTACTCGACTTGCCCGTCAGATCATCCATGCCCTTCTTGTTGTGGCAAGTGAATTCTCTGATGCTCGACATGACTGACTGCAATTGACTCTGTCTCACACCAAGTCGACATAAATAGTGGTGCACCATCAACAGCGATATATCTCTCATCAATCTATCAAACCGCAAGGTTTATTACTACACTCTTGGTTGCCCCGCAGCAATTCGCCCGGCGTAGGGCATTTTACTAGGCACAGGCCACTAAGGCAGGGGTATGCGGCATTAATGGAGATGTCGGCCGCACACTGTGTTGGAAAGTTGCCCATCCATCTGGGCGGCCTTTTGGTCGTATACAAGTAGTACTGAAGATAAAATATTTCACTTGGCTTATGATCCGCCTTGCGTCAGTTTCAATCCGGGTTTTCAAGGTCGCCTTGTGTCCAAAATGTGGCGGAGTGATCCTTCCAACTCAGCCTCGAGCCTCAGCACTCCACTCAGCGGATAAAACGGAACAAAAGCGATGTCATAAACACGTTTAAAACAACTCCTCCCCCGCTGTATTTAATATCACTAGACAACATCATTTCCAGGCATTTACATCACTTTCGAAAATCACTCATTACTCGGAACCATGTCTTTATTCGCTTTATTCGTCGAGTTCTGTATTTTCTCCATGGGCCTCACTAGCCTCGCTGGTGGAGTACTCGCCCTCTGTAACCCACGAAACCAATATCAACTCAGAGGCATCCCAGACACGAGGTCTCCAGATGATTCCGCCAGCTTCGCGCCGATATATATGCTAGCAGCGAGAGATATATCATTCGGAATTTTTATCCTAGCACATCAATTCCACGACAACCATATTGCTATCGCTACCATCTTGGCTGTCATGAGCTTCATGAAATTCGGCGATCTTGTTACTGTCCTTGCAGTTGGGGACGGAAAAAGGTCGCTCCCGGGTATCTTGCACTTTTCAATGGGCATTGGGTATCTAGGCTGGGTGGTATACCTATGCAAAAACTAGCTATGATATCAGCTGAGTTATCGTGTCATCGGTGTCGGGTTGGTCATTTGCTTTTACGGAAGGTTAAACGACCAGTTGACATTCCGATTTGACGTTCCAACGTTGAAATACATAATCTAAAAGAGAAAGTTTGAGATAAACTGCTGCCGTCAGATGAAGCCGTTGGCCATGTGAACTTTGCACTGGCTAGGCGGTTAACAAGCGCTACCTTGATGCGACATTGGTGGATAAAAGCCGATGCAGCACACCGAATCTGGGGTTAGGGGTGAACCAAAAGCTGGGAATCAGGCGAGACTATGGGTTAGTGCATGTTAGGGGCACAAATAGACTTTGGCGGGTGGTGTCTTTAGGTGACATTGCTTGATCGTAATTAAACCTTGTTCGATTACCAACATACGTTAATACCTACTATCAAGTGCCGAGGGAGATAGAATCAAGGTTATTTGTGCGAATACAACTGCAAAATATGCGGAGAGAATTCATAATCATTGACTACCTAGAAAGCAAATCACCACTGAGATCACCAAGTAAACAGTTTCTTTTACCATGATTACCTGTTCTGAGACTTAGTGCCAAACTAGCAACAACAATCGAGCACTGACAAGCATAGCCAGCCCAACTGCCGACAACATGGGTCCCAAAACTTGCGGGTAAAATCAACACCAAATCAAGTATCCTAAGATGAGGGATCTTTGCACGGAACCTTCGGCACCCTAAGTAAGAAAGCTTATTCAGATATGCCATGGCTTATGCTGTGCAACACCCTTAATCTCACCGGTCGATAAAAGCCCGAGCTTCCCTACCATCATCATCTCGCTCCTCCCTCACCCACGCGCCACTCTCTTTCTCCCCAGTCACTCTTTTCCACAATGAAGTTCTACACCTCAGCACTTGCTTTGGCCTCATGTGCCACCGCTATTGTCGTCCCTGCTGGCTCTGTGCCCAAGTATGACGTTGATGTTGCCATTATTGGCGGTGGATCCTCTGGTATTCATGCTGCCGTGAACCTCAAGGACGATGGTTTCAGTGTTGCTGTTATCGAGAAGGAAAACCAGATTGGTGGTCATGCTCAGACATATATCAACCCTGTGACCAAACGACCTTCCAACATCGGTGTCTTGCTCTTTGAGAACACCAAGACAGTGCAGAAGTACATTGGTCGTCTTGGTGTTGCTCTTGCAAAGAACAACCCCTTCTCTGCTACAGGCGCAATCAAGCAGTATGACTTCACTCTGGGCATTCCTATCCCTGCCCAATCTCAGGCTCAGGCTGCCGCTACCAAGGAGGCCATGGCCGCTGCTATGCAGACTTATGCTCAGACAGTCCTTCCCAAGTATCCATGGATCGACCAAGGTTATTTGATGCCCAACCCTGTTCCCCAAGAGCTTCTTCTGCCTTTCGGAGAGTTCGCTGCCAAGTACAACTTCACCGCCATGCTGCCTCTCATCAGCCAGCTAAACTGGTACCCTGGCAACATCACCGCCATGCCTGCCATTTACGGTATCAAGAAGTTCGGTCCCGGTCTTCTCCAGAGTGTCTCCAGCGACTTCCTCGTCGCTGCCTCAGGCGACACCCGAAGCATCTATGAAGCTGCTGCCAAGGTGCTCGGCGACAGCATCTATCTCAACTCCGAGGTCGTCAGTGTTCGACGAAACGCTGCCGGTAAGGGTGTTGTTGTCACCTTCAACCAGAATGGCAAGACCATCACCCTCCGAGCACGCAAGCTCGTCGTTGCTATCCCCCAGACACGCGCCAACACCAAGATGTTTGATCTCTGCGAGAAGGAGAGGAAGCTCATCACCAAATTTTCTGCTCTCGGCTACGTCGCCGGTATTGCTCACATTCCTGGTCTTGAGAACAGTGTTCAGAACGTTGGTGCTCTCACCCCCGCCAACGTGCCCATCGTCCCAGGTAACAACGGCTACTACCAAACTGGTTCCCCCGACGACTTTCTCATCGCCACTGGTTTCCCCAACACCGACTACACCCTCGAGGACGCCAAGGCTGTGATGCGCAAGGAACTCGCCACTCTGGCGCGTATTGGCGGTGTCCCCGCTGATGCTCCTAAGAAGGTTACGTTCCCTATGCTTGAGGACCATGCTCCTTATTACCTCCACGTCACTGGCCACGATATTGCCCAGGGCTTTTACCGTGATTTCATTGCGCTTGAGGGATATCGTAACACCTACTGGACCGGTGCTGTGTTTGCTGGACACAACAGCGGCCTGATCTGGAACTGGAATGACGGTACAGTTCTGCCCGCCATCAAGACGGCTCTTGAGCTTGAGACTTCATTGTAAAGCGGATCATATGAGATTATGTATTACCTTCGCTATAAATCTTTTCTTTTTTTAATCTTCCATAGAAATTCAATGATTTAATGCAAGCCGCTGCAATTGATGCCCTGATCGATGTCTTGCCAAGTGATTTTCAGTGAGGCTCTTGCAATAGCTAGACCAATAGATGCCAAGTTGGTGACCAGTAGATGCGTTGCACATGGCAATTTCAACTTGCCTCAATTGAATCGCTTGCCTTCTGACCTTTCCACAAGAGTGGCCTGTAGGCGGGCTACCATTGCATAGCGATCTGGACAAACTCCAGTGCAAAAAGGAATTGTGCAACACCACAAAAAGATGGTAAAGATGCTATTACAGCTTTTGAAATGCGTAATCAGGGAATCGAACCCTGGGCTCCCCGACGCTGCTCGAATGGCAACGGAGAATTTTACCACTAAACCAATTACGCGGTGTGATTGTTGAAGTGTGACGTTCTTTACGGAGCTGAAGATTCTTTTGGTGGAGTTGAGTCGGGGCCCGAGAACGGATGCTCACCCTAGACCCCGGGTTCTTTTTCCTCCTCCGTGCTAGTGTCAATTGATTACCGAACCAATGTGCTGTGGAAGTTCGCCAACAGTGGGCTATCAATTTACCTGTTGCGGTTTAGTTCATGACAGCCAAACGTCATACTGAATGTTACTAAAAAGCACTGGAGACGTTTTGTACATCAGTGCTGCGGATGCCCCTCCGCTCCATCAACAACTTCCCCTCTCAACTCTCTTTATTAATTACTGAAAAAAGAGAATGGACGACTATACTATCCTGTCCATTGCCTTGAGCGCCTTCGCTATCCTGGCAGGTCTCTACCTACTTATCTCCAGTAACAGGGCGCAGGAAACTGGATTAGAAGTCACTCAAGTAAGTAACCTCACATAGAAAGAGTTCCGGCTAACAATTTCCCGAAGTTATATGTTTATCCCGTCAAAGGCATCCGAGGGACTTCTTTGACAAAAGCGCGTCTTGGCCCATATGGCTTTGAGGGAGACAGAACGTTTTCCCTGCAAAAGGTCAACCGAGATGAAAACGGCACATTTTCGCATGAGACGATGTTGATCGGATATCATCTCAAGCTCGCTCTCTTTGCAGCTTCTGTTGACTATGACAAAGGCCAAGTCACGGTAACATGGACTGGAGACAAGATAAACGATAGCGTCAGGTTCCCTCTAAAGCCTGAGGTTGAAGGCCGGAAGACGATCGAAACCAGTCTACATAACAGCAAAGCCAAAGCCTATGATATGGGGGATGAGCTGTCGCAATGGTTCTCTGGCCGCCTTGAGGATGAAGTCCGACTTGTCTACATCGGGAATGAGTCAAGAGCCGTTCTGGGTTCCTTGGCTCCTCACAGCTCAGACGCTTTGAAGAAAGCCTCCTTCACCGAACGTATCAAGAACATTCTCCCTCCTTTGTCCCACCCACCTGAGCGCCTTGCCTTCAACGATCTCGCCCACTACCTAGTCGTCACAGAAGAGTCCAACAACCAAGTTTCATCTCGTCTCAATGAAGGCTACTCCATGGACATTACCAAATTCCGTCCCAACATCGTTGTGCGGGGCGCCTCTAAAGCATTCGCCGAAGATTTCTGGGGGGAGCTCACTTTTGCAGGTGGAATACGCATGCCCTTGACAGCAAATTGTTACAGATGTCAGAGCATCACTGTTGACTACAACACTGGGAAGACTGCTACTGATGATCGCGGTAGCGTCTGGAAGAAGCTCAACAAGGATCGAAGAGTGGACAAGGGAGCGAAATGGAGTCCCGTCTTTGGGCGATATGGCTTTTGTTACGGTGATGCGACGACCAAATCTTTGACAGTCGGCCAGCGAGTTGACGTCACGCGAATTAATTCTCAAAGAACGACGTTTGGTGAGTGTAATACCGCTGGACCTTCTATGCAATACTAACCAGAGTAGATTGGCCGCATTTAACCACATTTGGTGTTTCACAAAAGAAGTAGCTCAGGAATGGGAACTGAGCTTGTCGGATATTGATAGTTGAAGAATTGCTATGATAATGTATCCAATCCTTAATAGACCCAATTTCTCCTGCTATGACTGATCATTATGCTGTTTTACCTACAATTGCTTTTCATTCATACTCCAGACATGTCTTGGTTAGGCCCCGAGACATACCTAGCAGCCCCTCAAGTTCATCCACGACGTCTTGCCTCGGGCAATGCAAAGAATGGCGGAGGGATCACAATGTAATAAGTCTCCGTATCGTCTACAATTCCCTCGGACCTGGTATGGCTGATCTTGTCCCATTTCTTGAGAGAGGACGTGTAGTCAGGAGGGTTGCACCTTTTCCCAGCCCTTTTCTTGGCCTGGTACTCCTCCCATTCTTTCCTCGTTTCCATTATCCGTTCGTATTTCAGTCTCGCCTCCTCTCTCTCTACCTCTTCTTCTGTCGGGAAGTGAGCTTCTTGTCCAGGACACAACCTCGCGTCGTCGAAAAATACCCGAGCTCTCTGTTGGTGTATGGTGCGATGCGCTCTCTCGACTGGGTTTGCCTCCGTATCCGCGCGATTACGATGTAGTGCGAGTCGAATCAGGTTCCCCCGAGATCCTACCTCCAGTCTATAAACAATGTGAGAAGCCGAGTCGTAGCTCCTCCAGTCATACCTTGAGCACATCCTCGCAATCCTCATTGGGTTGCGTTCTGCCTTCGCCTCCATCATCAGGTGCGACAACACATCAAACCCACACAAAGGTAACACTTGAGGGAATTCGGCTACACTCTTGGGAAACTTGTAGCGGATAAAGGGATACTGGGGATCGTAACACATCGTTTCGACAAAGAATGCGTTGTCACGCTTGGTCCGTCTCAGATGATTACAAGTCCTCTTGTAGTCCTTGAACGCATGTGCACCTGGACAGTGGACAAACATCGCGCTATAGGAGGCCTTCATGTATTCATATACGCACATCAAAGCCTTCTTCTCCCAGCTGCTCAATCCCATCACCAGGCTCGATCGAATCTTATTCAGTGCGCGGCGGACCCATTCGTGGACCCTTTCGTTGCTTAACTTGCAGATAACCTCAAACTTGATAAACACCCTAAAGAGGCGAAGTCTCTCTTGTGGATTCAAGTCATGCAGGGTGATGCGCTGCGGGTCAACGGTGTCGACGTATGTACGGCGCGGGGGCTGAAGATACGCCTCAGCAGTATTCTGAGCCGTTGCCTTACTGAGGTAGTCGTCGATGAACTCGCTCATGCGCTCAAACAGAAGCCGAAGCTTGGTGATCATGCCTTTGTCACCTCGGTGGAAAGGTAATGGGAGAGTCTTGGCTTCCCATTCGCGCACAAGATCGCAGATCTCGTCGGGTTGGTAGGGCCTGCTGCAGTAAATGATTGCTAGAGCGTCTTGGAGAATATCATGACCATTAAAGTCTGTGCCGACGAGTTGCGATAGGTATGCGCGCAAATTATTTGACTCAGTAGTTGCATACTGAGCCAGCATGATGGGCGAGGCTCGGATCAATCGAGCGGTGGTTGCATGAGAGGGAATAGATCCGAGGATCTTGATTCGGACCTCAGCAGGGAGGTTGTTGAAGGGATCCATCTTGCTTGAAGTTTGAAGATAGGTAGCAAGCGTGACAGATGTTGTGTAGTTCTGGTGCAGCTGGAAAGTGAGCGTATTGGTGTGAATGCTTGGGTGGATGCGAGGGAAGAAAGAAAGGCTGAGATCTCTTACACGGAATAACTAAATGTGTTAGAAAGCTTGCTGCCTGTGAGTAGTTGCTATTAACACCTTATTTCAACGTTAGGAATTTGCGTTACTGCCAGTGGCAGGTGTATGGGTACTCGCTTGGCCACAAGGTTAGACTTTAGGCTGGTCAAGCAGGTGATTGGTGCAGGATGTTGCTTTTTGCGATACAGGCTTCTGCTTTGAAAGGCTTTGTCAACTGCAATAAACCTTATGCTGGTATCAGGCCTCCGAAGGCTTGCAAAGGGGAGAGACTAAAAGGTATATAACCTTGAACTTACATCTCCGGCCAAGGGACGGCAAGGAGAGTTCTCAACCGACAAGAGTGTTCAGGAACTTCAATCAAGTATCTGAATATGCTATCCGCTCACTGAACTTAACCGGTGCGAGTTTTTCTTGGTTGTGTTCAAAGGGACATGCCTTTCGGAGGTTGACCTAAGGAGAGGACGGACACAGACGGAACACACTTGTCTGGGCTGTTCGGCGTGACGATGACATTGTCATCTCTAGTTCTCAAAACACAATTGACTCATGGTTACTCAGATGAAAAACAGTGAAATGGGGATAGTAGATCGAAGTTTGTAGGTTAATGTCGGTCGATTACTTACTAAAGTATCCTTTTTCGCTCGCGCAAGGGGCACTCGTATCCATCCATGGTAAGAGGTACATTCTCTATCTGGGCTTGACCCTTTTCAAGAAAACTCCTGCGCCGCCCTCATACTTCCCACTTCTAGGCTTGAGGTGTCAAGACTCCCTCCACGACCCTCTCTTACATCTGCTCCTTGTAAAACCCAAGCATCTCCGCCACGATACGATCCGGAAAGGTCAGGTAGGGGTTGAGGGCTACTTTCGTATGAACAACGTTCGGCCATGTGACTCCGTTCAAATTGAGTGTCGGTTTGTCGAGTGCTTTGAGGATACGCGCATCAATCTCAGCCTGGAAGACATGAGCGAAACTCCTGTCCCCGTCAGCAACCATGAGGAGTCGCACCTATTTAGAATCAGTAAGGCATTAGCGATAGAGTGAATAAGCTTACAGGGAAAGTCTTCGGCATTTCTCCCTTCTGCTTGATCCGTTGCGCTTGTGCCAGCGACAACAGCAGACAGACGATGTAAGGGTCCTCCGCCCAGTTCTTCGGGATGACTTTGCGTAAGAGGATCTTGCAGATTCTCTTGACTGGGTGATCTTTGCCGATTTTAGGGTGGCTACGAGGACTGCACTGTCTCCATCGCTGCCGGTTGAATGCTTTGTTGTAGGTACAACCTATCACCATCTGGGGGAATGGGCTGGTGACATGAAACGCTAAGCAGAATGTTCCATGAACGGGGCGTCCTGCGTAGAAGAACCTCGGAACGAACCTGTTTAGACACACCAAGTCAGCTTTCGGTGGCGGTCAAGGGGAATGAAAGTCAGCTTACGGCTTGGGCTTGAGTCGAAGAGGGCTTGCCAGATTAGAAAGAAGATAAAAGGCAGACTTGAGGTGGTCTGCGGTTTCAGGGATCATGGTAAAGCGCATGACATGGAAAACAACTTCGACTGCGTCAAGCTCTATAGCATCATCTCCGCGAGGCTGCGGTGCGTGAAGGGGGCCATCGAAGTGCTGGAAATGAATGCCCAGGAGGTCGAGGTGTTGATATGTCCAGAAGAGCGGGCGCGTTGCGAACCATGAGTTCTCTACGCTCAATCCGTGAAGGGACTGACGCGGCGAGGGAGGCATCGTGAGTTTTGAATCACTGATGAGCCATGAAGATTGGTCAAGGCGAAGTTTGCTTTGGTGTTGATGCAGTGAGGGAGAGAGAATTCCGGCGACCAGACTCTGTGGGCTATTGAGCGATCCATCTCATGCCAGCCCCACTACCTAGTGATTCAAGGGCTTCTCCATGGACCATAAGGCGGTCGACCAACCTGGGGAAGCAAGAAAACATGAGACCTTGATGCAGGATCAAAATGAACTCGGCAAAAGTTATCCTATACCTAACAAAGATATCCTACACTTATGCTAAGTTACCTAAATCTTAGGGTCAAGGACATGAGCCTTCTTCCTCCCCTAGACCAAGTAGGAACAGCAGAGAAGAACAGTGTCAAGCAGGCTTTAGATGAACGCCCCTAACACGAAACAGCTCCAGAGGAGGAACAGTTTTAGCCTTGCTTTTCCCGACGCCGCCAAATCCCCCGTTGCCATGCCATCTCTTTCACTCGCCGTGAAGCTCTCGACCACAAACAACAACCAATTCCACACTCCGACCTTCGCCAGCTACGATACCCAAGCCACTCGCAGATATCTATCAAAACCATCTCATCAACGCTCGAATGTTGGCACGACGGTTACGAGGACGATACCACCTCACAGATAAATCCCAGTCTGCCAAAACTTGCAGCGTTCTGGAACAGTCTCATCAGTCGCGACCCCGAAGCCCTCGTTCCCGATGTAAAGCATACGCCTCTCCTCCCCGTACACCGGTAACCCCTGAGGAGCGGCCAGCGAAGTCGCGTTCCCAGTCGCCGCAAAGCTCGTCAGAATCTCTTGGAACCCAACAGCAATACCTTCATCCACCTCTGGGTTCCTTTTTCCGAACCATTGTAGAAGGTATAGTGCATCTCGCTCCCGTGAAGGCCGGGGTAGACGTTGAAGCGGTAGTTCTTGGCTCTATCTTCATACGCGGCCTGCAGGAATCCGTACTTGCAGCTGAATTCCGATTCAGCTTTGGTGATGGAGGCACGACCTGTTTGGTTGGTGTACCCGTAGCTTCCGTCAAACACTGGTGGGCAGAGCTTTGTCTCGATAAGGTCAAGTGTCTCGGGGCTTGCGTTGGAGTATGTCGACTCCAGAAACTTGCGGTACCCAGCATTGTCGTCTGACTCTGGAGATGTGAAGACCACTCCTTCATCTTCCTTAAAGCCAGTCAACAGATCCACAATCTGGATATGCCTCCCTTCTGCAAATAGCTTATCCGAGGTTCTGGTACGTATAGCCCATCCACAAATGGACCTGTCGTGCTTGTTTCCCAAGCCGAGTTTGAGATCAGAAGCCTGTTGGCTTTTTGAACCTCTTCAGTTGACATTTGCTTAGCCGCTTCCAGATCGGAAACTTTTGAAAGAGCAAGGAACTTGTTAATAACATCATTCTCTAGCTTGTCATCTGCGATATGAAAACTAAGGTGCGTCAGCCCAGTATGGAATGAGTCTTTGCGTGCCTTACCAGCCAGTGCTCTGAGTGATTGCCCGCTGGAAGAGTGTTCTCTTGTCTTTCCCTCCGAAAGCGGCCAGGTGGTGATATATACTGGCGCCTGTCAAGACTACTCAGTATTGAAGCTTACTTACATGGGCTAGAAAAGGACGAGCCTCCAGCTGACTCGCCCATGATAGTCATCCGCGTTGGATCGCCGCCGAACTGATGGATATTCTCTTGGATCCATTCAAGTGCCAGTCGCTGATCGTACAGTGCCTCATTGGCTACCATCGTTTCTGGAATGTTGATCAGTTACACATCAGCAGTACCGTTTCGATTCACATCATTAATGGGGTCCAGTTTCGATCCAGCAAGCCATCCAAGAGCACCAAGCTGTGAGCTATCAGTCTCTCACCTTCCTCGAATCCGGCTGACAACAACACATTCGATAGTTCGCTGATATAAAGACCAAACCTTCCAGGCTCGACGCATAGCTCGCCTTGATGAGCCCCGCCAGGTCAAACCAGCCCTTCTCACCAGTCGTATACCCACCTCCAGAAAGCCAGAATATCACCGGTGCCAGCCTCTTCGCTGGGCTGTCGAAAGTCTCCATGGATGTGACAACATCGAGAAACAGACAATCCTCTGTTTCCCTGGGATCTATCGGTATCTTCAGATCTGAGGGTTCTTCGAGGGTGTGCCTTTGGTCTTCCGTAAGAGTGGAGATACTGCCGCTTAGAAAGTCTGGTCCTGTGAACGAAATGTATACTTCCCAAGCGGCCATCGCCTGGGGACAAATACGGCCAACGTTACCTTTGTCTACTGTGACGTTACGTCCTCTGGGAGCAACAGGTCTCGCGCTGTCAAGTCAGTCGGCACAGAACACTTGAAAGTAGCAAACTCATTTTGGGTAGCGCGGTACTTACAATCGAAGATCACCTATTGGCGGCTCACCATATCTAATGTTGGAGAAGTTGTAAAGATACGAAGATGCCTTCACGCTAGTCATTTTAGCGGTGTCACGTCATTGAAGGTTTTCCTTCTTACCTCCTGCAAAGATCCTTGGTAGACCGCATAGCCGAGGTCTACAATAGGAACTTGAGAAGCGAAAGCTCTTTGGAACGCGAGGAGAAGGACAATAATGCGGCTCCCCATGCTCGTCCACGGGATCACACGCAGACAACCCGAATTATACAGAACTTTCTTTTCGAGAAACTTCAACATTAACCCACAATCTTTATGCTTAGTTCAAAATGCGGGATCTAGGCTATCTCGGCATCTTAGGGCTGGCAGGATTCCGGGTAATGGCATTAGCCAATCCTTCATGCAAGCCAACGGACAATGAGAGTTTTGCGAAATCGCAGCATCTTGATTTCCAATATTACGACGACAGATCAAAGCAGGCCTCAGTATATTAAATTTTGAATTTAAGAGGAATAATTAGAATACGCTTTCTTGATAGTCTTCCATTGACTCCCTACAACCTGACTTGAAGCAAATAAATCCCTGTGCAAACCCTCTGGACTAGCCTTCTGCATTGTACATTTAGCGGGCTTAGCGGAACCAGACGCTACTGGGCCGATACCGTCAATCGCGGCGCCTCAAAGGGCTCCCAGCTTCGGTGGCTTTCGTTTTGTCCTGCAATCCTTTGCTTTTCCTCAACGTAGATGATACGACATGCTCTCCCCATCTAAAGAGTGTACTTGTATGACGGACTTCGCTCTCCCATAGCATCCACTTCCTCTTGAGAATACTTCTGGCGTATCTCCGCCTCAGAAAGCTGAGTCCTTGCTTTGTTCTCCTTCCAGAGACAAAATTCCATGAGCAGAGCGCAGGAAGCAGCCAGACAGATAATCCCGAGTGAAACCCCATACCCAGTCGGATATTGGGGGCCTTCTCTATCGAGAAAGATGTTTGTTCCAATGAGGCCTATTGTTGTGTTAGAGGGCATGCTGACAATGAGGTTCCCATAGGTAAACTTACTGCCAAGATTTCCTGCAGCCAAAAGCCAAGCCAGACCGATAGATCTCTTCCATGACGGCGCAAGATTGTTACCTGTCCAAGCGCTGATACCTGGGAGAAGTGGATAAATACCGATCTGAGCCAGCATGACACCAACATACATGGCTGGAACATTATCCGCCACATTCTTGGAGTAATTGAACAGCACAGCCAGGGCGACAAGGAGTACAGACATGGGCCCAACAATGAAAGGCATACGCCACGACAGACGATCCGAGAATCTTCCAGATAGCCATGCTGCAATACCACCACATACATATGGAGGCATCGTGAGAAGCTGTGATTGTGCAGTCGAGAATCCAAGCTCCTTGATGATCTGGGGCATGGTGAACTTGAAGGCAGCATTGGGGACAGAATTAGCCCAGGCGAGAATAATTCCTAGCAACACCTTCCAATCAACCATAGTCTTGAAGAGCAGCTTCCACGAGAATTTATCACCCTCTTCGGTATTTGATCTGATTCCAGATAGGCGTAAACGGAGGTCCACGAATCGTTTCTCTTCATCCGAAAGCCATTTGGCTCTTTCAGGCGTGTCAATAATGAGTAGTGGCATCACCAGACCAGCTGCCACAGTCACAGCCCCTTCAATGAGGAAGATCCAGCGCCATCCAGCAATACCTCTAGCACCGTCGAGACGAGCGATTCCGAAAGCCAGAAGGCCGCTGAGTGCCCCAGAAAATGCGGAAGCTGTGTAGAAAATGGCGAGACGTTGTTGGGGTTCATGACGGGGGTACCAGCTTGAGACGATGAAGACGGCGCCTGGGAAGAATCCGGCCTGGTCTGTGAGTCAGCATGGTGGAGTAGGAAAAGGAAGTGCCACCAACCTCGAACACTCCGAGAATCACTCGGCATGCAACAAGACCTTGGAAGTTTTGCACTACTCCCATACACGTCATGACGATTCCCCAGCATATAATCAAGAAAGATAGCCAGATACTCGCTCTGACCTTCTTGAGGACAATATTAGAAGGCCCCTCTTGAAGTTTGTCAGTTGATCGATCACTCTCGCATCCTTTGCGAGAACCTACCGAAAATGATGTAGGGCACGAAAAAGATGGTGCTAGCGATATTGTACTGATTTCCTACAAGGTCAAGATCCTTGTCCATCCCCTCGATCTTCGCGTTTCCAATATTTCCTCGGTCGATATGCGCAAGTAAATACAGAACGGCCATGATAGGGAGGAGTCGAAAGTCAATCTTCGTGTGTCAGTTGAAGCTACTTTTCCGTTTTCCGCGTGTGCTTACCTTTTTGACGACCTTTTACCAGCCTTTCCTTCATACCCCCTCATAAACTCGGCATCTTCTGGTGATAGGCCTGGATACACATCAGGAGCGTGCTCGACGAACTTGTCTACATTGATCGGCTCAAGGGCTTTGTTGTTGCTTTGGTCCATGGCACATAGGGATGTGTCTCGTGGAGTGTGTAGTGATCTTTAATCTCTTTACTCACAATTCATGCGCTTAGGCATGGTATATATGGTGACCTAAAGGATTGTGATCAAAGCGACTCTGTTCTTCGGGTGCGCTCCGGTGCTACTGATCCCTGATCTCAACCCCGTGGGGACCCCGCATCTCACCTCATTGGGGAATAGCGACTTGGTTCTGGCTAGCTGACTACGTTCTTGCTTGCCTGAGTCACGTAGAGCGGGTGAACCTTGCCTCGGTTGGAACGGTTCGTTGTGTTGGCGGAACATGATAGCCATCGGACATTCCCCGACCTCGGGAAAAGACCTGGCACCCGGAAATACTCACTTCTTTAGAAAGGTATTGTTGGGACGGGTCCGATAGTCATTACGAGGTACCGTGATGTTTGTCACATTCCAGGTTCCCATGGAGATACGCAGACGAGAAATTACGGGGGCAAAGAAGAAGGGGTCCGTGTGAGACAATACCGAAATGACTTATCGCATACAGTTATTACTCCAGCAGATATTCTCAGGGCATTCATATGCATTTATATATAGTAGCTATGTCACTGTTCTATCAGAAGCTATCATCTCAAAAGAATGCAAGCGCATTTGGCGGGCTTGCAACGGCCCCAGGTACCTATGTAAAGTTAGCGGCTTCAAACATGACAGTTGAGGAACAAACCCACATTCATCGGCGAACTTGACATGAAGAAAGTATATCTCCCTAGTCTCTTACAGGTCTTTGCAAGCTCTTCCAGGTAGAATAGTTCTCCAATAGGCATGCCCCAGCCCGCCAGAAGCCACTCATGCAGGTGCCATTCCAGATCTTTGCATGGCCAGACTTCCAATGACCGTGCATCTCCACAAACCGCTGCAATCTTGGTATCCCAGAGAAATCTTAGAAGTTTCTCGGATGGCTTGAGGCCAATGTTGTCAGGCTTTTGCGTTTGGTAGAGCTTGTCAAGATACTCGCGCTTGGCACCATCCATGTTCTCGTATTGAGACAGATAACCGAACCGGATAACCATGATGTCTCCTGCTCGCAAAGATTCAATGCTCACGTTTTGAGACTCCAGAGTTTTGACGATTTGGTCAAAGGGGATCTCGTATGATGACATGGCATCAATTTCGAGGCCCTGAGCGAGCGCCCATGAGTACCAGTCAATGAAGACAGCGCGTCCCGCTATGCCTTTGGCTGACACATCTATCTCTGGTCAGTCTATATCCCGCTTCATCATTGAAATGAGTTGGATCATACGGTGGATGCTATTCGGGTGGTCTGATGCAGAAAACTCCTCGGCTTTGCGGCCCATGTAGTACAACTGTGCTGTTAGCTTTGGCTATAGGAAAGCCACGGTGAACCCACTGCTTCTTTTTGGTAGGCATAATCTCGGAAGCCATCCCATTGTGAGCTGCACTGCGAGTTGAAACTCCACTGTTACGTCACGGTCAGCTTTAGAGGGTAGATGCGGGTGGGGGAGCCAACTTCATCGTCATGGGCATGCTTCAGGGGAGCCTTATTGATCAGTCTTAGGTCCAAGTTCTTCCGAGCAAATTTCGGATATGAAGCTCCCTTCATTGACCAGCTTCATTGTAAGTTAGCGGCAGTGTACTGCAGTTCTACCACGACCTCACTTACTTCAATGACAGCCTGATCCCGGTTTTGAAGTTCTCTCTGGCTGCCTGTCCCACTATCTCATCTGTCAAATGGTTCAGAGTACCAAGCTGGTCGTCTTTTCCCCAAAGTCCCCATGCATTACCCCGAGGGCCAGTCTTGTCCAGCGGAAGTTCGTCGAAGTCGGGATGGTTAGCAGCCATGATACTCAGTAGCGCGCGTTGGATTGTTGACGACCTTCAGCTGTCAGATTAGTCCTCGAGCTATGCATAAATAGTGATTCTGGGTATCTTGCCGAGATCCGATTGCGAGTTGTGGTTTGCGGGGGAGCCAGCTGACTGACACGGAAAGCTTCCAAAGCATGCCCGGGAAAAGCCCGAATGGTACTTGATGCTCGGGCTGGATCCGGCAACGACGCCATTCCCAAGTCAGACTGTCAGAAAGCAGATCATGGAAACATGCCCGAAATTAGCAGTAAAGTATCTAGAGAGCATCGCGATTCTTTTTCCAGTCAACTCGATAAATGGTTCACGGGGGAAAGTTTACAATATTTAGGTCATGGCATGATCAGTAGTGTTGGCTCCATACCTACTTACCCTGACGCCTAGAAATCTCGCATGTTTTCTTTTCCTCAATTTCAGACTTGTATAAGACGCCAAGATCACACATCATATGAAGCACGACGCGAAGTTGTGAGTAATCTGGAGATACAGGCTTTGCCGCAGATTATAACAGAGTGGGGTTCCTTCTCTTCTTCAACCCTTAATCATTCAGCCTTAAGGACAATTTCCCCTTCACCACTTGGTGGCTCAAACCCACCCAGATACCTATCAAAGGTCTCATCATCGATATCAAACGCTGAGTCACCATTTCTCTCGGGGTCCTTCACATCTAATGAGTCCCTCTTGGCTCTTCGCTGTTGAATCCGGTTCCACAGAAGATCTCGGCAAGCATCGAGGTATACCAAAACCCAGCGACCGCCGTTACGTTCCACAATATTCTTGTACTCGTCACGATACTCTTTATCGTAGAACGATAAGTCTAGTACTATATCGTTAGACTTGTCTTGCAGGATACAGTCAAGTTCTGCGATAAGCTTCTGGCTTGCTTCCTGCTGGTATGCTTCATAGTTTTCTGCGGGGTAGTCAATCTTGTAAAGACCATGAGACTCGTAGATTATTTGGTCGTTTGAAAGTCGCTTGAAGTTTGGAAACTTGGTCACGATAGCTTTGGCGAGAGTAGACTTTCCGGCGCCTATACACCGTGATCAGCGGCCGTACCTTGATATTGAAGCAATTGAATGGTCCGGTTCGTCTAGCTTACCAGCAATTCCGCAAGTCATGACTACTATGGGGCGGTTATCTTTTCTTGTTCGAAACAGGTGAGGCCAGAGCTGAGGTCAAGGTCAGCCTTGAGAAGCCCAAAAGTCTTCTTGACTTGCCTGGTCAGGTATGTCCTCAGATGGGCCACCATCAGCGCTGTCCGTTGAGGCCATAGCTTCTATGTTAGATTTAAGAGCGTCCAGTGCTCCAAAATCGATTATTAGAGTCGTTTTGGTAAGAGATAAAAGTTTCAATACGGTCTGAAGCCGATAACAAAGCTAATGAGTCACAAGATGACATCTCACATGGCACCCGTGATCCTTAGTCATCGGCATCAATGCTGGTAGTGCTGCACAGATAATATCGGTCAATATCGAGGAGGCCGAGACAAAACAAGCTAGAATGGCCAAAGCCGAAGGTGGTGAGCATTTTCCCTCACCATTCCAAGTTGCTGATAATGGCCTGCAAAGCACGAAAAGGCTTATGAACAGAATCATGGCACAAATAACAGCCATAGAAAGTGTCATTCATACAACCACTCAATGCCAAGGTATAACTACGATTATAAGTAGGGCGTCACAAAGAGAGGCTTTATAAAGACCAGGGATACGCAGTAGAATATTTAGAAGAGCCAGACATACTAAACGCTAGGCCATTAGCCAGACACAAGGAGATAGAGGAGGTAGGGATAACATACAAACCTTCCATTAGGGTAAATACCCTCTAGAAGAACCATGTCTCGCTAGCCTGCTCCATAGTACGTCACTTCAGAGCTTACGCCAACAAGTATTGCAAACAAAATCTTGCGGCTGCATATTAGCTGCCTGGTTACTGTAGAGATTCCGGTAGTAACCAACATATCTAATAACCATTAACATATCATCAGCTCCAAAAACACCGTTGTTCACGCGAATAAACGTCCGCAGAAATACAACAACGGTGGTAAGGATGCTGAACTGGATAGAGGTAATGAGCTAGGCCAAACCAAGCCCGCGAGGCTCAATTATCGATACAGCAATCATTCCCAGTAGGTCAAAGCCATACAAGGACACACCAGGCCAACTAAAAATCTTTAAACGGATATAACTACAATAAGGGGTCGGTCTTTATTATACACTATTGCCATTAAGCTACTAGCTTTCCGTTTTCCGTACAAAATGTAAAGGAGACACACAGACGCCGGGTAACAGTCTTGCAGGCGATAGTCCGCCACTCACTTTTAGCAAATCTCGGACTTTACACAAATTCGCCAAAGTCTTGTGCCGCGGGAACGGAAGACTGTCTCTTTTCTTAGGGCAACCTATCTGAAGTTGCGCATTGTAGATTATTATGTCGCAAGGTTTAAGCCTCGACTTTTAGGGCTGAGACTGAATCGCGTGAGCCCTGGTCTGAGGGATGTTGATCAAATTTCTCTGTCGATTCTTGAAGTTATATGATTGGTTTAGCTGGCTACTGTAGTCATTCTGATGATCTTTATCAGAAGAATAATCTTAGATTCACGATTGGCATGTGTTTGCGCCGCTATATGCTACAATTTTATTTGTTTCAATCTTAATACGTGGAAATGCTGTCCGGACATGTGATGTAGTCTTATCTCCCCTTATCAACACCAAATCGATCATCAATCAGTATCTCTCGAGTCTCGCCGGAGACAATGGAAGGACTATTGATCTCAGCCTCAAGCTGGCTCCCTTATCGTGTCTATCTACTATTACGGTACATGTGACATTCGTGACAGACGAGATGGGTCATCGCTGAATTGCAATATTCTCAGCGCGTTCAAGCATGGCTAGTAAAGTATGATCAAGTCGTTTCGAATAACCGTTGTCATAAGAGTGAGTCTATATCATCTGGTTCGTTATATTCTTACAGCTATCGTAGCCCTATGGCTTAGAATGAAGATCTTGTCCGGGTGATGAACAGGGTCGTCGATCATATCAGCACGTCACATCAAACACATATGTCCTTCAAATTATTTATTCCGACAAGCGTGATTCCTCTCGATCCTCGGAACTATTCGTTGTTGAAACAAAGGGAGACCACATTGGCTCGCCTAATTCCCCAGCTGTGGGAGGAAAGAAAGCTCGGGGCCTTGATCCTAAATGATAAAAAGATTTAGATAAGTTAGTATAAGTTTAGGATACCTTTACTCAGTTTATTTTGACACCTTATATCAAGGTTCCGTATTTTCTTACCCCCGAGGCCCAGTGAGCGGCAAACTCATCTCGACTTGCAGAAACATGATCCGCAATTCAGGCCAGAAATTGCTGTGCCATAGACCTGATACAAACAGAATCCTTGGCACAAACAGGTCCACAATCATGCTAGGGTTTGGCGGAGTTGAACAACGTAAGTGAGCCAATGAGACTCAAAATCGGCCAAGAAGCGCGTATTCTCGCTCCGGATCCGAAGTCATGGAGAGAACAGTATTCATCAAACAGTCTCTCAGAACATTTCGTTCAATTTAGCGAGGAAGGTCTGGTGGTAAAATGAACTGTTGATCGTTTCATAGGTGTTTATAAAGCCCTTTCCACGAATAAAACACATACCTCGAAACTAAACTTCTTCCCAAATAAGCTTGGGTAATAAGCATAATTTTTCCGTCACCGTTTCAATATCATCTTGGCGTCAGCCGTCTGGGTCACGACAACATGGGCATGAGACACTTCGCGCCGGACAATCGGCTCAACATACCATCTCGGCCTAGCCCGTTTTCAACAACAAGACATCTAAAAGGGTCCCAACATCATCAACTATCATCACTTTCTCTCACTTCTTCGGTACTGCTCTTTACTTTCCTTCATTTGGCTCTAATTCATTCGTTACATCTTAGGCCGGCCTAAGTCATTCGTTTATTCTTTTTCACGGCTTGTCATTCTTTTCTCTCTTCAATATGCGTCTGCAAAGTATCGCTGCCATCTTGGCTGCTGCAGCTACGGCTTCTGCTCAGAGTGTTTCAGGCAAGGCTTACGGTTTTGCTGCTGGTGTGACTGGTGGTGAGGGAGAGGCTGTTACGCCTTCTTCTGCTGAAGAGCTTGCTACGCTTCTTGCTGATGACACTCCTCGTGTTATCTACCTCGACAAGGAGTTTGACTTTACTGGAGATGTCAAGACTGGTGCTGGTTGTGATCGCAAGAGCTGCAGTGCCAGCAATGGTGGTCAGCTTTACCTCGGTGATCTTTCCTGCGGCGGTGATGACAATGTCGCTGTCAGCTCCATCACCTACGATGCTGCGGGTCCTGAGCCCCTTCCCGTCGGTAGCAACAAGAGTATCATCGGTAACGGAAAGGCTGTTCTCAAGGGCAAGGGTCTCTCAATCAAGAAGGGATCCAAGAACGTCATCGTCCAGGGCATTGAGTTCACCGACATTAACCCCGGTATTGTATGGGGTGGTGACGCTCTCGAGCTCAAGGGTCTCAACGACGGTGTCTGGATCGACCACTGCAAGTTCTCCAAGGTTGGCCGCATGTTCATCGTCTCCCACTACGATGGCTCCCGCCTCACCATCTCCAACTCCGAGTTCGACGGTGTCACCGACACTTCTGCTTCTTGCAACGGCAACCACTACTGGACTATGATGTTCTACGGTGAGGGTGACCAGGTCACTCTTGACCGCAACCACTTCCACGATGTCGCTGGCCGAGCTCCCAAGCTTGGTGAGCCTGGCACCAATGGATACTTCCACGCTACCAACAACTACTTCCAGAACATGAAGGGTCATGCCTTTGATGCCTACCAAGGAGCCAACGCCATTATCGAGGGTAACGTCCTTGATGGTGTCGACACTCCTATCACTAAGGAGGCTGCTTCCGTCAGCACTCTGTTCGTCGCCGATGAGAGCAGCGCTTCTGCTTGTCAGTCCGCTCTTGGCCGTGCTTGCGTACCCAACTCTGCTACCAGCAGCGGCGATCTTCCGTCTTTGAAGGGTGAGAGCGGCCTCAACGCTGTCGCTAAGAACAAGGACAACATCATCACCCCCGTCTCTGCCAGCGAAGTCACCGCTCTTGTCCTTGGTAGCGTCGGGCCCGCCAACGTTGGGTCCGGCTCCAACGCCGGAACTGGCTCTGATTCCGCCCCATCTCAAAGCCCCGAGTCGGGCAATGATGCTACCGAGACCACTGCCGCTACGCCTGAGACAAGTCCCGAAAGCACCCCCGAGACTACTCCTGAGACCACTCCTGAGACTGTCAACGAGCAAGAGGCCATTGCCGATTGCCCCGAGGAGGCTGAGACTGAGCCTGTTGCCAGTGCAGAGGTCAAGCCTGTCGCTACCGATGACTGTGAGGAGGAAACGACCGCTACCCCTTCCAAGACTGAGGAGAAGCCCGTCGCTACTGGCGACTGTGACGATGAGATTGAGGCTGCTGATACCTCTTCTGAGACAGTGCAGAAGCCCTCTGCACCTGCGACTCCTTCCAATCAGGCTTCATCATCTAGCGACAACTGCGACGAGGAGCCCAAGGCCGAGGTGACACCCGTTGCCACTGTCGACTGTGACGCCGAAGAGACCTCGGAGGCTACCGCCGACTCTTCCTCTTCCGCTGGTTCCTCCACCGCTCAGATGTACGGTCAATGCGGAGGTAAGAACTGGACTGGTGCAACTACGTGCCCCTCTGGATCTTCCTGCAAGAAGATGAACGACTATTACTCCCAATGCATTGGCTCCAACAGCCGCGTTCGTCGCTATGTCAAGTAAAGAGCGTTGGCTGTAGTCAAATCGCGACGCGACATGACGCGATTAAACTTTTCTTGTAATTAGTATCATTTATTCACTCGACTCGATATCGAGCAATGAAGAGTATATAGCAATTGAATGGGCAGAGAACCCGATTTTACTCTATTTATTTTATTATAAATTTCTAAAATTGATAAGGATCAAGCATTTGAGCGGCGTCTGGGATTCACTCAGGCCCCGTTCCCAGGAGCTGGACGCTAGCGCGACGCGTCACGTTTGTTCACTGGGCGAAGCTACCTACCCTGCAGAGAGACAGATTTTGTAATTATACACTTGAAGCATCAAGGTAATAGTAAAAAGCTCGTCGCTTGAGTCAAGTCATATTGGTTTTCTATTTACAAGAATGTATATTACAGAGAAATCTGCACATGAAGTTGGGATTCAGACGGTCCACGATGCCTCCTATGTTTCGGAGGTGTTTGAACCGGCTCTTTGTTCCGCTGGGACATCAGCCAGTATGCCAAACAGAGGAACAACGGTGGAGTTATACTCCTGATAGCTCGCGTGTTCGAACCCCGGGCCTGATAGCATTGTTTTTACTTTTTGTAATGATTGCAATAAACAAGCCACTAGAACTCGATCAACCCTCGCGTGCATGTCCATGTCTCTCGGCCACTGTCTTAACGACTTCTCCAAGCACCCGCTGTGGATAAGTCTGTGCAAGCTTGCATATGCACGGCATTAACGGGTGCTCACTTCTGGAAGCTAAAGCTGGGATTCACCAATAAAGACGGACGGTTCATGCGACCACTGATCAACAGAGACGCTGCAACTTGTCACGAGTCTCAATCATGCATAAGTCGAACCATTTGCCTTGTTTCATTGAGTTGATGCCACAGAATTTGTCTCATGCATGCATGTTGCTTCGACTCTGTCAGCTATCCTCCTCCAACTTTGGCACCCTCCATCACTTCACCGTCTAACTGAGTCACCCCTCTTGCTGATGTGTCTCGTTCAGAGTCATAATATCGTGTTATTTACTTAGAGGCATGAACAACAAAGCAACAATCTGAAACAGCTGCCGTCGACATTTGGTGAGGGATTATTTAGACTCACCTCGGCTCGGAGCTAAACGGGATCTAACCCGTCCGTTACCGTCGTCTCCACCGCCAAGTTTAGCTCAGATCTAGTAGCCTATGGCAGATGGCGATGTGGCTTGACACGTACATGATCCAAAACTTCACCAGCGCATGACCCCAGTATGAGTCACTCAACAACTTTGGCGTCTCTTTTCTCAGTAGTATAAGAGCATTCTGTTTCAGTTTCTTTGTTTTCGCCTCTTTTCTCTCTCAGATATCAGGCAAAGACACGAGAATAACACGAGAATTGTTCACGTTAGACAGCTTAAATTGCGCAATCTCCCCAGCCACACACCCTCTTCCTCAGATATCACCAGCCACATCCCACATCCCCTCCCCCTCGATAACCCTCCAGTCAAACCTCATGACCCATATAGCCACATCCCATGACTTGTCAATGCTCACCGCTCTTCTCAAAACAACATTGTTTTTAACTCAACATCGTCCAGGTTGAGTTGAAAAACAGAAAGAATCTGATCTCGAGATATCCCATGTCTCTTGGTCAACAAAAACAAACAAAAACAGACAAAACAGACCAAACATAGCGCACAGGCCGTTGGAACGCCGAGAAATTAGTGGTGACGCTTTATTTACATAGACCCTTGAACAAAACGCCCCACGTGGCTGAAGAGTAATTTCCGGGCCTTGTCGTGTCGCGTCAGTGACCAAATCTTCCTTAACTATCCCATCTAGCAGGCATCACGCCCGCCAGCCCCCTTGAATTCTTTCAACTCTGCACTGCACTGCACTATTTACGTCTCTTGGGTTGGGTTGGCTAGGTAATAATAAACCCCCACTCATCATCGTATCATTCACCATCTAACACATCGTCTCATAGACTGCTATGGCCCATCAGAGTCGTGTCAAAGGTCCAGGGATTTCTGCCGCCAAAGCTCCCGCTCCCGTGCCCGTCGTCCGTGACGTCTCTGACTGGGAGGTCTTCACTGATGACGAGTCTGACAGTGACACTTCTCAGAACACTGTCGATTTCATTGAGCCCCCTCCTGCCTACAAGGTAGACGACCCTGGTTTGGTGGTCAACAGACCCACGCTGGGTAGACCGACTTTGGGCAGGCCTGTTGTTGAGAGGCCTGTCCAGGAGAAGCGTCAGTCGTCGTGGCGACAATGGCTCAACAGGGATAAGGTCAGCCCGGAGGCGGCGGATGAACCGACTCTACGTCCTGACCGAAGGGTGAGGCGTCATCGGTCTGAAACCGAGACACCCGAGGAGCGGGAGGCGAGAAGATCAGAACGTCGTCGCCGACACAGGGAACATGAAGAACGTGGTCGCACTGACAAGGACCGCCATGCTCGTGACAGAAGCCGAGCAGGTAGTCCAAGCACGCGACACAGACGACACAAGCGACGCGAAGGTGAGGAGAGAGAAGAGAGAAGCGATGAAAAGGAGTCTCGTCGCCTCTCGCGGAGGTTCCTTGGACGAAGTGATGAAGATGACAAGGAACGGGAGAGGGAGAGGGAGAAGCGCAGGTCTATGAGAGAACGACCTACTCTTGACAAGAGACACTCTACCTCTGCCTCCATCAGGCATCGCGACCCTGAGTATGCCGAACGTGAGAGAAGATCTAGTCGCGTGGATGGCGAGAGACGACATAAGAGTAGCCGTGAGCACTCACGAGCCTCACATAGCCACACCCCTCGCGCTCCTGAAGAGGACAAACGTCGCGATGAGGACCGAGAGGCCCGTAGAGCAGAGCGCCGACGACTACACAACGAGCGCAAGGCAGCTACCCCAAAGAACAGTGACTCTGACCGTGGCGAGAAGGAGAGGTCATACACCAGAAGTGCTGATCCTGAACGCGCAAGAGAGCGACGTCACAGCCGACATCTCAGCCAACTTGACAACGACAACCGAAGAGACCGGTACAAGGACTACGAATCAGCCCGAGCCTCAATGAAGATCAAGAGCCCAAGTCCAGGTTCAGATCCCGAGAAGGAGAAGCTGAGGATGCATGAGAAGGAACGTCAAAGAGAAGAGGAACGTCAGAGAGAGCGTGAACGCGAGAAGGAGAATGAGCGCGAACGCATCCGCTTAGAGGAGAAGCGAAAGGCCGAAGAGAAGAAGAGAATTGAGGAGATGGAGAAGGAGCGCGAGAGAGAGCGACTCGAGGAGCAGAAGAAGCTTGATGAGAAGAAGAGAGCTGAGGACAAGCGACGTGCTGAAGAGAAGAAACGTGCCGAGGAGAAGCGCAAGCTCGAGGAGAAGAAGAAGTTGGTTGAAGAGAAGCGTCGCCTTGCAGAGAAGAAGCTCAAGGCCGAGAGTCGACGAAAGGCCGCTGAGGAGCGCGAGAAGGAGAAGGAGCGCGAGAGACTTGAGGAGAAGAAGAGAATCGAGGAGGAAAAGCGTCTCGAAGAGGAGCGACGTATTGAGGAAGAGCGAAAGCTCGAAGAGAAGAAGCGTCTGGAGGAGAAGCGCAAAGCTGATGAGAAGAGACGCGCCGACGTCCAGGAGAAGGAGCGAAAGCTCGCCGAGGCCAAGAAGCGTATCGAGGAGAAGGAGAAGCGCGCTGCTGAGCGCAAGGAAAAGGATGCTCGTCGTGCTCTCCGCAAGCAACAAAAGGAAGAGCAAAAGAAGAAGGATGCTGCCCCCGAGGAGCAAGCGTACGTCCCAGCCCCTAACCACTTCTACTACGTTATACTAACACCACCATAGAAACAAGCCTCAGATTCTCGGCCCCAACAAATGGCCCGCCCCAGGAGCACGACTTGGTCCCGCCCTGGGCCCCCTGAGACTAGCTACCGCTCCAGCTACAGAGACCAAGCCGAAGCCGGCTGTTGTTGACGATTCCGACAGCGGTGTCGACTAAGCGAGGAACAAACAGTACATGAGGCGTTTGGTTTTTTTCCGGGATGATCAAAGCGGTGCTTTTTGATCTATGACACAACATCTCCACTCACAAATACTTGAATATGAACTTGCAGGATGAAAGATTCCTGGATGGTTCAGCCGACTAATGCGGCTTTGGAAGAAGCCTATCTTATACCCTGACTGATGAAACAGTCACAACTCCACTCAAAGAAATACTCTAACGTTAATGCTCTGTATGAGTATAATATGAATATGAATGATTACGAACACTTTGGTTTCTCTCGTGACTTTGGCTTTTTGAATGTTGCATGTACTTGAACTACTTGATCATAACTGCGCCTCCATCGACTATGAGATCCTGACCTGTTACAAAGCCAGCGTTGACCATATACTCAACAGCCTGAGCAATATCCAGCGGTCTTCCGGCTCTATTCGTAAGATGATCCTCCACATCCTTATCCTCATTCAAATGCGCCCACTCAACACCCTTCTCATCACCCTCTTTCGACTCATGATCAGCCTTGATTCGACCTGGCGCCACCAAGTTCACCCTGATACCGAAGGGCTGCAGGCTCACAGCCATACTATGCGTGAGACCCAACAGACCAGCCTTTGCAGAGGCATAACCTTCTTGGTTTGGATCGCTCTGCTTTGCGCGGAATGATCCTATGTTGATGATGCAAGGCCCAGCAGTGCTGTGGCTATCATCTGTCACAGGACCCGTATCCTTCTCGTTTTTCTTGAACGGGACACAAGCCTGCGACACCACAAATGGTGCCGTGAGATTCGTCTCGATGTACGCTTGCCATTCCTTTAACGTGTCTCTATCAACCATAGTCTTTCTGTCTTTCCAGTGTGGCAACGCAATACCGCCATTGTTGATGACAACATCGATATGGCCATCTAGAAACTTTGCTGCTTTCTGAATCTTATCGTAGATCTCATCTGTGTTGCGCAAGTCGCAGATGGCGGAATCAACGGCTTTGGAGTCGTAGTAGGACTTGAGATGAGTACGTGTTGTGTGAGTGAGTTCCTGCTCGTCTATGTCGAGGATGAATACGTGGTACTGCTTTTCGAGGAAGTAACGTGCGAGGGTACGGCCGATACCACGGGCTCCCCCGCTGACGATGGCTGTTTTAGGCATGATAATGGTGTTGTAGTGAAGTTTGATCTGGTTCACGTGAAGGCGAGTCAAGCGGTGATATCGTCAACAAGATGCGGCGTCATGAACACGCACTGAAGACGTCACGTTACGTCATTGAGTCCGAATTTTCGAAGGAAATGCAGAGCAATAACTTCTTATCGCCGTGCATATCTCTAGGGCGTTGATGCGTGTTGTCCATTGCAGGCAAGGCGGCAGAGAGGAGTTTTTTCATCGTTGCCATTTCGCAATAAGGAGGAGGGGTATGTGACTGTCTTGCGACGAGTTAGGAAGATAGAGCTTGAACAGCCTGTTTTCATTTGGCATGGTTTCCTGGTAAACTGAGCCATGGCCATTTAATGAATGCTTTGGGCGTCTGTTCTAACTTATCGTGATACGTACGAGATGAGATTCTGCCTCGGCGGCTAAACCTGGTACATGATTGGCTATAACTGAACTGTAAGGGTTCAGCTCAGACATTTCGTGAGGCTGAAAGATAGATGACGTTTCCCCTCATTGACAGTTTCCGGTTTCTCATATACATATCTTCAATACAAAATTGCGCTCGCAACTTGTATAAAACGGCTTTTGCATATATTCTACTGAACGATGGAAAGGTCCTCTATACGCGCTACGCGAGCTGCATCACGACCACATCAGGCTACTCATCTACTAGACATTACCAGCACCACATCTCTTCCTCCAGCCATCAACAGTATTCTCTCTGCCCCGGGATTTACGAATCAAGGCCCTCCAGAGGGTATCATAACTCTTCACAATGACCCTGGCGCTGTCGTCGACATCTGTTTTGTACATGGCTTAATGGGAGATCGCGTGAGGACATGGACAGCAGAAGGGGAGTCAGAGCCATGGCCAAAGACGCTTCTGCCGTCACAGCTTGGCAAAGTCCGTATTCTCACTTATGGATACGACGGGGATGCGTTAACAAACTCACTGAGAACTGGAGAGAGTCCCGCTGATCGCGCAGCAAATAATCTTCTAATCGATTTGACGATGGAACGGATCGCGGATAATGCATCATCACGGCCTTTAATCTTGGTCGCGCACAGTCTGGGTGGTATAATCTGCAAGTTGGCTGTGTTAATGTCACGAGACAATGCCAATAGTCACCTTCAAGGTGTATACATGAGCCTGAAAGGAATCATGTTTATAGCAACTCCCCATAAAGGGCTACAGATGTCTGGTTGGATAGGTCTTGCAACTTCAATGTTTGTGTCTCCAATTACCACAGAGGACCATCAACTTTCCGAACTTGAATCAAATTCAGTGTTACCTGAGGTTACCCAGGAGAGATTCAGAGCTTTGATAGAAGACCAGCGAGACAGGAGCAGGCCGATCGTTACTCAGTCTTTCGTTCGAGAGACCCTGTATAGCAACATTGGACTCACCGTTTCAATAGAGTCAGCGACGTTACCAGGCGATGAACCTATTCCTATCAATGCCAGTCTTATAGACATGGTACGCTTCAAATCCGTTCATGACGCCGGATTCCAGAAAGTTGTCAATGTAATGCAGCTGTGGATATCGGAAATTGGTGGGAAGCAACACCCTCATTCAGTCTCATATGATGCTTACCGTAACCAGAAGATATGCGAGACACACAGCCATCGATTGATGGCTCCTATAACGACGCCATTCAAACCGGAAGGTCTCTGGACAGAGGCCGACTTTCACGCCGTGCGCTCGTTTTTCCTCCATCGGTCAGAGCACCTGTTCATCGGCCTCCCAGTCCTCTTGAGATCGCCAATGTGCCCATAGAAAGGCCTTCCAGGTTTCGGCGGCGACCATGCTATATCATGTGCTCTATCATGATCCTTATCGTCATCGGAAGTGGCGTTCTGGGTATCTACTATACGGTCCATTTCGACAGGATGGGAGATGGCTTCACGGCTGCGAGCTGGATCGTTGCCATAGGGGCCATGTCTTTAGCTGGTCCGATGGCTCGACATTATCCCCATTGTTCATGCTGGCGCCCGACTACACCTTACTACCATGCGATGCATAGAACCAGCACACTGCCAGCGTCATGAGGCACATTGTTGGATGCTGGAGATATAAATGAATGGAACGAAAATTTAATATTAATTGTATTTGCTTGCCTTACAGACCCTTCAGCCAGAAGCCGCCGGCTATTGCGCGCATCAAAGTATCTTAAATTTGTCCAGGTCGTGGCAAGGTGGCAGAACCGTCCTTTGAAGCCCAGTTAAGGCTTCCACCCAACCACCGCTCGAACAGCTTGAGTCATAGCACCAATTTGCTTATTTGTCTTGACCGATTTTCCTTTGTTGTATCCCTCTCTATAAGCGATCCTATCCTCGCCTACAGTTCGTTAGCCTATGACATCAAGCCTCAAGTGACGGAGAGCGGTCTTACCGAGCAATGCTTTAACCCAATGCTTTGGTGCTGCCTTCTGTTGTTCATCCCACACAGTCAAAAGATAGAGCGCAGTAGTGCCGTATTCGGTCTGATGCTGATGCACGGAAGCATTAAACTCTGGATTGACACGTTTGGCGAGGTCGAGCCGAGTTTTAGTTGCTTTGGCCGCTGTTTCGATTGTGACAAATTTGTCTTTACGGCTGATCTTATTCAGTCCGAGATCGCGTGCGACGGGGTCAAAGACGGTGGCATCGAAGTGTAAATCATCGCCGAAGAATATGTCGTTTCGAGTGAGAGAGCCATCGACTTCGATTTGGTCATGCTGAGCCAGGTCGCGGAGATGAAAGGTTTCATTAGGTCGGTTTGAAGTGGAGATATTGAGCTGAAACACCATGTTGACAGCATCGATGTAGAAGCCATCTTCGAAATTATAAGCGGCTTGTGCTGCATGGTTGATCATGTCGTAATTGATGTTTGCGCCATCGCGTGGAAGGTAACCGTGGTTGGCGAGAGCGTTGAGGCCTGGGCATGGTGATCGACCTGTAGTGGTAGTGAGACGCTCACTGTTAGCATTTTGGCTAGCTGTTCCAATCTAATATGGTGGACTTACTGTCATAGGGCCCTGCGGCGCGAAACTCGTGACCCTGTGGATCTGGTAGTGCAGAGACCACGATTGCGAACAACGCCGATGGAAAAAGAAGAGCTTTCATACTGCAAAACAAACTATTCGGGTTGAAAGTAATTATTTGTCGGGAATCAGGGAGAGAAACATATATTTAACACTTTTTATCTCTTTTATCACTGCTGGGTATTTTATTTTCGCGTCCAATCCTGTCGACAGAATACGCTGTTCTTGGTTGGCGTATTGCGTATTCTAGGCGTATTACTAGCGGTTAGCGTATTGCAGGCGTATCGCTTACAGAGGCATTAGCGAGCCAGACGAACCACTTTACAGGCAGTGGTCCTGATTGAGGCGTATGCAATTGATGTACTGTACTCACGATATACTCAGCTTCATGATTAAAAATCAACAACGCGGGGACAAACGCATTGGTAAAAAATATTTTCGCTAGTAAACTTAGTTGAACAGCATAAGAGTAACCAGTCATTCTTGGGATTTGCTTGCTGAATAGAATCTCTACTGAAGTCCTTCTGATTCTTTCACGTATGCCAGTTTGGCAATCTCATCAGCTGCTACATCACGCCCCTTCTTCCCTGCTTTAATCCTATAACCCATCCATTTTGCTCGTCGCTGTAATAAACTCTCACCACAGTCATCTATTCCTCTCGTGAAAGCATCCAACAAGCACTCACTCGTCCAATTGGGCGTTGAATCCTTGCAACCCCAAACACCAATGCCTCTCGTCTCAGCCAGAGCAGCATAGTTGTAGAGGTCAGCCCACAAGGGAAGTATAACTTGCGTGACACCGGCTCTTAAAAATGGTCAACTATTGTCTGCTAAGTGATCTTGAGCATGTACTTACGCAAGGGCTTCATGATAGCAGTTCGAACCGCCGTGATGCACTGAAGTAACAATGTTTCCAGTATCCAAGAGTGACGACGGGTCTGCTACAAGCCAACTTGGCATTCTTAGTCGATCGTTGTCGAGGTAGGGCTTCAAGTACACCAAGAAACTATCAGAAAAGTCTCCCAGCTTGTTGAATTTCCACAAGACCTGGATCTCAGCAGAGGATAGTAACGCTGCTATGGCGATCGCCATAACTTCAGCGCGGCTTTCGTCATACTGCAAAACGTTAGCTACAATTGTATTTCTTGTAACTTTCAAGACCTACAGCTAGATTACTGCCCAGATTAATGAGCACTGTAGGAGCTTTCTTGAGCCACATTGCTATTTCAGGGTCTTGGTGATTAGCTGGTAGTCCTGACAGAATGATTGGCCCAGCGCAGGTGACGTTTGGCGGAAGAACTTCTACTGGGATCATGGCGCCCGGCGTGTTTTGAGTGATCCACGGAACGTCCGGTCGATGTATCCCGAATAAATTCATCGGTTCTCTCAGCCCAATCTGTTGAAGGCGAGCTTTCTTCTCTGACGCATCTGGCGTAAACGTTGCGCTGTAGATGTAACGCATGTTCATGTATATGTTCTCCGGCAGCTTGAGCCAAGGAACTGGGAAGGGAAAACCTGATGATGTGCTATTGCTATTAGTGTCAGTCAATTTTTCTTGGATGAAATGACTCACGCAGGGTATTTCCAGAGCATAGTCCACAACGGCTGAATACCTAAGAAATGATCTATAAGAGTATTCGGCGTGATGAAGGCATGTTGCCTGTTTCTTTTGTGCGTAGCATCTATCGCTGGCCGGAACCAACTGTCGAGCACAATGACAGCTGGGTCAACCTCATCGATAATGTTACCAAGCTCCTTGTAGAGGTATACATGATCCTCAAACGGCCATGGTGATATCCAAAGCTGGATGTGCTCGGCCAGAGTAGCGATGCCTCTCCATCCGGGAGGGGATATGAAGCTTCGACCTTCTCTGGCGATTGCCTGCACAAATGTCAGACCTGTGAGACCATAGAAAACAATGGATTTCGCATGAGGGGATTTAATCTTGGCGAATGATGTGATTCGTTCCAACTTTTGCTCAATAGGCGGAAAGGAAGCAAAATGGACTTCTATATCTTGGTAGTTTTCTAGTATTGCTGATGCAGTTGCAAGGTGCACATTGGATAGACCATGTTCGCTGTTTGTGAGGAAAAGCACGGTTTTGTTTCTTCCTTGGACATACGGCGCATGTTCTGTTGGGGTCTGCTGGGATAGGAAGTAAGCCAGAGGCACAACGAGCAGGGCCGTGAATAAGAGAACACGGGCAAACATGGCCAACCCTGTGTTCACTTCAATCATTTCCGATGCTATTCACAGGGAAATTATAGCAACAGTGATTTGGTTCATATTTCTCGGCACAACAAGCTACGGCAAGTGTCTGCGCACCCCCGCTTCAACTCATGTTTCGCATGGTACTTGGTGAACGTCGCTTAGCCAATTCCACCATCTCCTCCAGCCAGTCAGCCATTCAAACACCTCGCCTTGGGAGTTCTTAAACTGCTGCCTTGCCAGGGCAGAGGAGGGGCATTGAAAACCCCGCACCGCAGAGGAAGAGCAGGGAATGTAATCCTCTGCATGCTACCTTGCCATCCAGCTTGGCATCCCACTTGTTATCATGGCGTCAACTCGTACAGACCAACAAATTTCCTCCGCATCATGGAAATCATTGCACCAATTTACGAAATCTGCAATCTTAACGGCAATGGCGGCTTTGCTCAATTACCTACCCTTCTTCAAGAAGGAAGAGCAACGTCGTCTCCCAGACATTATTGAGTCAGATGACATCATTCCAGTGCACTTGTTCGATGATACTGCAGCGGCGCGGGGAATCGTGCTGGTCTGGACTTTGCAGTTCGAAGATGTATTGACCCCCAATAAACTGAAAGATGCTCTGTCCAAGCTTTTTGAGATGGACGGATGGCGGAGATTGGGGGGAAGATTTCGGCAAAGGGTATGTTCTCATGGCTCTACAAAGCTTCTGGATATTGACCCGCGTACAGTCAGACGGCGGACTCGAAATACATGTCCCGCGAGAATTTACAGCAGAGCGGCCAGCAGTGTATTTCACCAAAGAAGAGTTTGACACCCCGATGTTGGAACATCCGCTGGCTTCACGATTACCCAAGCCAACTGGCACTATCTCTAATTATACTGGACCGAAAGAATTCTGTGCTCTTGGACTCCGTCCCGAGACGCCTCGCAACATGGACGACTTTGTTCATTCCGACATGCCCCAATTCTGCCTTCATGTTCAAAATTTCACCGATGGAACTCTTGTCAATTTGACGTTTTCCCATGTGACAACTGATCTGATGGGGTTGTCTGCCATATTTGAGGGTTGGAGTCAGGTCCTCGCCGAGAAGCCAGAAGCTGTCATCCCATTCCCTGGATATCGGAAAGATGTATTTAATGATATGCTCAGGTCACCACCCCGCGAACGCCATGTTCTAGCAGACAAGATTCTTGATGGGTGGCGTTTCAAAGTCTGGGGCCTACGGAGCTTATACGAATCTTGGAGATCTGGCAACATTCAATCGCGGACTCTGTGTATCCCGAAAGATACAGTTAACAGAATGATGCAACATGCGAGAGGCCATCTGGAGGACGCAGAATTAGACAGCAAACCTTTCATCAGTGAGGGCGATGTCTTTGCCGCTCTTTCATGCCTCATGTTGGCCAAGTACCAAGGGTCGGGCACACCTCGAGAGCTGGCAACTATCATGGCTGTCGACCCTCGAAGTCGAGCCCGATCAATCTTCTTGCCAGACACAGCATATGTGCAGAACTCTCCTACCAATGCATTTGTGTTTTGCCATGCCAACGATATCTTGGACCTACCACTGGGGAAACTTGCTCTCCAAGTGCGAGAGGCCATACAAGCACAGACCACAGAAGAACAATTGAAAGCCTCAACGGCGCTCTCAGTCGAGTCTATGAAGACGAACAATATGCCTGTAGTCTTCGGAAGTACAAACATGGCCGCCCAGTTCATGTCGAATTGGAGCAAGGGCGATCTCGCTGAAAAATTGGACTTCAGCCCAGCGATAGAGAAGGAGGTAAGCTCTTTGACAAGAAGGGGGAAGAGGGGACATCCTGTGTATTACCAAGCTTCTGATCCCGGACATAATACTGTCTCTGCCATATCAAGCGTGTTCGTGGTGGTTGGTAAGGACTATGAAGGAAACACTTGGTTTTCAAACTCATTGCCGCAGAAGATGTGGACAGACTTGATGAATTACCTTGAGCAGTTCAATCATGCTGGTAGAGAGTCTAAACTCTGATCGAGATCTCTTATTTCAGCTGGGAGGGGGACTATTTTAGATTCAAATTTTGAAATAGAAGAAGTGGCGACTTTGTTTGTCTTATGAGGGGATCTTGAAGTAGGACGATGTCTTCTTTGACGGAGATTGCGAGACATTGGGACGTAGTCAGGTTGCACTCTATTCAAACGTTATCTATATCTAAGATACCCCCAAAACTCCCCGCTTGTTTGCCTAGGCCATGGCTGCGGCCTATAAGGTTAAGCTTTAGGCTAAAAACACAGATAATAAATGACAACACGATATTTCCGCTTGTTTGCACTACAATGCACGACACTCTAGGAATGCTCCTTGAGGTGTCGTTCAGTTACGAAGAGCAGCTTGTGCAAAGAGCACCGGAGTCAGCCCCAGTAGCGACATAGATCCCCAAGCCCACGAATTCTGCCTGGGAAACCTTAACACCTGCCAATACGCTACCATTGTCACACCAACTCGTAAGAGTGCACGGGCAATCAGTGGGGCTTTCACAACCATTCCTGTGGCTGTTATGTCGATGCCATGAGTGAGAACCGATTCTGCTAGGACGCCAACCGTAGCTAAGAGCAATACCGTGTTCTGCTTGCCGAGCTTGACCGGCAATGTCTTGAGACCTTCCTTGGTATCTTCCGGAATATCTCTGATGTCGCATGATGTCTCACGGAAGAATTGGTATAAGACGGCGAGATAGAAGCTTCTTGCTCGTAAATCTCTGCTGGCACATTGATACTCCTTCTGGCGACAGCAATAAGCCATGCTGGCTTCAGCACAAACACTTGCCATACAGAATGCGACTACCAATGACTTTGCTTCGAAGAGCTAAAAGTGTAAGGATATGTCATGTGTTGAGAATGAGTGTCGGGCTTACCAGAGTTTTGGGCTTGCTTAGAATCCACCCCTTGGAGATCGAGTACAAGGGGACGCAAGGGATTCCCCAAGCCAGACCAAGAGGTAGGACCCGGTAAATGTCGTATATGGTGTGAAGGTCTAACGTTGCAGTACAGGCCAGGACAATGGACCAAAGGCCGTATACCCAAAGGTTCCATATCCATTTGCCAGGTCGGCTTGACGGCGAAAGATCTTTGTATGTATCCATAGCTGAAGGGACGATGATTAGTAGCATTTCCTTTAGATGAAGTTCAATAGGGCAAAGAGGATGACTTGCAGTCAACAACAGCCGATATGGTCCCGATAAGTCCGAGTAGCCTCACAGGAAAGTGATACGAGCCGATTGCAGTGTGTATTGCACCTATGGCTGGAGCCAGATGCCCCAGCCCCATCAATGCAGGCATTACGCCGAGGCTATAGAAGGTATCCTTTCTGGACATATTTGATGTTGGACAAAGCCGAGAGTGTGATCAGCAGATGGAAGGTGGTAAACAGAGAGGTAGTCGCTAAATAAACGTCATAAGGACGAGAAGAAAAGAGAAATACAGCTTAGGACGGGCTGCCATGCTCTCACGCGCACAATAGCCGATACCTCCTCCTTTCACTAACATATGTCGGCTTCGGGTATCGGAGAGCCAGTTTCTCAGTGATCCACGGTCAGTCCGACCCAAGTCCCCTCGCCAAGCTGTTCCGTCATTGACCAGGAGCCATCAGCAATCCCCAATAGGAGCATGCAACTGATGCATTCCAAGCCTCCCACGTTATTGCTCACGCTCCATCGCCCAATGAATACGCGATAAGAATGACATCCAATCTGGCATCCTGTGACAAGGATATCTCCGAGCAAGGTTGTCCCTCTTCGTCATGTAAGCGAAGCGCTACATCAGACCCTGAATCATGACGAGACAATTCCAAGAAGTCGATCCGACCCTGAATAAGACTCTTGCATACAAAACAAAACCGATCGTCATCAGGCGGCAGCATTCTCACTGAAACCATTGGTCACTCAGGTTCTTGGGGTTGGATCCTAAAAAGTGACGGTCGCATCCTAACTTGGTGGGGCGGGAACTAACAAGATATTGTGGTCTTTACTTCAGCCTAGCATTCTTTTACCCTTGACTTCATCCCTCGTCTTAGCGAGACCTTTACAAGCAGCTTTGACCTCCACTTTTGGGACAATTCATCATTCTTTCCAGTCCCAGGCTTTGTCACAATGGCCGTTAATCTCGCTGCCACCGTTCAGGCGTTTCTGCCTCGCATTGTTGTTTACACAATCATTGGTACCACTGCAGCATGGCTACTACACCTCATGCAGCCTGCTTTCCAAGCGGCACTCTCCAAGGATTACCAGAAATTCAACTGGGCCGGTGACAAGAAAGGTGTCGCTACATTCATGAAAGCATCGTACGAAGTTGCCCTCAAGTCTAGAGAGTATTTCAAGGAGACTCATCGCAAAGTCAGTCATATCATTTACCCTTTTGGGCCCAAAGCTTACAATACAAGATACTTGAAGCTGGCCATGGCGGTATTCAACTCGTCCCAATCCCCCACTGCAACACGGGCTTCATGCTCATGGTACCCAAGCAACTTCTCAACGAATATGTCAAACAGCCTGAGAATGACATTTCCCTCAAGAGATACACTCTTCAAGCCCTTGTACCTGACTACACTACCCTTGGCCCTCATATCGTCATTCATCCCGTCTACCGAAATGTTGTTCACAAAGAGCTCTACCAAAAGGTCGCGGATAAAATGTCCATGGTCAATGAGGAGATGAAGGCTGCTCTAGATGACAATATCGCCTCGAAGCTTGACTCCAATGGCGTTGTGCAGATAAATATGTGGGATACAGCCAGTGCTATTCTCAGCAGATCTGCCAACCGTATTATCTCAGGTCAGCCTTTGTGTGACAACAAAGAGTACAGAGATGCTACCGCTGAATACGCCGCCACATTCTTTGCGTCAGCGCTGTACGCCCGCTTTATCCCACCATTTCTTCGCCCGTAAACAGCCCTGAGCCAATGGTTTATTTTCCATTGCATTGATAGGATGCTGATATTCTACAGGCTTCTGCTGCCTTACATGTGTCGCCCGCTGATGCGATGCATTGCGACAGCTGCCAAGCATGCAACACCTGTGTTGAAGGAGCGCATGGCCATCATTGATGCAGCCGAGGAAAAGGACATCGAACCAGACCTACCTGTAAATTTGAAGATATACCGTTTATTTTTGACAGCGCTGATATTTCCCAGAATGACATGCTGAGTGCCATCATCCTGGCCGCCAAAAAGGACCCCAACGGATCATCAGAGTACGAACCAATGGTCATTGTCGCCAGAATGATGGTTCTAAACTTTGTCCAATCGTACACTAACCTCGTCACAATGACCAATCTGGTATATGACCTCATCTCACTCCCCGCAGGCGACTACGAAGCCATGATCAGCGACTTGCGTGCTGAGATAAGCCAAGAAATGGCCAAAGGCGATGCGTTTTCACATGAATTCTTCCAAAGGCTGACGCTAATGGACTCGCTCATCCGAGAGAGTATTCGCTACAACCCAATCGGTGAGACGGGCATCGAGCGAGCCGTGGGTAAACAGGGTGGCTTCACTTTCTCCAACGGCATCCACGTGCCGCAGGGTGCCATTCTTGCTGCACCTATCAAGGCCTATCAGAGAGATGAGCGGACTTACCCTGGTGGGTTTAATCCCCGACGATCAATGGAAGATCCGGAGCATCCTAAGATGACGGATATCTCACCGGATTTCTTGAATTTTGGACTTGGGAGGGGAGCCTGCCCTGGAAGGTTCTTCACTAGCAACTTGCTGAAGCTTACGTTGACGCATCTGCTTATGGATTACGACTTCGAGAGACTGGACAAGAGACCGGAGAATGTTCGGAAGGTTACAATCGACGAGCCATGTGGACGATTCCTCATTACGCTGAAGAAGAGGAACCATGCTTGAAATGGTATAGATAGATCTCGGCATGTAGAGCAAACTGTAGTAAGAAATTAGTCTCAGTAATATCCCGATAGAGCAATGAGTGGCAGGATTATCAAGTCCGATCGCAATATGCGCCCCAACACGACAGAGCCAAGTGTCTCGTAGAATGACTAGACTGGTTCTTCAGCATGCACCAACAGACTAAAGGCCAAAAGAATCACTTCCGCTTGCCTAGTCCTTTCTTGTTAACTCCTCAATGGCATATTTCATGATCCTGATTTCACTTCCCCACAAGATATCCCCGCTTACAGCATTGACACCCCGCATAGATAGGACACGGGCGTTGATCCTTCACCCCGCATATGACAAGGCAGCAGAATAAAAATCTTGGCAGAGAACATCAGAAGAGGATGAATGTAGCGACATATGTGCATATTGTAATCTAATCCCTCAAACTTGTAATCTTGATGAAGGATCATGCAAGCCAGGTTTCCAAGATAATTTGGTACTTTTGTAAATTCCCGCTTACTCCTCCCCTCTCTGTATGATGCAATGGTAACCAGTAAGTTGACCCAGCAGTTCATGATGACTCCTCCCGGACAAATTCCAGCAGGGCACTTGTCACTTCCGCACGTCTCTCAAGCATGATCCAGTGTCCCGCCCCTTCGAGAACTACTTCCTTGTAGCCTTTGCTTGCATATGGTGTGATGCCCCTCCCAATTTGATCCGCCCGTGTAACCATATCTCCACCGCCGCAGATACCAAGAACTGGAACTCTGAGCATGCGTTGCTCATCTGTGAGTGGATCCTCGTCCTCTGCCTGGATTCCACGCATGAGGGAACGGTAGTAGTTGAGCAGGCCCTTGATGGTGTCCTTGCGTCTGTTTATCTCAAGCCAGCGGGTCTTGTCTTGTTCTGTGAGAAATGGGGGGAGGGGGCATGTCTTGTCAGAGGCCAGCCACTCTCGTGTTCCGTTGATCGCTGCAAGACCTGTTATCCATAAGGCATTGTCGTCGGCGTATGCGAGATGGAAGAATGACTCTAGCTACAACAAGTCAGTAAATCAGTTCAATAGGACACTAGATAAAGCACATGCATGATCAAGAATAACTCGCTCGGCATCATATGAGTTGAAGAAATACCAGTAACCCAATTGCATGTACCCAAGCTCCTTCTGACTCCAGACATTAAGTGCATCAATGTCAAAGAATACCCCAGGCGCTGTATAGCCGGCCGACATGAATACAAGCTTGAGAAATCTGTCAGGATGCCAAACAAGAACTCTGGACATGACCATAGAACCCCAGTCGTGCGAGACGCCAATGACTTTGTTAATCTTCTCATGATCTAGCAATTCTATAAAGTGCCCACTGAGGCGCTTCAAATTGTAAGCTTCAAGGTCAGCGCGCTTGTCGGAATCGCCATAGCCGAGACAATCTGGGGCAATGACCCCGTAGCCTGCCTCTGAGAGGTCCTCAAATTGATATCGCCAGTCGTAGCGCGAAGAAGGGCAACCGTGAATGAAGAGAAATGTTTCTTTGTTGTCCTTGGCGGGAATGTAGTCGTAGGCATAAGTATCACCGTCGCTGGTGGTGAACCGCTTGTCGAAATTATCCATGACTGAGATGAAGCAAGCGTCAGCAATGAGTTTTGTGTATCAGAGGCGAAAAGCTGTCCGGGTCACGGAAGCACTGGCAATCAGTGCTATAAAAGCTGCGCGTAGCTATACGCTAAAACTCAGTGAGCTGGTGCCTATTATTCACTGGCCCCGCCTCTAGATATCAACCCCTACGGCTGTCCCGGACAGAGCATTAGCGCTGATAACCTTTTCTGACAACCAACTCTACTCACCAAGATTACGGCTCTCCGCAACATGGCATCGACATTAGAGCCTCTTACTCCCAAAATGCTTGCAACATCAAGGAACCACGGAGAAGCTCTTCAAAGCACAGGAGAAAGGTTTGACGCAATGACCGAGCAGACCTCAGATACTGACCGACTTAACTCACCAGTAATAAGCCCTCAGATCTCGAAGCGAAAGAAGATGGCATAGCTTTCTGGACGAAACACACCAAACCGGTTCTCGCATCTCTTCTCAAATCCGTTGGAGATTACACCCCTGAACATCAAGCTGCTCATCTAGAGTTCCTTGACAACTATATCATCCCGACCATGGGGCGCGCGCCTGAAAAGGACCGCGCAAGATCACTCCTGACCCCAAATGGCTCACCATTCGAAACCAGTCTCAACAATAGTGACAGCGGCAAGTCATACGTCCGCTTCTGCTACGAGCCCGTGTTTCCGGGCTCAGATGGTGTCACCGAAGATCCCATTCCCAAAATTGCCGTGAGGACCGGTGCTGATCTCCGCTGGTTCAATCAATTTGCCGCGGAATTCTATCCATCCGAAGAAGATGCTGTGATTCTGGCGGAGAAGATGCCCAAGGACACTATTCGCATACCTAAGGTGTTTCTGGCCTTTGATCTCAAGGAGGACAAGCAGACTATGAAGGCATATTTCTACCCTGTTATCAAGTGGATGACGGCAAAGCAAAACTCGGATAGAGCTGGGTTTGACCTCATCCGACGACTTGATCCCCTTGGCCCATCATTTGGGCCAGCTATCGACATGATCGAGAGGTACCAGGACAAGTTATACGAAGACCCGCCGCTAACTGTGGTTATCGGTATCGACTGCGTAAGTCCCGAAGAAGGCGCTCGAGTCAAGATCTACATCGAACCTCAATCCAACACCTGGGAAGCAGTTGTACAGCACGCCACCCTGGGAGGTCAGGTCACAGACAAAACGACAATGGAAGGTCTAGAGATCCTTCGCGATATGTGGCACGTTCTCATAAACGAGCCAGAGGACAAGGAATTCGATGAGAAGTACTCGAAGAAGATATTAGAAGACAAACCTGATGTTAGCGGAGCGTGCTTCAGCTGGGAACTTAAGCCTGGCCAGGACATTCCCGAGGTAAAGATTTATGTTCCTTTGAATCAATACTTCAAGAACGATAAAGATGCTACTGAAGCAATGGAGAAAGTCTTCCGCAAAAGAGGATGGGCTTGGGGTGCAGAGGGCACATACCAGAAGATTGTATCCGATGCATAGTAAGTGATTGCTGATCTTCTTTATTCTGACCGTGATTCTAACGGCTCTAGTGGGAGTGATGTCATTGATGATACGGTGGCGACGCCAACTGAGCATACTTTTGTCTCGTTCAACTTCTCCCAGAAGAAGGGAGTGTACATGACAACATATGTGGCACCATTTGTGAGATTTCCTTGATAGGGTGCTGCGATGTTGGCGAACCGTAGTGATTAATAAATAAATCGAATTAATGTTTGCACTATCGTATTAAAATTTACAAGTCTTAAACGTCCCTGTTACAGGATATATTGCCTCTTAAGCAGAATCGCCTGGACTCTTTGATCTTTTCTCGATTTCTACAACCTCTATATCCGATATAATGGGAGCGTCGATCTGGGAAGTGAACTTCTCAGTGGGATCGCGTAGAAAGAAAGCGGCTAAGACGAATGATTAGCAATTGAATTCTCCATAATGTTCTCTTGTCATTGTCATCCACTTACCGATGCTAGCGACGAGACATAGACTCGCAGTGGTCAACCAGACACCGCGAAAGCTTACCCGGTAAGCTTCTAGAAGACCATCAACGCCAGCGTGAATTATTTCTGGAGAAATGTCCTGAATCTTCTTGAGAGCCACTGTATCGTTGTGGGCAAGGGCAGGTATGAGTTGAGGCAATTCCCTTTCGGGGAAGCCAAGTGGCAAGACGGCATGGGATATCTTCGGTCCCAAGTTGGATGAGAGCCCATTAGAGAAGATGGCGTTGAAGATAGCCAAGCCAATAGATCCCCCCAAACTTCTGATAGAGATCATAAGGCCGGACGTGATCGCGATCAATTCTCGGGGTGTCGCAAAATGAGCTACTGTAATCAACGCTGGCATGCAAACACCCAATCCGAGACCTAGAGTTATAGGGTATAACCAGATGAGGGCTTGAGGTGTGGACCTGGATACAGTCGCCATGAGGACCATAAACAAGATCTTGAAGCCAAAGGCCAGGATAATGGGGAAACGCAAAGCCTTACTCATAGAACACCATATACCGCTCAAGATGGCAGAAATACCCAGAGCTATGAAGGCCATACTATACTGGGCACCGATGACAAGACTATCTGTTTCAAAGAGAACACTGACTTCGAAAGCGAAATAGTTGTTGCCACAGTGAAATGCCATGCCCTCAGTAAAGATGCAACCTAAAGCGAGTGCAAAGTTCCGATCGCGAAAGAGACGATGATGAAACATGCCGTTCTTTTGGATCTGTGTCTCATAAACAATAAGGGCAACGCCAGAAAGTACGCCAATAAGGAATGTGGCCAGCACATGAGCATCGGTCCATGAATATGGATTCCCGCTCCAAGCGAGAGACATGCAGAAGAGGACAAGCGCAGGAGTCAAGAAGGCATATCCGATCCAGTCCAGGTTTCTAAACTTCTCTGAGACGCTGAGCACAATTTCCAAGGCTCTTGGAGGTGGGTTGTAAAACAATTGACATGCGACGGTTGCAACTGCATACATGCCAGCGACCATGTACCAATACGCTCGAAAGCCATCATGATGCTCATGTCTAGTCAACACGCCACCGATCAAAAGACCGACGATTGCTCCCAGAGAAGCAGCGACATTGATACTTCCCTGTGCCCAGGGACGGTACTTACGAGCGACGACCTCGGAGCAGATGGCGTGAAGAAGCGGTTGCGCACCGAACGAAATGCCTGAGATGGCAAACCCAGCGATGACCGTGCCGGAAGATGAAGCTTTAGCGATAATGAGAGAACCGATAAAGCCGCAGCCCGTCAAGAAAACGAGTATCGTCTTGCGACCCCAGAGATCAGCGGCTTGGCTTGCAGGAATGCCGAGAAGAGCCGTCAAGATTGCGATGACTTCACTGTACCAGACCGAGTCACTGGAGCCACCAACAACAGCTGAGATGTCTCTGTTCAAGGCACCAGACCCAACAACATTGGAAACTTGAGTGAAGTATACCAGGTTGATTGACTGGAACCAACTTGTCAGGTCGGAGTTGCTGGAAGGATGAAGACGGACTCACAAGTAACAGCAGCAAATTTTTCATAGACACATTATTATTCTCCTTAGCTTTACCAGCCCTTTCTCTGTACTCGCACGAAGATCTGTCAGACATGATTAAAGACTGTATAGGTCAAAATGAATGTCGTGGAGAAATTCAAGCCCCCGAAGCTCCCCAGAAACCCGCCTTGGTAGTTATAAGCCATGGGGACACGGCATGTAAGGTCCTGCGCATTGACGTCGTATTTCCGTATTGAACCTTATTTTGGCGCATTGACCTTAGTTTCATGATGTTAATGTTTCGAACAGAAAAGGTCATGGCGCAAATCGCAAACTTGCCTCGCGTTATGCCTTCTAGCTTGAGCGGGCGTAGTCTTCGCGACTGTGAGTAACGCGCTTTGACAGTCATAAGATGTTTGAAAGGCTGCCTGAATTGAGCAGCTTCAACTTTCTTTTGTTGATGTAGTAACGGCGCAGACGGCGTGCACTCAAGCATGAAATGGGGGAGATGAGTACGGATAGTAGATTTTGTTTTGATCTTAGCAGGGTCAATCGCATTTCTCAATATCGACGAACGGGATTCATCTGGACATCAAGGGCATGAACGACATTGATTAGAAAGGTGCTTGGACTCGATTCGAGCTAATCGCATATTATAAACACACTTTACTTGCTTCCTTTGAAGATCTTGGAAAAATCATGCTCATTCCAGTACATGGTCGGCTTCAAACCTGCTAACTTCCATTCCCCATCAACCTTTGCATAAGTATGTTGCATAACGGCATGGCAGTGGCCCTTGGCCTCAACGGTCTTCTTATCGGGCGCTGTGTATCGCTGATGGGCAGCTCGGAGCTGATGAGTACCAATTATGCGACCATCGGAGAGAGCCTCGTATTTGGAAGCTCCAATGAAATGCTGGCTGGCGACAAGAGCGTCGCCAACAAATCCAGGATCTGAAACCATGGCGACAAAGTCTTTGGCTGGCATGGCATCCCACTTTTCACCCGTCACGACGGTGTAGTCGACCTTGATGATACGATATTAGCGAGACTAATGTTTAAGTATTAATTTGGGGAACTCATACAACCAGTTCCGGGGCAACGATGCTGGCCAGACGATCCCAGTCCTGCGATTGAGTTAGATGAGTTTGGCCTCGACCATGGAATGACTATACCAACCTTGGCGTCGAGGCTATCTCCCCAGTCGAACGTAATTGTAGCAACTTGAAGGGCATCTGGTTTTTGTCGTTTGTTATCAATGTTTGCTCTGAAAGAAAGGCAGTCGATGGTCTGAAGGGCACTAACCAGCGGGATCAACTCTTGAAGCAGCCATGGCGCCAATATATAAGTAGCTGAAGATATGTAGTAATTGATTACCAGATATCTTTCTGAAGCAAGGAGTAATGGTTTTGACCGGTTTAAGAACAAATCTGGGGAATCCTTAGAAGTCGATGAGAGAAATAGTATTGTTATAGGAAACGGAACTTCCGATCCAATTCCGTCCGTATCCCGACAGCGGATCTCCCCCGCCGCTAACTAAATTTGGTCAAGTCTACCAAGTAAACCTTGTGTGTTCCGGCATGAGTAGAACAGAACTGCATTGCGCTGGGTTTGGGTATTCAGCAGCAACTGCCGAGAACCTTGGTACCAGCCTGGTAGATCCGGCTGCTCAAGAGCGGAGAAGTCGAATGAGGACATATCTATATCAGAAGCATTTGATAAAATGGTTTTTAGTTGCACTGCATTATTCAATTGTATCTTCATTTTCCAGATCATAGTGCTAGAGCCTAGACGGTACAATATGCCCTGGAATACAAAATGACACCAACTTCTCACCTACCTGTCAAACCCCAAAAGATTCGAGAACTATTCCCTGATGCCATCATATCCAAAATATTTCCAGCACCTGAGGATCCACGTTTCAATTACGACGGCTTCAAGCCAGGCCGTCGAGTTCTAGAAGCAGGTCATGTCCGCTATCCTGGTCGCAGGCCATTCGGTGTTCGAACTATATACGAGCGAGACCATGCCATTGCGGTTCGCGATGGCGCTCATCTATACGCAGATATCCTCCGCCCCGAATCATCAGATACGCAGCCTGTTCCATGTATCCTTCCGTGGAGCCCATATGGTAAAACTGGGACTGGTCCTCAAGATTACGACTTTATGGCTCCTTATCGAGCAGGAATCGCGCTTGATCGAACATCAGGCTACGAAAAGTTCGAGACTCCCGATCCTGCTGAGTGGGCTGAGCGAGGCTACGCTGTGTTGAATATTGATGCTCGTTGTGCTGGACGTAGCGCAGGAGTCATTGCCCGCTGGGGCATTCAAGAAGCAGAGGATGTTTACGATGTCATCGACTGGCTATCTATACAGCCCTGGTGCAACGGCTCTGTCGTTATGGCAGGGAACTCCTGGTTGGCTATATCGCAGATCAACTTTGCTTCCAGAATGCACCATCCTGCACTTAAAGCGATTGCACCCTGGGAAGGTTATACGGATCTGTATCGTCACTTTGTTGCCAGGGGTGGACGTCCCCATATTCCTGGCTTTCACCGGATAATCTACAACGGGCTTGCGGGGCGTGAAGGCGTTGAGAATGTTGTTGCCATGCTTGAGAAACGTCCGCTGTACGACGACTACTCGGAGGCCAAGAGAATTCCTGTTGAGAACAGCGAGAATATTCCAATGCACGTTGTTGCTTCGTACTCAAGCATGTTGCACACGTATGGCTTGTTCCAGACTTTTAGCAAGCCAAGACAGAAAAGAAGTGGCTCCGTGTCCATCCGTATCAAGAGTGTAAGAAAACTGGGTTTTTTAGTCATTCAAGCCATTGCATTAGTATAAGCTTATTTATACTCATAGTTGAACATCGCTAATCTGTTGACTGATAAGGGTATGACATGTATCGACCATCCGTCTCGGATGAACTTCAGTAATTCTTCGACTTCTATTGCAAGCCTGATATTGTCAAAGACACCAACTGGGAACTCTCAACGCCTCGAGTCCGACTGTCGCTGCTTGGCTTCGAATCAGATGGGAGTTCCGCTACGACTGTCATCGAAAGGTCTGAGGAGGGTTATCCACTTGCAAGACAAAGGCTCCGAACTCTATATCTCGACGGAACAACCGGGAAGCTGATGGATTCGAAAACAGATCAAGAAAACATAAAATCATATGAAGGATGGAGTTTGGATGATGGACTCGTAAGTCTTGTCATATCGAAAGTACACGCAAGAACTTACCAAACTAAAGACCTTTACGACTACATTTGACGTCACAACTGAGCTGGCTGGCTATCCAAAGACAGTGCTACATATTTCATGTGCTGATCATGACGATTTCGACATCGTTGTGCAGATCCGCAAGATTGACACCAACGGCCACCAGCTCTCGCATCTCAACTACCCTTGTCCTGTTCCTATTGACGAGGTACCCGATGTAAACACAGCCAAAACTTTAGGTCCACAGGGCTTCCTTGGAGCTTCGCACAGCGTTTCTCTGAATAGAGATGGCGGGCCTGTTGCTTTCGAAGATCTGTCGCGCGAGACAGATGTCTTACACAGCCACCGCGTTCGACACTCCATCAGCCCCGGTACAATTGTACGCCTAGAGATCCCAATTTGGCCGATTGGGATGGTGTTTGCTGCTGGGGAGGGTATAGCTCTCAACGTCTCTGGGCATGACATGTGTCTATCTAACAGAACCGGATGAGAATTTCGGGCGACACTATGTTTATACAGGAGGGATGACAGCCATTTGGTCATTCCTGTCATCATGGGGTAGTGCTGTTGGCTTCATTTGTCCAAGAGTTGATACCTCTGGTCTCGTCAATTAGACGTGATAGCCCATCATCCAAGAAATGCGATAAGCTAAGGGCATCCGGTCACATACTGTTCACATTTCTTCCTCACTACCAAGGCAAGCCCTAGAAAGCAACGAAAAAAGCCTGTCAGACGTCCATCAATGCCCGCCCCAAGAACGCGCCCGAAGGCAGACCATTCCAAGGGCCGAGATCATCAAGAGTAACATCTCTCTATACAGCAGCCACTCAAAAGAGCAGCTACCGCCATCCTTGCGGACAGATCGAGAGGACCAGAAAAGGGTATTCACTCTAGGGCATCGAGGATATACATTCATCAACCAGGGTGGGATCTGTGGCTCTTTTAGGGAACCAAGAGAAGGTCGAATACTATAGAAATGATTCTCTGAAGTATTGTCGACATGAAGAAGAAAAGAAGAAAAGTCCAAATCGTCAACGGCAGAGCAGACTTTTATAGAGAGCTGCTGTGGATACGGTGACTAAGCGGTTTGTTTAGCGAGTGCAGAGATTTTTTACTGGGCTCGGCGAGATTGAGATGAGGCTGACTAGTCAGCGTGCACGGTGGTGAAAACTCTTTTTTTCTTCAAATAGACGCTCGTTATTGGGTAACTTGCTTTTGCCTGTTACTTTGTTTGCTTTTGTCATTTTGTTTTCCTGGAAGTCTTTAGCTATTCATCGTTCTCATTCGCCAGTTGCCGTGTCTCAAGACAGGGCTTTCGTTATTCAGTGCCGCTATGGGAGGTTTTCTCCTGGTTCTCCACTTTCAAACGTTCTGAGATCTCCGTGTAGGGTACCTAACAGTAAATAACATAACTAGAAACCTTATGATAACTTTTTCCCCTATCCTTAAATTACTAAATATCATATTTAAATTCTCTAGGACTGCTTTCATATAGGTCAGACCAAAGGACATAATAAAAGGATATCACCCAGGTTGGAAAAAGACATACATAAGTTTCAAATAGGTCTGTGGGTAACGCCGGTCGAGATATCTTTTGTTTGCCTGGAGGCGTGTGGTTATTAAGGCATTTGGTGAGGGAGAGAGATAGGGTTAGTAGTAGCTATATAACAAGTTCATCATCGTTATCACGGCACTTGAGGTAGTCAGATTTCCATGTTCCAATAACGTCATGCTAGTGATAGGCAAGCACCTAAACTACAGACTGTAGCCACGTCAAAGTCTCAATCAGTTGTCGTATATATTGCTCAACAATAAGGAAATGATGAGATCAGTCAAAACGTAGAGCAGCCAGGAAAGACCCTGACTCTACTTTAGAGTAAAACGTCGCAAGCTTGAGGATGCCCGTGCTTGGGACCTCCATTCCGACACGGCCTCTCCGAACATGTATCCCGCCACATAGCACTCTCCCACAAAGTAAAACATGTCATCAGCCAAAGGCCGTAGAATATAAGGAACTGGGCCTCCAGCAACAACACACACTAAATCCCCTTTCCTAAGAAGATTAGGTCCAATTCCTAGTAAACAGTTTGTCGCTCTGAATATCTGTCGGCCGCGACATACGTTGCTCACAGCCTGTCCGTATCTAACAGCCTCTTCATCACAAGGCTTGGCATTTTTGAAGTAATCCCGACTCCACTTTGCAAACGATAGAATATGCTCATTTATCTTATTCTGCTCCCTCAAGATGTTACCGTACCAATCCTGACCAGCTGTCAAGACGAGAGACAATCGAGCTTCTATACTATTATGGGTTCGCACATGCACGTTCAGCCAATGATTCAGCTCGGCTTTGTGTTTTTTGAGTTCCTTATGACGGGCTCGGCGGTCCTTCTTGCTTGCTGTAGGAAACACTCGGTGAGAAGATGTTACAGATGCGAGGACAAATCCCTGGAGTATCAAATACCGCTCGTTTTGATTCCAAATAAGTTTTGCTGGAGGATTCGGTTTCCAACCAGCTGACGCATTAAACTTCATACTGGCTCTATGAGAGACTCCAATGCTCCTAATTGGTCTCACGTGCCAACGTGGTATCCATGTTGGAAAATCGGGGTAAAATAGAGTTGTATGCTGGACGGTAGAAAGGATTTCGAGTGGATTATCATGAGTTTGATAGACCCAGTAGAAGACACGACTGTATAACCCATCTGGAAGTAGGCGATAATCTGGAGGTATAGACGTACGCCCTGGCCCCGTATGTTGACTCGGAAGGCCTAAGATGGCGTATATTCGATCCAAACGTTCTGAAACGTCAAAATTTCGGGTCAGTCGAAGGACATCCAAAAACGACATTGAATCGCCTCGAAACTGAGTGGAAGACATCCGGTACATAAGATAAACGTTCATCAGACCAGTTCGAGCGTCTAAGCCTCCTTGGAAGGGACCAGGAGACTTCTTCGACTTGCTGACACGATTGAATATCATCATCAAGGTTTTATTGTTCCTGATCAGAGTCGTTGCGAGTCCTAACAAAGTCCAAGATATCTCGGCGTTTCCCCATCGAATGATCGCACGACGGGAAGAGACTAGCTCCTGGACAACCCACAATCGAGTCCAGTAGCCACTCTGGAATAGCTCAACGATTCTGCACATAGAAGCATCGTTTTGAACACGACTATAAATGTTATAGGGTGTCGAAGAGGACCAACCGTTTTGACCAAAGCTTTTCCGAAAATCGAACCATGCTGAAGTCAAAGCTTTGATGGCATTGAAGCACATACTAGCATGGGTATAGTCCTTGCCAACAAATCCAATGACTCTAAATGCTTGGGAGTATATCCTTTGCATTATAGTGACTTGCTGAAGACGTTCCGCGTGGTCAGATTGGTTAATACACAATGCATCGGCCCACACAGCCCGAATATGTTGCTGGAGCCGAAGATGCAGCAGAATACTTCGAAGATACGCGTTGATAGATATGTTCTCGCCTCCAAGACGCATGGACGCTTTTTGGCCACCACCCTCACTCCACTGATAAGAAATAGCCTCATATCGAATATTTGCTGCGTTCAGATCCAGGAGTTGGAATGATGCCACCAGAGTGTCCTCATTCACTCCAGGCTGGATGAAAAGCAGGCGAATATGTGAGGGAGAGGGCAAGGGGGCATATATATTCGGCTGAAAGAATGTGCGTTGAAAGCGCCCTCCTAGGCACTCCAAGAGCCCGGGATTGTTGGAGGCATCAACAAGTTGAGAAGTTGTTCCATAGTTTTGTCCTGGATAGGCAATCCTTAAATGATCGTCACACATGTCATTGTAGGCGCTTGCTTCCAACGCCCGTACAGCATTGGGTCTTTGGTCAGCGTGTGAAGTGGCTGTGTTGACCACCGAGTAATTATCATTACTGCCAAGGTTCACGCCGTCCATGTCGTTGTCCGCGTCTGGCAGTAGAATTAGACAAGGTTCAGCAAACAGGTACAGGAATGGGCTTGGCATACCGGCAGTCTGGACCATGGGCTGTTCGGTAGTTCCATTGGTGTCGGAAATATGTGCAAAGGCACCAGCGATACTGCTGCCAGCGAAGAACAATACTATAGTGCATTAATTTCCCCCGTCCTATTGAAATTTGAACAGATTTGTACACACAGTTGAGAGCACTTTCGGTTCCCTCAAGGAACACAGACTCAGAAACTTGATTGCCACCACCACTATCAGGGAATTGATGATCGATTTCGTCGAAGCCTGCATCATCATCTTCCTCAGATTCGCTGATGATGCTTTCGGTATCCGAGTCATCGGAGACTGTGATGCCGCTGTCTGAGTCATCATCTGAACTTGACATTTTGGTTGCCGCGTGTCTTGGGATGGCTGAGAGCTTAATTCAGTCAGTACCGAGAACTTAGATAACTTTTTGTGCGCACCGAGTTTCTTTCTCATCTTGCTGAGATTTCAGAGAAAGCGGGGGAAGCAATTTCTTATCACATTTTCCACTGGGCTGTAGCCTGCAACGCCACTTTCTGCCTCGCAGCGTGGTTCGCCAATGAGGCTGACACCGCTGCATGAGGCCAGTCGAGACTAAGTGAGCGAAATTGATGTTATTTTGGACAGCGCAGCAAGGTTTACTGAATGATGAGGTGGCTAAAGCTTATGGCACCTTGACGAGATATATCAAGCCGATATCCCCCCCAAAAAAAACCCAATTAACTATAAGGTTTACTTTGGGGCAATTGCAGAAATCGTATCTTTATTGAACGCCCATGTCTACAAACATTTAAAAGCGGCCATCCCTCTACCTGCCCATCTATTCATCTAACCTCCAAACAACAACAACTCTTGGCTTCCTCCACAAGCTTTGGTCAGCATGGATTGTTTCTCTTATTTTCCACCTGAGGTCAATGTGACGATCCTGCGTTGCCTTGGGTCCAGATCCAACATCAGACCGCTTCTCTCTGCATCACCAACGATGCTCCAACATTATTTTGAATCAAAACGGTACATTCAGCGATCTCACCTTGAAGCTGAGCTTCCCGGAACCCTACTACAAGACGCTCTGGCCGTTGCAAATTACCCCCCGAAGGACCGAAGGTTGCACATCATGAAATGGAGTGAAGGGCAGCTTCCGAACCCATTCGTACACCGCGATTTGGCTGCCATCGATCGACTCGACAGGATCTACACTCAACTTGAGATATACATTGAGGACTATATCACAAAGGCCACATCGATCTACCCGCCTCGCGCTTATATGTGTATCCCAAGCCCTGGTTCCTATGTAGACCAGCTACAGTTTAGAGGCCACCCCATCGGCATCGATATCCTCAAGCTCGATAGTCTCACAGATCTTGAGAGAAATCGCCTATTCCGAGCATTTTTCAGATATGAGCTGACATCCAAGACATATGGTGAAGAAGTCTCAGAGCTGGTTACCTCAACTTTCCAGAACTTGAGCCACGGGGAGGCTGAAGCACTTCGATGCGTTCGCCATTATATGAAAGACCTTAATGGTGCGGTTTTCGCTCATCATGCCAATACTCAACTTCCTAACATGCCAGTCAAACCAGGCGCGGAGAAAGCCAATTTAGGTCCAGATGGCGGATCAAGATTCCCTGATAATATCTGGTTTTCGCCTAACGCATTCTTGAAGCCCGCATTTGATAGAGAACTAGTGCCCCATGTATTTGGATTCCCTGGATTTAATCTGATGACTCGGCTGCTTAGCGGTCCCAGAGACGACAGGGGATGTCCGATACAGTTGATGGCTGAGATACCCAAGCGCCTCACGACTTTGCCTGGGTGTAGGGTTGGGCTAACATCTGATATTTTCCAAGAAGGAGATTACTGTAGTCCGCTGCATGACAGACCTTGGGATGATTGGTCAGAAATCGGTCAAACGCTCCGGAATAACGGTAGCATCAGATTTGGCTATGGGATGCATGATTTGTCTAGTTATTCTGACCTACAGATAAAAGTCTACCGACAAAGAGCATGGGCATTTTTTGATCGTGCTGACTATTATCCGGAAGGTAACATATCTCAGCATTTTCCAACCTTGCGTCAGCTTCAACGTGGGTTAAGAACTTGAGCAACTATGTCGCCTTCATAGTATGTCCTTTTAAGGCTTAATTGTGAGCAGGAAATAAGGCAGACAAAGAATATATTAAGTTTATCCACAATCACTTCACCAAGTGAACCTAAGTTGACCAAGATAACCCAAGTTCATAAAATTTGAAAGAACAACAGCATCGAATCCGAAGCTTTCATTCGTAAAGAATCCTACCACGAACTACAATATAACTATTGTTAGCCTTTAGAGCTTTGAACTACAGCATGTAGAGTCTCTCTTATCCTCTTCTGTATAAAGAACACTCTTATTCTTCTCTTGCGTCGAAGGCGCAACATCCAACCCCGGATTTCCAGAGAAAAAGTTCACGGGCTTCAACCCAACCATCATCTTCTCACTCGGCATAACAGGCCAATCTTCAATACGAGGGTTATGAGTGGAGCCAAAAGTATGCCAGATTACAATATCCTCGTTTCTCACGGAATGAGCAACTCCGCTGTTTCGACGCCTCGCAATTACAGATGCCAAGCCGTCGCCTCCGGCTGATTGCATCGTGTATTTACCCGCGGGGAAATGATCGTTGTCTTCATATCTGGTAAGCCACACCGCATGCTCCGCAAACTCGGAGCGCTTGGCATGGAAGGATTCAGGGTGCGCGAGAAGCATCTGGCTGTAGAAGGGCATGAGCTTGAAGCCGACTGGAGTACCTGTGATGGGGTTGATCTTGTTCTCGTTGACGAATTTAAATGTACGTGCTTTGGTCAAGTCAAGATCAAAACCACCTTCTTCTTCGACGGTCTGACTCTCGGTCACATAGCCTACGCCGAATGGATTGTGCACGGCCGGATCCCCAATAGGAAGTGGCTTGGACTCTTCAACCACGAGCGAGTTGGCATGGCCATCAATAGCAGGGTCAATGCGTAGACTGAAAAGATGCTGGTGATATGGAGCTAGAACACCAGGGGCCACGATATTTCCATAAGGATATGTTCCCTTGTGATCCACCGAGGTTGGTGCCGTGGAGAGAATACCTGTTGCCCGAACCTCGTAGAAGATGGAAGCATCCTGACTGAAGTGCCAGGCAAAGATATACTCGTAGTTGGTAACAGTGATTATAGTCTGCAAGACCAAAATTCGAGACCGAGTTACGACGGGAACATTCGTGCGGAAGTTGGTATGCTTCCACAAAATTCCATCGTCTTGTTCATGACAGCAGACGACATTGGGTAGCTTCAAAGGCTCGCCCGATGACGTATTGTGATAAGCATCGAAGTACTTGATCGTCCCAAGACAATCACAGCCAAGCTGCAGGTTATTGGCATTGATACCAGCGCCATCATTACCAAGATCGAACGCAGCCTTTCGTGGGTATGGGGCTCGTGGATCGCCGTATGGTACAAACATCTCAGCCAACGAAAGGCGATAGAACAGGCTTCGCCCATCATAGCGAACGTCATGAAGAGTTAGACCCTCTCGATAGTTGAAGCCAACTCGCAGATCCCATTTTTCCCAGGTCAGGCGGTTGCCTTGGATATGGAATGAAGGACCTTCGGGCTGAGTTACATGCAGTGGCTTGGTAGTAGTCCTGGGGCTTGGTCGCAAGTCAGGATGATATTCACTAGTAGCAGGTGAGTGGATTCTTCGGCGATCGAATGGTCTTTTCTCATTGTTTGCTCTTTCGTCTGGTGTTGTTGGTAGACGGTAAACTTTCATGACCCCGAGAGACTCTGATACCTCGGCGCATACATCCAAAGGATAAGCATAATAGTTCGCATTGGGGTTCTCCAACAATCGTACGTAGAACCAACACTATTCGGATTTAGTATACCAGGCACCCACGAAGCAAAGAGAGGCTTACCATGCTGACTCGATGGGTCATATCATTCATCCCATCTGTCGCATAAGCCCACGGTTCAACGACGACAGTCGCTCCTTCAGGAAGGTTAAGAGTTTTGATCAGGGCCTGGACCTCTTCATTGGCGAGACAAGCCGCTTCGACAGCTTTCATGTAATCAGTGTCGATATATGAATGCTTCCCTTTGACATGCTGCTTCTTAACAACTTTATTGGCGTCAAGATCGACGATAAGCTCAAAAAGGTAATTGCCTTCGGTTTCGGCTTTGATGGAAGCCTCTACCCGGGCATGGCGAGTTGGCGCATGATCGATGGGTTGATTGAGGTGCTCTTTTTCGAGATACGCGATCATTTCCTTCTTTGCGGGCTCGAGAAGAGTGACGACGCGGAAGTTGGTGTCATGATTGCCGAAGTGGGGGCGCACGATGCGTGAAGCCTAGATATCTCAGCTTATCATTGCTGAGATAGACGATCAATGAGTTGATAAAGACTGACCCTGGAAATCTCCTCGGGCGATAGAGGGTCAAACGGATGAGGCGATGCAGCGGCCATTGTTGCGGTATCGATTATCTATGAGGGCTCAAATTCAATGGCGGTGTGACTTGATATGAATATGAAATACCAAAGACTCTCAAGTTTATACATGAACAGAAGTAAGTTTGACGAAGTGCGGTGATCGGTGGCCGATGACGTTGCGCCTTCTAATGACATGGACGATGCAAGATAAACTTCACGACCGGCCCGGTTGGTGTTACCTGACTATTGCTCCTGATATCTCACCAAAAGCCCCAATGTATTACCCCAGAGAGGGGAAGCGTCACCAAAGCCTTGCCTTTGGAGGTTATAAAACGCGGTTCCCCTCTTGCCTCCAAAGGTAACGCGTCGCGCTAGAGATCGTCATGCGTGGCTCTTTTTGCGGATCGAGCCTCTAAAGGAAATGTCAGATCCGGGCCGGAAGAGATAGCTTATCTTGTGTGATGGCCCGGTATCTTATCACAGATCATCCAACAAGTTTTGGTAGATCGCTCTGACTCATTCGTTGGACGTGGTAGAATGTTGGTAAATGCTGGTGCGGTCGTAATACCTACTCCGTCCGTCTTACGCAGGGCGCCCAAAAAACAGCCTAGTACTCCGTAGAGCCCACTGCTTTGCATAAAGGACTGAGACATAAGCTGAAAGACCTTCGAAAATCGGTTTTCAAAATTTGCGCCCAGAAATTCGTATTAAAATTAGAATGTTGCACGAATTGAACCTCACTCGTGAGACCCAGCTTTGTTTCCAATACTGACTCCACGTTGTACGACTTGAGCATTTCGCCAAGCCATTACCCAAGATCCCGTACCCATTTTTGGGGTTCATATGATAATTAGCTCGATCTTGACAAAAAGCATCTTGCTCCCAAACGTTATAATCTGGGGCAGATAAGCGGATTCCTTGATAGTGGACCTTCCATTTCGAGGGCCGTGCTGTAACTGATGGTCCTTCAGTTTATCGCTATTTTTTCAAGGGCTTGGATTGTTAGCATGGCACTCGATACAACTGCAAATGACGATGCTCGGGGGCTGTGCTGATATTAGGGGGGTTATTGCCAAGCAATGCATGTAACTTTTTGGCTTTGTTGAGAAATGCATGTCTCACGTACCAAGATATTCTCTAGACTGAGGTAAGCGCCCGTCAATTGGCTCACCGTAACCCTAAGTCCTGGATCATCACATCCGAAGGGAAATCGCATGGATCAGGATTTCCATGTCGACGACTCAACCCCAGACCTTGCCCCGGAAACGGTGAATGAGCCGTCCGGCGAGGATGGGATCTAAAAACGCCGGTAACCGAAGACATGGATGGCAAAGACTGATGCTTTGACCAATCAGCGTTAGTACAAAGAAGGTGAGCGTGTTGGCCGTCAGGTGGCCAGTGGTTTGGACAGTTTCGAGGAAGTTCGATGTTATTCCCATGGACGTCACAGGTGAATCATCAATTCCTTTATCAGCAATTCAGAAAAAAGAGTTGATTCTGATGGCAAATTCCGCATTCTCATTATGAATATTATCAACAAATTTAATTTGTTGGTGTATAGTAATGATCTGCTTAGGGTGACATCTGTCAAATCTGCCATGTTGCGAATCTTACATCTCGACAACCAAGCATCAAGCATCAGCGCCTGGGCGCATTACGAAACAACCCCAACAATTCAATCAGATTTGATTTGCTCCGCTCGTCCGGGATCAAGATCTGTCCAAAACCTCGGTAACAAAGTCTTGGAAGATGAACGCCTCTCTCTTGGCTTCCAAGACAAACCCCAACTCTGATGCTGTAATGAATGTCTGGGCAAGCCGACAGTACAGTAACATAACAAGAAAATTAAGGCTCAATTTAGGGCTCGTTTAGCGTCTCGGGCATTGATTCCCGAATGCGGAGAAGGCCAGAAACGTGATCGGAGAATAGCCACCCGAGCCTTGTTTTAGCCCGCCCTATGAGGAGTCAGATCTTGTAGCTCTTACATACAACAAAGATAAATTCATTAGCTAAAATGCTACCGAGACAGAAACCAGGGTTAGAGAGGTGAAGGAATCTAAGCCACGCGAGTTCCACGTGTCACCTAAAGGCTAAAAGCATCAGCGTGCATCGTTGGGACATGTCTAGAGGGTGAAGGTGAGGGGAAGGGGGAATATCACATCCTTCCCAGCACGTGGAGGCAAAGATTGTCTTTCATTCTTGGAGGAGATGTCATCACTGACACAGCAGAGACTTGGTATTTGGGTGCATATAACCGCCAAGTTTATTGAGCATCTTGCCTAAATACGGGTGCATTCCATTTGACCGAGTCATTGCAGCCAAGAGCAACAAACAGCATCGACAAACCAACCAAGCTTACTCGCCAAGATTGGGATGCGTTATTATGACTTCCTCATACAAGATGCCAAGTTCTGCCAAGTCGCTGGGGTAATGCTCACCTGATAACGAGCTCCAATGCTTTATGTTTTGTGTGGGTATCAGATTCATATTCGTTCCCACCCACTAACATCTTGGCTATTGCTTGGCGAAATTGGTATTCCCGTCGTAACAGGATTTACTCCGCGTGCTCCGCAAAAGCTTAGCCCCCCTAATTGTATTCCCCAGCTTTCGACTTGTGTCTCCCCCAAAGAACACAGACGATGACTGCTTCTTCTTGGCGGTCTGGGGGACTCCAGGATCCTCCTTTGGACCGGGTTTCCTTCGTAATCTGGATTAGAATGTCTGGGCATTGATACCCCGCGCGGTCTTTGTTGCAACCATTACATTACGACGCACGCGTCTGCTTATAAAAAAGGTCCCCGATGTCCCAGTCGCGTGGTTTCGCTCTGCACCTGCATCTTCTCTTCTTCCAGACCCCTTCCTTGCCAATTCTTCTTCTCTAGCTCTTCTGTCTCATCTTTTCACCATGTCGATCGGTTCTAGTGATCGACACTCTCCTTCCAAGGAGGAGGAGGGCGGCATTGCTACTCAGAGTGATGGTCCCACCAACGAGCGATCTGTCCCTTATGTTAGTGAGCAGACCGAGAAGCGTATTCTGAAGAAGCTTGATCGACGAATCATTCCTTGTGTTTGCTGGATCTACCTCATGAACTTTATGGATCGAGGTGAGTTGATCTGATGGATATAGCCCTGCCAGTACTGACAATTCAATACAGTTAGTATTGGCAATGCTCGTCTCTACGGTCTCGAGGAAGAGCTTGGTCTCACAAGAGATCAATTTCAAATCTGCGTGTCCATTCTCTTTGTTACCTATTGTGTAAGTCGCCGCAGTACTATATTCATCTCATGAGATAGCCCACTGACTCGCTCTTAGCTCTTTGAAACTCCTTCCAACCTTATCATCAAGAAGCTGCAGCCCGCCCGGTACATTGCCGGTCTCGTTTTCTTCTGGGGCATTGTCGCCATTTGCACAGGTTTCGTCAACAACTTTGGCTCCATGGTTGCTTGCCGCCTGCTTCTTGGTTTCTTCGAAGCTGGTCTCTTCCCAGGCATCATGTGAGTGTTGGACTTCTCCATTTTGTGATATGTATCTAACCATGACCTTTTCCAGGCTCTACCTGACCACTTTCTATCACAAGAAGCACATCTCACTTCGCAATGCCTACTTCTATTCTATCTCTGCTATCTCTGGAGCTGTCGGCGGTCTCGTTGCCCTCGGTATCGGTGAGCTCGACAACTGGGATGGCGAAGGAGAGGGTGCTGCTGGGTGGCGAGCCTGGCGGTGGATCCTCACCATCAACGGTATCCCCACCGTCCTGACAGCCGTTTTCATCCCTTGGATTTTGCCAAACACTCCCGGAACCGCCAAGTTCCTCACTGAGGAGGACCGTCAGAACCTCTTGGACCTGCGAGCAGCGGAGATTGGTCAAACAACATCTGGTCAAGAGATGCACAAGGAAGATGTCATCGCTGGAGCCAAGGACTGGACCATTTGGGCACTCTCAATTGCCCAATACTGCAGTCACTCTGTTCTTTACAGCTTCAGTGTCTTCTTGCCAACCATCATCAAGCAGATGGGTCAATGGACCGACAAGCAAGTCCAGGGTCTTACAGTCCCTGTGTATGCCGTGGGCTTCATCACCTATCTGATCTGTGCCAACATCAGCGACCGAACCCAACAGCGAGGACTTTTCTGCATCGGAGGAGGTTTGACTATGATTCTTGGCTACATACTTCTGATTGCCAACCAAAGCACTGCCATGAGCTATGCTGGATGCTTCATTGTCGCCATTGGTCTCTGGACCGGTTCTGGATCTGGTATGGCTTGGATCACTGTCAATCAACCGCGATATGGCAAGCGTGCCTTCGCTAGTGGTATCTTCATCACCATTGGAAACTCAGCTGGTGTTGCCGCCCCTTTCCTGTTTAGCAACGACTACGAGCCCCATTATCGTCCCGGCTACGGTGCCTCTATTGGCATGCTTGCCCTTGCTGTCTGCATTCACACTGCCGTCTACCTCCACTTTAAGCGTCTTAACAAGAGAAAGCTTTCCGGCCAAGAGGACTGGCGGATGGAGGGCAAGACTGAGGAGGAGATTGCTGAGCTCGGCGAGTACAACCCTCGATACTTGTATACTCTTTAGAGACTTCAATGTTTGCTCTCTTAAATTGACAGGAAGAGAGCTGAGTTGGCATTTTCCATATCGTGGATATATCAGTTGGATAAAGTCTAGATAGATACTAATCCAAATTGAAAGTTTTGTTAAATATTTAGCTCCTGTTTTATCCGGCCCCACCGTAATTCTTCGCATACAACATATACCGTTGTTGTATGATTGTTCTCGCAGAAAATGGTTTTTGTTGCAGACAAAGCGACATGCCTACAGTCGTTTGTAGAGACTTGAGGTGATATCCTGGTTGCATGTGACTTGGTCTCATCAATCTTGTGCACACCCATCCAAAGACTTGACCGACATTCAGCACCAGTAAAGGAGCCATGAAGAGTGATATGACATTCGAATATGAATTCAAGGTGACGTTCAGAGGCGAACTACCTTTTGCAAAGTCGTTCCCTTCTTTCACCATATATCCAGCGCGTTGGTTTCACACCTTGATTCTATCCGATAACTTAAATGATTCGACATGATTACCTCCGTATGAAGTTTTGCGATCAAGTCATACACAACGCCAAGTTACCATCGTCATCTCTTGCAGCATCTAATAGCTTCTCTGTGGTTGGCAACCATTCAATCCATGACGCAATGACGACCAAGCCATGTCTTGGTGATTTTCTTGGTGGTTGCAAATTACATCGGCTGCGAGCCCTGATGCATTGCCATGCTTGGAAATTGTCGTGGCTTGAGGTATGATGAAAGCGGCGTAAATAAGCGTAAGTTTAAATAATCAAAAGCCAAGATCTGAACGGGGGCTAGGGGAGGAAAGAAAACACAGGACCTTGATCTTAAGTAGCAAAAGTATTTAGGTAAACCTAGCCTAAGCATAGGGAACTCTTTACTAAGTTTATTTTGATACCTTCTATTAAGATCCGGTGTTTTCCTGCGCCCCGACGGGGAATCGCCTACAATCTGAGATTGGGGAAAACTTCGAGTGCGAAATGGAGAAGACGCCGAATGCGGAGAAACGAGACTGACCTGGATTTAGTATGGTCGCGAGCTATTAATATTTTTAAAGATATATCAGCTGATTTTGAGGCTAACAAAGTTCAATGTCAGTTCAGAAATGACCATTCCTTGCATGACGCCCGATTAGCGGTTAGATAAGGAACCAAAGGGAAGTCAAAGAGTTTAGACATGGCGCAGCCGGGAACGCTGCATCAACGGCTGATGAAAGCTACTGCTCGACCAACTTAGAGTATTGGGGGGATTTGAAGGCTTTAGTAACAGAGACAAAGTTGAGGTCAAGGCGATGCTGTTGTTATCTTGAGGCCTCCAGTATCAGCCCGTTGAAAGTGTATGTTTCATCGGTTGAGTTTCCAGTGCTAAGGTATTGCTTCCTTTGGCGACTCAAGATCCCTGTTACGAGGCATCAAGTCCACTATCCGCTCGCCGCGGGCTCCGCCTTTTCCGCGCAGAGCAAGTCCCGAGAAGCAAAAATACAAAGGGAAGAGATCGAAGTCGCAAGAATTACTGCTTTGAAAGGTTGGCTATGAATAATCATTCGTTCATGTAGTCATAAACCCGTCTCGGGTGTTTCAATCTGCCCGACCGAGGTAGATTATAATGCTGAAACTTAGCGTGCAGCACCAGCACAAATCAGGCATTGCGCCCGCGGATAGGGCTCCAGAACATGCCAAACTCTGTGCGGACTTGCGGACAATCAACTCACACTAAAGCCGTATTGCATCAAACAGCCGTGCGGGGCTTATGCGGTGAATCCTTTGACTGCGAGGTATATAAATGCGCCAAGTATCCACACGATAGAATCAGTTCTAGTTACTCTCACCATCTAGACAACATCTTCACAAAATGGCCCCTCTCGATAACCCCGCTATCCCCAAAGGCTCTCTAGTCCTTGTGACTGGAGTCAACGGCCTTCTCGGATCTCATGTCGCCAAACAATTCCTTGAGTATGGCTACAAGGTCCGCGGCACTGTTCGTGACGTTGAAAAGAACGCGTGGCTCACAGCTGCTTTTGACAAACAATACGGGCAAGGAAATTTTGAGCTCGTTGCGGTGGCAGACTTGACAGATGACAAGGCTTTGACGGAGGCTGCCAAAGGTAGAAACCAGTACTTTCTGTCAATAAATTGATATGGGACTGATTGGAGAACTACAGGAACCGCTGTGATTGCGCATACCGCCTCAATCATGACCATGGACGCTGATCCTAATAATGTTATTCCTGCCGTCATTGACTTTGCCGTCGCCGCAATCAAGGCCGCTTATGCAGCGCCCAGCGTGAAGCGATTCGTCTTCACTTCATCATCTTCCGCGGCCGTCGTCTCTCAGCGCGATGTCCCCGGTGTCAAGGTCACCGAAGAGAGCTGGTCTGAAGGTGCAGTCAAGAAGGCTTGGGCTGATCCTCCTTACACACCCGACCGACGTGGTGCTGTGTATGCAGCAAGCAAAACACAGGCGGAACAGGCTATCTGGAAGTATCACAAGGAGCACCATAGCGAGAAGCCTGAATTAGTCGTCAACACTGGTAAGATATCCAACAGAAATATATATTGCTATCACTGACTGACGAATAATAGTCCTTCCCAACTTCAATTTTGGTCCTTCTATTGACCACGCCTCGCAGGGCTATCCTAGCAGCTCTGGCCTCCCAGTGCTGCTCTTCAAGGGCCAAGTAACACCGTTCCACAGCTTTGTCGTTCCCCGTAAGTCTCTAGCACCACCTGACAATAATCATTCACTGATATCGGTATAGAATATTACATTGATGTCGAGGACACCGGCCGACTTCATGTTGCAGCTGCTGTCTTCGATCATGTCAAGGAACAGCGTATCTTTGGCTTCGCCGGTCGCTTTAGCTGGGACGCCATCCTTGACATTCTCCGAAAGAACTTTCCCAACAGGACATTCCCTGAGAACTTCTCAGGCGGAGAGGACCCTAACGAGATCGAGCCAAGGGATAAGGCTGAGCAACTTCTTAAGGAACTGGGCCGACCCGGTTGGACAAGCTTGGAGGACTCCATTCTCTCTAACGTCAAAGAGGTTGCAAATGCAGAGGAGGATCCCAAGCTTTAGAATCAATAGACCTGGCATAGTAACTTACTTTTATAAATTAATTTAATTAAAGTTCAGCCTGGTAAGAAGACGTCGACAAAACGGTCAAACCACCAAAGCCAGAAAGTCAATTCTATCTCAGCATTGACATACCATACAGCAAGTTCATATCATATGATGACAGAAAAAATGCAAAAAAAGGACCTGCGTACCGCAGGTGGCTGGCTCTCCCGCCGGGAATTGAACAATTGAACCCGGGTCTCAAGCGTGACAAGCTTGCATACTGACCACTATACTACGGAAGATAACAGGCTAGAGCCTGCTGTAGTGGGTTGTGGTAGAGATTGGCGCTAGAGCATATATAAACGGAGAGATAACGCTAAGCCTAAGTAAATGGAGCTGAAATTCAGAATAAGCTCAACTTACACCAGATGAAACATCTCGACAGCCACCTCGCCATCCTCAACTTTCCTCTTGATATACATGTCTGTGATCCCGTAGGACATGCAAGGTCCAACGTATTCGTAATCGTCTCCACGCTTTCGCAACAGAACAAGATCCTCATACCCATCCACAATACAAATGATATCTCCAACCTTACAGTTCTGTGGCCCCATTCCCAAATACCCAGAATCGGTTTCGAACAACTTAGTATGATAATTTCGCTTCATCATGAAAACTTGTTGAGCATCAACGTCAAACATCCTCGCTTTCAGTTCATCAGGCCCGCCTATCAACGGCGAAATGCACGCCATCATCTCAGGGTTGTTTCCTCCATCCTGAACTACCATGACCGAAAGACCGTCAGCCTCAGGTGTCTGAAAGTATTTAGTAATACCTCGCGGTCGATTGCTTTCTGGAATTTGGACGTCTAGTCTCTTCGTGAAGTTGAGCAATAGCAACATGCTTGGTGTATCCAGTGCCAACTTCTGCATCCTTGCAACCACTAGAAAGAGTGCCCAAATTGAAGGGATCTTGGTAGGATAGAATGGTATACGATTGATGTAGTCTTGTATCCAGTCGGCAAGACTACCTCCCTTCTGTAGATTCAGAATCTCTGGGTTCCCTCCGACCTTCTTCAACGTCTGCAGTCTCACACCGGATAAGTGTAGCTTGGCATCCGAGATAGTTGGCCTTGGTATCTCAGGGACGAGACGAGTCAGGTTAAACTCCCCATCGAATATTAGTGTTGGGTTATCAGTCGCTCTTGAAGGAAATTGCGGTGCCCATGATGGCAATCCAAGAGGATCCTGGAAAACACCAGAGCCGCCATCTCGCAGAAACTGCAGTTCTCTCTTGCCATTGACCCCGATTATATTGAGTACAGCCTTGCAGTAGTCTACGTAAACATCTCTGACGCTCTTGGTGTAGTCTGGACTGAGGGGTAATGAGCTGAGGCCTAGGAGGCCATAGATATGATCTTTCGGATCCGTAGCTTCAAGTGTGCCACCAAAGACGGAAAGTTGAACCGCTGTCCGTTGTTGCTCTTGTTGACTTTCTGTAAATCTTTTCCTATACATAGTCCTGGCAATATCAAAACGCAAGATGTTTCGTAGCTGGATGAAACCGGTACCCTTGGGTGGACAAAACTTCATCCAAATATGGCTCGGGACAAAGTTTGGTTTCGTGGCTTGCTTCTCAGCCAGATTTATGGAAAGGATCTCGAACATGTGGCACACGTTCATCAGAGAGCTGTACTCGATGCAGACTCGTGGGGCAATGTAGAACAATGTTGAGGCCAGAACGTTCTCCTGCAAGATCCAGACGCGTCGCCAGTAGGGAAGTAGGGCGAGATCATCAAGTGATGCCCAGAACTTGTCGCATTCGGGTTCCTTTGTAAGGCCACAAGTTCTTAGCCACTCCAGATCCATCAGGTTATCAACTTCCCACTTTGCTGCCCTGAAGGCCTTGCTCAAGACCGTAATTGTTGTGATAGCTCTCAACATTTTATCACTCTCTTCGGAACCTAACCATCCAAGTACCAGATCAGCTGATGAGTAGATATCGCGCATGAGCTTGACTTGCTCAGTCCGTTCTACAGCGTCAGCTTGGTTGATGCAAACAGCGTCGACCCAGATTCTGAACTTGGATTGGTCTCTATCGGGAAACTCGTATCTCCAATAGCCTCGAACTTCCTTCAATGCGCCGGCAAGGCTTTTTGAAACGGGAACTTCAACGCCGTCGATGTTGATGTTGATCCTGTCAGCTGCACTCCCCCACACATATGAGAGCGCCGCAAAGCGCAATTGTTTGCTAAATGTGACTGTGTGCAATTTGCAAAAGACGACATCTTTGTCCTCAAGTATCTCTAGTAGCCTTATCTCGGGTTTTGAGGTGTCGAGCGGGGTTTGATACAGATCATGAATGGACATGTTGGCGAGGAGGAATCGAGAATCGAGAAGCACTGGATAAGGGGCCAGGATCAAGGTACTATACCGTTTATTTCTGCCCGTTGGATTGATTTTAGGCTTTAAGAGAAAGGTTTGTAGGCCACAAGAGCCATGCTGGAGAGTTTGAAGGTCAAATACAGTGGGCTGTGATGAGGCTGTGAGTATGCCTTACGAAATGCCTCCTGGCGCTTAGCACTGTTAACTACGCACCGCGGCCAATAAAACGGCCTTGAAAATTTGGAAGCTGCATGACCATCAATCGGAAGGCGTTTTTCGAGACACTCAATTCAAAAATTATTTTTTGGGAAAAGATCGCACATAGGTGCGCAAAAAATGAGTTGAGTCAATTTCGCCATACAGGGTATCCTTTTTCCACCTTTCCAAACAGTAGAACGCAATCTAAGAGCTATGAAAGTCGGGCAAAGCGCTAAATAACGAATAATCATAACAAACAGGATCCAGAAAGAGAGGATCAAACCTTGGTAATCCCGAGTCAGCGTTCCCGCGCGCCGGCGATACCAACGTTAGGTCTCCCCCCTGATCAGATGTTGGAGGTATTGAAGAAGATGAGTTGGGTATTGTCTGCGATAAAGGCAGTGCATTCATCCTATCCATGGCGTCGGCGATGAGCTCTGAAGCGCAGCAGCGAAGACGGTCGTATTCAGCCTCTGCCATGCGCCACATGCGCCGGGCGCTCTTGAGGCAGCCGAGGACGAGGGTGACGCGGTTGTAGTGGTGCTCAAAGCATTCGTCAGGATGGCCTTGGGAGGTTGCTATTTGGATGAAGCCGCATAGTGCGAGGGCTGGAATGACAAATGGTGTATGTTTTGGGACATTAGGGCATAGTGATATGCAATCTGATATCCTTCTTGAAGCGTCCGTTGCTTTGATCCCTTGAATAAGACTCGTTGATGATGAAAGAGGATGGTTCTGGCCAAAAGGTAGGAAGGGATCCTTGATATCTGCTAGCAGCGGGTACAAGTTGCTGCGCGGGAGGTGTAATAACATGCTGGCCAAAGCGATGATCATATGCGCCTGAAACATCATCTCATCGATGTTACCATACGAGTCAACGATTTCCAGCTTTCCGGAGGGCAAGTGATTCGACCAGCTAAGAAGAGCGTTTTCAATGGACTGGGTATGATCGTGACTTGTGTTCTTCAACTGATTCAGTAGCAAGACACGACCTAGAATAGTGGCAGCTTCGATGCGATAGCTGAATGAGGAGAAAGCAACATCCCCGGTTGAGAGTACCCGTCTTTTGAACTCGAGAACATGATGTGATGGAGGAATATCCAAACGTCCGTTATAAAATGCTTCTTCGCATGGTAAGAGGACCTTGGGTGGCGTACTGCTGCATCGTAGGATCATTGTCTTGGGAGGTATAGCCATGGAAATATCAGTGACGTAAATCTCCCACCAAGTTCTCCTCAAACTCTCGGCCTCAATTGGATTGTCGAGTTGCCTGGAAGATGCAAAATCCTCAAGATGCATTCCCAAGTCCATAGCCATTTGTGTACATTGGCCAAACGTTCTGTTCGCAGTATCGAGATCCCGGCTAAAGAATAGGAGAATCGAGTAGATCAGAAGCGACTGAACCATGTAAGTTGAGGTTTCAACGGCGGACATCATATCAGTCGCGACTTCAGCACGAAGTTGCGCGTCTGGCCCAGATGAAGCATAATGTGAACCTGCAAACTCGACCATGCGCCGCAAATGCGGGGGATAGTTCCGCGATGTGAACATCGAACTTGGAACGAGGAAAGGATGGGCATTGTGAAAGTTCTCGTAGTACAGTCGAAGAAGACGATCTCCATCTGAACAAGGCTGTACGGGAGTATTGAGATTTCCCAAGCTGTTGCTGCCAAAGGTTTGTGTAATGATATGGGGGTCAAGATGGGTTAGATATGACATGACATTATCATTCTGAGGTTGAGGCTGTTGAGCAGGGGTTTGGTCGTTGCTAATCCGTCGTTGGGTTTGCGCATTTTCGGCCCGGGGCGATTGTCGGGTAACGCTTCCAATCAAGTCATTGCTGGTAGTTGTACTCTGGCTTATTCCAGATGACGGTAATTCCTGGGAAGACGACGTTGGAGTGATGGGTAAACTGATAGGATTAACAGTGACGCAATCCACATATGAAGATTGTTGGCCGCCTTGAGAAGCCTGCATCACGGGCTGACTACTTCTCTGCTGAAGTTCCTGCGCTGGAGAACGATGCTTCTTGCGACGTCCGCCGCGTCGCGATGGCTCGTAGTAGCATACTTGCTCCGTCTCTTTGCAACGCGAACACGAGGGCTTCCCCGCATCGCACTTGAGATGCTGCTTTCTGCAGACGACGCAAGCGAGACTTGCTATGCCGGTTGATTTGACTGATCCGTTTGTTGAGACTGTCATGATGATCTGCGGTGAGTCGGTAAGGATGGGATATCAGAAAGAGGATGTGGATTCGGGTGAGTCGGCGATTGAGAGATATGCAGGGTTTGATCAGGACGGATTGCGCGACCACGGCATGAGCCTCAAGTAGAATCGTCAGATTACCCCAAGCATATGATAAAATCTTTAGCGGTCAAAAAAGAGATTGGATGGTGAAATAATTGAATGAATGGATGTGCATATGTATCATGCTATCTCAACAGTAGAAGCAAACACGAAGTTGAGGAATGTTGAGTGGAGACAGGATGATCTGACTCGAGTTTGTGAGTGGTCAATGCACTGATAAGCTGAGATCAGGCCACGTCTTGGCCAGTCGATAACAGCCGATAAGCCGAAGATATCCACATGATCTACAATCTCAAAACCAAGATTCCCATTGTTCGTCAATTGTTCTCTTTCCCATTCATCATTCTACCTTGTAGAGATATCATAGTCAAGAGTCTTGAATTCGTTACATCTGTAGCGAACTGAGTACATCTGTTTCGTTCTACCACGATGTGAAAGGGGTGCTTAGAATGTTTCTATTTTCGTGCAAGGCCTTCAATCGCCGAACAATTTCCAGGCGGACAATTCCGTTATCTAAAGTTTCTCCCATTAGCCAATCAACGTAGCTCTTGAATCCCCGAAGGTACTGGTAAACAATTGACACTTGATTGACTGCTCGGCGATTGAAGATGCGGCTCTATTATAGATAACACCTTGATATCATCGGGCAAAGCGACCTGTAATTGAACAGTTCAAAATAATCAAGCACTTCTACACATCAAGACTCGAACATTGTTATCGCATTTATTTATTCCACGTCACTATTAGGGCTCTATCACAATGGCTGCCGTATCAACACGATTCGCTCCTCTACCACTTACACCGTGTCAATCATCTTGCAATGCCTTAACTTCCTACGCTGACTTTGAAGAGCCCGAGGTGTACTCTTTGGATGATTTCGTTCGCGATGTCAAAGCTCATTTGGGTGAGGAGGGTGGTATTGGCTGCGATGACATCGACGAGGACTACCTCATCTCCTTAGCCAAGAAATACACATCAAACCCTAACGATTGGGCACGCTATTATCATAACTGCCCAGAGAAGAACTACACACGCAATTCTATTGTGAACATCAATCATAAGGCCAATATCGTGAGTATTTTGGACCAATGCCTGTCTATAATGCTGACTTCCCTTCAGCTCCTATTAGTCTGGAACCCAGGAAAGGGATCACCAATTCACGATCACGCCAATGCCCACTGCATCTTGAAAGTGCTGGCAGGCGAATTGACGGAAACAATCTACAGCATGCCTGATAAGGGTTGTGAAGACCGTCCTCTGTCAATCAAGAGCGCCAATACCCACCAAGCTGATCAAGTCACCTATATCTCAGACGACATTGGTCTTCACCGGGTGCATAACCCTCATCCTACCCAAGTGGCCGTCTCTTTGCACAGTAAGTTTCAAAGTTTCTACCACTTAATATTGAATTACTAACTAACATGTATCAGTTTACACACCGCCAAATGCCGCTGATATCGGTTATAATGTCTTCGACGAGTCGACGGGCCGTGCAAGCTTCATGGCAAAAGCTGAAGCTCGATAACTAATATCTGGAAGAGTTTGAGATCGTTCTTGCATACGTTGATACCCTGCTTTAAAAGATATATATAATAGACATTGATTCAATTTCGCGGCTGTATACTATAATGCCTCAATGTAAAGAGAAACATAGATAGTATATGTCTTAGTGATAGTTGACATCAGCAACGCAGCAGTCTGAAGGTCTGTTCCTCACATAGGTACACCGTTGAGAATCACCTTGAAAAGAAGAGAGTTCTTAATCTCATCAGCACGAGCCTTCAGTTCATCAACATCCCAGTTCACCCAGACAAATTTCTCCTTGAGAAACTCCGCCTCTCGTGACGCAAGCCAAACATAGAATTGACCTGCAAGCGCAGCTACATATCAAACAGTCAGCTAACAATCCGCGAAGGTTCAAGGCGACTTACGATCATCCTGCCCGACAATATCAAACCTCTCATTCAGCTCAGTGCGAATGACACCAGGTTGAATCTGAACAACGTGCCACTCGGGATTATCGTCCTGTAGGTACTCAAACATCTTGAAGACAGCGGCTTTAACGGCAGTATAAGCCCAGGCTTGAGCCATGGGCCTCAAGTGCACCATTCCGGTTGATGTATTAAAGACATATGCATTGTTGGTCAAAAAGGGTCCGAAGGATTGGAGGGTGTTGAAGGCGCCAATGACGTTGAGTTCGATGCCCCGACGAAACTCTGCTTCATCGAAACCGACAACTGCTCCCACATCGGGAGAAACGCCGGCGTTGCTGATCAGGATATCAATCTTAGCGCCATTCGCTTTCTTGACCAGGTTCGTGACCGCGGCGTCTAATTTGTTACGCTGACTGATGTCAACAGCCTCGAAAATAACATTAGTTTTGCCTCCACTGGCGTCTGCGATCTCGGCAGCAGCTTGCTCAAGTCTATCGAGACGTCTCCCGAGGACAGCGATAGTTGAAGCCCCGGCCTGTGCAAAGGCAACAGCGATTGATCTGCCAATACCTGTGCCGCCACCCGTAATCGCAACAAATTTACCGGCTGCACTGAGCTCCGGGCGAGTTGGGTCGATGGAGGGGTATGGCTTGTTATGCCAGGCTTCAGTGAAAGAGACAAAGTTATCCATGGCTGCTCTTGAAGAATTTGTCTTGCAATAAGTGTGTTGAAGTGGATGTGAAGATACACAATTGATGGTGATCTACGGCCTTTATAGGAACGCCTGTCTCGGTCGGAGGTGCTCCTTTGCCATGGCCCCCTTACTCGAGCGCCATTCGAATCATTCAGCCTGCTCCATGGAAGTCATTACATATTAGCTCTATGTCATGACCAAGGCAGAAGACGATTGGAAGTGAAAGCTCCATGGAAGCCGAAAACCGCCTAGCTGCAGAAACAATGGAGTTGTTGCGAGGCTAATCCTTAGAAATATGCGCTTTGTCAGCCAACTCCGCTTCCGCGGAAGCGGCTGAACCTCTATAACCTACCTCCCCGGAAGGATTGTCATCACTTCAAACCTTTCGCAATTAATACCAACTACCAAAAGTCCAATATGCAATCGAATAACCGACCCCGAAAAGTAATGTTCATCAGCATCTGCACATGGCTTACTAACAGGCGATCAGGCGTACGACCTCTGCTATACACGAAAGATAAAATGTGATGGACTACAGCCTAGATGCTCAAACTGTATCAATTACAAGACGAATTGCACTCACACGGTTCGTAGTAGAAAGTGGAAACCTAGAGCTCCGCAAGACGATGGGCCTTGAAAGGACGATGAAATCCGGAGCCTCCAGGCACAGATGCAAGAGCTTCAACAGCAGCTGGTAGCGTGATACAGGATGGCGTAGTGAGCAGCGACTGATATTCAGCCATAGGACCAGTACAAGCAAGCAACAGCGTTCGCTTCCGTTGAGCTTGTTCAATCTCCCCAGGCAGACTTCCAAGATGACCTCACTCAAGTCAGAAAGATACGCCACTCTCTTAAACTGCCGCCTTTACAGCAGGCGATGCACATGATTGGCATCTATCTCAATAATGTTAACTCAATGTTGCCTCTCTTCCATTCCGACACTCTTCTTCGACTTGTTGGAGAGACATATGCCCTCGAGCCGAGACAGCGCGACCCCATTGATTGGGCTGCGATAAATGTCGTTCTAGCCATGGCACTGCAACAGATGCCTGAAAGTAATATCGTTAGCACTTCATATGGCACAACTGAAGGCTATTTGAGTAACGCGCAATCAGTTCTATGGGCTATAACTCTAAGCCAAACTCAGCTCATTAACATCCAAACGCTAATTGGAATGGCTATGCTGCTACAAACGGGACATGATTCTACGCCGGCCTTGGTCATTATATCAACAGCGATCAGACTCATACACAAGATCGGTCTACATAATCGTGCCTATTCTGCACATCTTGATGCAGTCGAAAGACAACAACATGCCCGCGTCTTCTGGTTGGCGTACATCGTTGATAAGGATCTCAGCCTCCGCGCCCAACAACCATCCATCCAGATGGACGAAGACATTGATCTTGACTTCCCTATGCCATTGGATACTGATACCAGCGGTGACTCTGGCGCTGGCGTAGTTACGAGTCTCGATGGCAGCACCACTATGAACTATTTCCTCGCTAGGGTCCAGCTTGCCAGCATCCAGGGTGACATCTACGACCATCTCTATTCAACTCGCGCCTGGAAAAGAACCCTTGAAGAACGGAGATTGAAAAGAGAAAAGATTGTGTTCGCACTGAACAACTGGAAAGCTTCAGTGCCATCGGACTTCGGCGCTCCTAACGTCACTGCAACTACGGGTAATAACCCGTCAATCGGTGCTTTCTTCTGCATCCTTCACACAAATAGTCTTCTATCCCTGATGTTGATAACAAGGGCACATGCTTGAGATGAGCAATGGGTCGGCGTTTTACGTGATTATGGCAGAGGAGTGGGCACACTACAGCTACCAAGCGATTGGGACTCATTGGTAGGACAAGCGCGAGACTTCATGATCTTATTCGAGTACGTTGTGCCGAGATATTGCTGGTTAAAATGGCAAGTCTTCCCACCCACCCGGTATATCCAGTCAGCACTAATATGTGTAGGGTCTCGACTTGTACCTATATTTCGTCAATGGTACTCCTGACTGCCAACAATCTACATGATCTGCAGCACACGGACTTTGAGCGAGATAGTGATCTCATCGGGAGAGCTCTCTCATGGTTTGGAGAAATTGCTAAGGAGTTACCCTCACGGAAGACGGAAGTACTGGAGAACATTTGCGTTGAAGCAGTTGAAGCGATGAAGACCAGACATGCCCATGAGATTGATGTAAAATTTGGGGGTGATTGGCTCATTGGGTTCCTTAACAGCTTGGAGCCTTCGTGACGGACGTGGAAAGTGGTAGATTCAAATAATAGTATCCTTCTACTGTCCTAATATGTTTCTGCCAACATTCCAAGTTAGATCACCAAGGAACTTGCTGAAAGCAACCGTTCTCATACTCCCAAAAAGTCCCAGGTTCAATGTCCCCCTTGACCGACTCAAGCAATCTCACCACTGCCTCGGCCCCTTCTAAGGGATCTTTCCTGCCCTTGTAGCCGTTGAAAGCCGTCTTGCAGTGCCCTGGGCTCACAGCCCAGAACGTGATCTGGGGTTCATCCCCACTGTGGTTCTCGACAGCTTGCAAGTGCAACATGAGCATATTGAGACCGACTTTAGAGACGCAGTAGTCGATGTTGGCAACAGGAGGGAGCTGGTACAATTAGCGTTCATACATGAGGTCTATTGGGTCACGAACTTCTTTTTTATTTGTTCTGGTTATACTGCCACGAGCACTTGATATCATGATGACTCTTGGTTCGGCGCTCTTTCTTAGCAGGCCATCAAAGGCATGCGTGACAACAGTATTGCTGGTGATGAGGTTGTTGTAGCAAGAATTGGATACAGCTCGAATATCCGCTAGGTTATTTGATGATCTCCGCTCAACTTTGCCGGCGTTGTTGATAAGAACTGTCGTGGTCAGCTCTCGATTCAGCCTATGACCAGAACACATACCGTCCAGTTTCCCATACTCTTGCTCCAGAGATGCCACAGCTGCTTCAATAGAAGCGTCGCTCTCAATATCCAACTCAACATAACCAAGCTTACTCTTAATTCCACTATCAGCCAGTGATTCAATCGCTTCTAGTGCTGCATCCTTTCGGCGACACCCGAGCACGATGGTAGATGAAGGGAGGCGGGTAGCGATGGCTTGTACAATGGCATAGCCAATGCCGCGATTCGCACCAGTAACCAGAATAGTTGCCATCTGTTCTTATATATAGACTCACACAGGGAGATCTGTTGCAATTCTGATGCATCCAATATACATCGCCTTATAAGCTAAGGGGTCGGATTTACGGACTTCGGATTTAAGGAAGTGGCTCTGCAACGCCGTGACGGCCACAGTCCGGAATGAACTTCCTGCAGTCGCTCACACTGTAGATGTTGTTTCTGGTGCCGCATGTTTACACAGTATAATTTCATTTTGCCTATTGTAAGGGAGGAAAGAAAACTGAAGATCTTACTCTTAGGTAATAAAAGATTTTGGTGACTTAGTCTAATCTTAGGAGGCTTTTATCTAAGTTTATCTCAATGCTTTCTTCAAAGTCTTATATTCTCGGGCTCCCTGAGGCCGCTATGGCGAAGCGACTCTGAGTAAGAAGATAATTACTTTTGGCCTTATTGATTTAACGGTCGATCTGCCTGGAGTCCCTGGAGGAGCGTAGTCCACGATGACCATGGAACTCCGTCTTCAAAAACCTCGTCATCGAAATTGAAGCCTTCAATGAATTCCAAAGGGTTTCCAATATATTCTAGGTCAGTCTGAATGGCAGGGCCTGTATTGCACCAAGCTTTCTTCCGAAGTGTCTCGGCCTTAGTCCTCAGCGACTTCAGAACAGCCGGCTTAGCTCCAGTACAACCGATGATATCAAAAGCCATCTCCTGCTCGAAGATACCGTCTATAAGCCGCCATGCGCGCTCAATGTGTAGACCCTGGGGTTTAGTACACAGATACCACAGAACATACAATGTTACGTGGTATTGTGGATGAACTTTCTTGGCCCAGGCGAACTGCGCTAGAAAAGGGTCATCGCCAGCCGTCCTCGCTTCCAGGATGTCCAACGCAGCTACAAGTGTTTCTTCTTTTAGCACAAAGTCATTGGCTCCTCTCTTCTGTGATAAGAGCCACTGTTGGTTTGTGACGAAATCGAGCTTCCTTAGGAGATAGTCTGTGCAGTGGACCGTAAGTCTTTGGTGTGGTGTCACTGGGTTGCAATTCTCCAGTCTGGCTCTGACCTTAGTATACACTTCTTGGACGACTTTGTCTCTCCATTCTTTGCTGAGTATTGGGGCTGAGGCGTTGCCAGATTTGAGCTTTTCCATAGCCTTAGCCAAATCGAAATTGACCAACGAGAACGTCATACAGGTCCATTCGGTCCGCTCGACTGGCAACTCCTCCATTCCGGGAAATATATCAACATCATTAATATTCAAGGGGAGCTTGACGTCTGATGTCGATAGCAGGTCATTGGGGTCTTCCAAACCGAAGTCTTCCCCAGATCGGCTGTCTCTGCTAATAATATGCCACCAAAGTCTTCGACGAAGCTCCGACTCAAAAGGGGGCAACCTAAGCTTAGCCCCATCCTTATGAAGTCCAATAGATTGAGCTATTCGGATTAAAAGGCCATCGAGAATCCAAACAGACTTTCCTCGGTTATGAACGCGGACTGCTGACTTGGAACCAGACAATTAGGCATGGCGCTAGGACTGTATTGTGGTGGAGTAAACTTACGAGATATATAGCTAAAGCTCGTAGACCAGTTAATGTAGGCCGATTAAAAAAGTCTCCCTGAGCAAAGGCCTGTTCAATGCCCATTTTAAAACGCTGTAGCTCAGTAGTCTTATCCAGGAATAGCGATGTCGGCTCTTCAAGTGACACAGCCGCTGCAAAGTAGATACTATAGCAAAAGGCAAGGTCTTCATGCTTTGCAGCAACAGGGTCCTGTATTGTTGAATAAACTCTAACTTCATCGGTAGGGACGTGTGTCAACTTCATTCCTAGGATGATTTCGACATTGTTCAGGTAGATATTCCAAAGTTCGATGGCAGTAGTTTTGCCAGGGTGAAATGCAGAAGGATGCTGTATATAACAGGGAGAAGACATGATTCCCATTGCATCAAAGGGAGAGGTTGGAAGATCTATTTGCTCGTGCTGTGATCTTGCGAGAGCGGTTGCAATACTTTCGTCCTAATACTTATTAGTATCACCATCACCATAAAGCATTAGCAGGACTCACTTCACCAACGACTCTGGTGACTAATATTTCATTGAGGTACTGGCCGGTTAAACCTTTATTTAATAGTAAGTCTTTGGACGAGTCCTTCTCATCTACAATCGTTCTTGGTTCGATGCTGTTGCAAGACAGATTCTTGTACGCAGTCGCTTCGGCAAGGCTGCGCTCCAAACTTGCAATGCGGCCGGCCATCTCAGCCAGAATCGTTTCCTTCGTTCGTCTCACCCGCTTCCCAATCGGTGGGTAAGTGCATGTTCTACCTGAAGAGGCGCATGACGAACATGGTGTGTTCTTGTCACATCGCGTCTTCTTGCTTTTGCAGCTATTGCATGAGCGAATCTGGTACCGCGCGGGCCCGGCGTTAATCAAGGATGCTTTGGAGGCCATTGACATACAAACCCATTGGTCGAGGACTCGAATAGAGAACTGCAGCGGTATCCGAATGGCAGAGCGCACAGAACTTATGCGCTATACGGCGTCGGGCTTAAAATCGTGTTAAGTCCGGATGCCCCGAGGAGGATCTGCTATGGGTGAACCGGGTGGCAGACTGATTTTAATCCCGGGCCCGGCTTTGCCATACCTGATTGGTAGACTGCAGTTGTCTCTTTCTGGTCTGGCCGTAGTCTCCAGCGCCTGAGAAATGCCCTGAGAGTAGCAACTTAGCTGGTGTCGACTATATGGACAACTATATCCAAGGGACAATTGCTTTTGGAGACTACAAAAGGAAATGTATATAAGGGCATGCCTCCCACCAGGACGTAGAAAACAAGACATTCCTCGAAGCACAGGACCTAAAGCACCCTATCTCAAAATCCTTGACAACCAACGACGCTGCCCATCATGACAACTTCAACCCCATCACTTTCCAAAACCCACCGAGCACTTGTCCTTCATTCCACTCGAGATCCCTATGACATCTCAGTTGTAACCCAGGATACCCCCCAACCATCCCCCGGGAGTGCTGTGATCCGCGTTCTGTCAGCTGGTGTCTTGACCTACGCAGACCGAGTTTATAGCGGTCGTAAGCCTTATCCTTACCCCGAGCCTTTTGTCATAGGTTCTAGCGCCATTGGCCGCGTTGCCGCTGTCGGTCTTGATGCGACTTCTCTTAAACCTGGGCAGCTTGTTTTTTTCGATAGCTTTATTCAGGCGCGAGATAACCCCAACTCTCTTATCCTCCATGGCCTGTCTGGAGGCTTTGACACTGCGAGCAATAAGCTCATGGAGGGTGAGTGGCGAGACGGCACCTATGCGGAGTATGCCAAAGTTCCTCTGGAGAATTGCTTTCAATTAGACGAGGACCGACTCACAGGCAATCGTGCTGAAGGGGGTCTCGGATACTCAATGACAGATTTGGCCTATCTTTGGACCCTCTCGGTTTCATTCGGAGGACTCCAAGACATAGATATCAGATCCGGTGAGAAGGTCATCATTAGTCCTGCTGCTGGAACCTTTGGAAGCGCTGCTGTTGTCGCTGCTCTGGCCATGGGGGCTCAGGTTATTGCCGTGGGTCGCGACAACGAAACTCTGAACAAGGTCAAGGCTTTGGACCCTGGACGAATCAGAACGGTTCTGAACACTGGGAATGTCGAGAATGATGTCAAAGAGCTGACCAAAGATGGTCCGGCGGATGCTTTCTTTGACATCTCTCCCGGCAAAGCTATCACTAGCACTCACTTCAAGAGTTGCATTCTTTCACTTCGCCGTGGTGGACGGGTGAGCCTGATGGGTGCACATCAAGAACTGAAGCTGCCGACTATGTTCATCGTGATCAATGACATCACGGTCAGGGGGAAGTGGATGTACACCAAGGATAATATACGCAACATGATCAAGCTGGTGGAGGCGGGGTATCTGAAGCTTGATACGGTGCAAACTGTGGGTGACTTTCCCATGGAGAAGTTTGCGGAAGCTTTTGAGAAAGCAGCCAAGATCAGCAACCCCTTTTCTCAGGTCCTGATTTCACCTTGAACTTTACCTGTTGTGATTGCTTGAAGCATTTGTTTATATCAAGCTCAGAAATGATTATATTCCACTCAATGTTTTCGCAGAAGGGTTCAAGCAGATTTGCTAGTATCACCCGACATAAATCTCTGAATAGAGATAGTCAGTGCTCAACCTAGGTGATGCCGGATTATCAGGCATTAATACAATTTAAATATGCAGGGTAGATTTGACGTGCTTTCTTATCTATTATCTGATAAGTGCCCCCCATTCCTCATGGTATCGTATCGGCCGAGATCAGTCTAAATGCAATAATGATTGGTATCGAGTAAAGAAAGATTTGTAAATTTCGTAGGTGATGATGCGTTGCTACATCCGAGTATCCGGAGCCCTTACCATATCCTGCATCAAGATGATGACTGATGACACAAAGCGCCCTTGGCCGCTCAGACCGCCGAGACATGTCGCACCAAAAAGACAACGACTAATTCATGCCAAGCACTGTAGACCACATCTTATTTGGCGATTGTCCAGTCAGGCAGTGCAAATTGCCATCGAAGGATTGTTTTTGTACATGAATACCCAGCCGCGGATCATAGGCACTTCACTTCATCGGCGTCATAGAGTTTTGTGGATTCCTTCGGTGCATTCTTCGGTGCAGAGACCCTGACGCATCCGGGCGCTGCCATTTTGTAACTCTAACGCTTCTTGAGCTTGCAGAATTCAACGCATCAGCACCTTGCATATGATGCTAACTGCCGTGGGATGAGTGTTGCGGGGGTAGTTGGCTGCCTCTCTGCCGGTTTCACCGCTGTTTCTTTTAATTCTTTATCCAGACTTTTATGCTGCATTTGTCGTTAGACGGTGTGACTGTCTGCCCGGGCTCCTGGGTGGCTTGGCCTGCCCCTCAGCCTTCTTTCAATATGACCACTTGAATCACCAATGAAACAAAAAATAATCCGAGATTAAGCTTAAATTCTCCTGACACTTAATCCAAGCGAAGAAAGTGGCTTCTGCGATGCCCACGCGGCCTTAATTTGTGATGCTGACAATTCCAATGCCAAGATGGCATACGTCAGCTCAGGCGTCATTGAAACTCGGTGAGTGGATAAGGTTCTCGCCTTTCGGATTTAGGAGGCGTCGCCTTGTCAGCATCTCCGATGTCATCTTCCCCATGGCGGGGTCCGGAGCCCGGGCTTCCCGCACACAAATATTTAAGCTTAATGTGAGGATGTAACTGAGATTGTCAGGGTATCATCAGTAACAACGAGTCCAAGCATTATGAATGCTCCATAGTCACAGAATGGTGATCAGTCAGTAGATGCAGTTTCAGTATAACAGGACAATGCAAGGCTGTGACAGTAACACTCAAATCAATACCACATACAACTTATATCCATGGAGATACCCGTCAAAAAGAACCCTCGCACAACCCGCGCTCCTAAATCTGTGTAACAAAGAAAAATAAAATCACACTACCTTAATTACGAGGCCAGAGTGGCTCAGCTCCCTTGGAAGAAGCCGAACCCGCCCAGACGCACCTAGGTCTTGGCTTCGCTAACTGGCCAAGAGAACGCGTACAGTCCCCGTGTCATAGATGGGGGCCATGCCGCTCTGAAACTGCTAAATCCGACGTCAGATCTTCATATATGGTTCTCCAAAATCCCACTCTGTCACGCCTGTTTCAAAGGGTCTGTGACGGTGAACATCTGTGGACAGCTGATAGCTATGAGTCTCTTGACATTTTTCTTGATCTTTTCTCGGGTCTATTCTTTTTATTCTGTGCAAGGTATGTTACAGCTCATGCCGTGATGATAGAATACTAACATGTGCATGAAGCATTGTCCCTCACCAGAGATACCATTGGTCGATCATCAACAATTGAGAAATTGGACTTTTCCCAAAGTCCACATACTCTCGACTCTGCATCGTCATTCCAGGTCGAATTTGAGGTTCCATATGAAAGCCAACGGATCACACTAAACCTACAGCCTTCCAGAAATGTTGTATCGCGTCTCACTACCGTTCAGCACATTAATTTGACAGACAATCATGGTGTCATCACTGATATTCAGAGTCAACGTCCGTTGCTATACAAGGGCGTGGCCTTTGTGAATGAAATTGAGAAGCAGACGCAGAAAAGAGTAGGATGGGCACGAGTAATGGTTCGATATCGCCAAGGCCGACACGTCATTGAGGGAACTTTCACAAATGACGGCAATTATCACCATATCTCATTGGACTCGAATTACCGCCAGGCGCGACAAATGCAGGGCGGGCAACTCAGAAAACGATCTGAGCGAATGGTGGTATGGAAAAACACAAGGGACGAAAGCGACGGAGCTCTTTCGCAAAGGTCATCCTCAGATGAGCCGACCTGTCAGGCGCATAGATACAATGATCGACGCCGCCAGACTTCCCATGGCCAGGATAGTCACCGACCTCTACTAGCTCGACAAGACGTCAACGACTGGTTCGACCCTAGAGATGTGATTGGGTCTACAGAAGGATGCCCCAACTCCCGAAGAGTCGCTTTGATAGGCATCGCGGCCGACTGTTCGTATACAGCCGAATTCGACAACATGCAAGATGCTCGCGATAACATTATTTCGCAAGTAAATATCGCATCGCAAGTCTACGAAGACACCTTCAACATCGCCCTGGCCATTCAGAATTTGACTATAAGCGACCCATCTTGTCCCTCTAACGCACCACGATCAATGCCCTGGAACCTTCCCTGCACGGCAAGCGTCGACATAAACGACCGCCTGAACCTGTTCACACAATGGAGGGGCAGGCTACGAGACGATAACGCTGTATGGTCTCTTTTTAGTGCCTGTCGAAGCGGTTCAACCGTTGGCATCGCCTGGATCGGAAGTTTGTGCAATCGATCACGAGGGTCATCATGGGGTCGTGGCGGTACGGCCTCTGCGAACGTTGTAGTTCGCACAGCTTCTGAGTGGCAGGTCTTTGCGCATGAGCTGGCGCATAACCTTGGTGCATCTCATGACTGTACATCGGGGGATTGTGGAACATCAGGTTATTCGCCTTCTGATGATTGCTGTCCTCGAAGTGAGACAACCTGCGATGCTCGCAACCAGTACATCATGAACCCGCAGAGCTCTCCTGGTCTGGAGGAGTTCTCACCATGTACCATTGGCACTATCTGCACAGGCATCGGCGAGGAGCACGTCGATACGAGTTGCTTGGTCAGTGAGAACGAGGTCCCCGATATCAACGACAGTCAGTGTGGCAATGGTATTGTCGAGCCTGGGGAGTCGTGCGACTGCGGAGGTGAAGATCGATGCCCGGCAGATTCCTGCTGCAACCCTTCGACCTGCCAACTCCGCAGCGGCGCAGAGTGTGATCCACTCACTGATGGATGTTGTACTGACGAATGTCGAGTCGCTTCAAGCGGTTTAGTCTGTCGAGAAAGTACATCCTCCTGTGATCCCGAGGAGACATGTGACGGAAGCTCAAGTCAGTGCCCGGTTGACGTGCAGAACTGCGACGACGACGAAGACTCTGGTAGCAGAGGGGGAGGATCAGGAGGAAGCTGGTTCGACAGGAACAGAACGGCTGTTATTGCAACAGCGGCTTCTGTTGGTGGAGTTATTCTGCTCCTGGTGCTTTGCGTGGTATTCTCTTGTATCAGAAAGAGGATAAGAAGGCACAGAGGAACGCAACTTCAGAGCGGAAATATCAGTGATGGATCGAATGCACCGGCTCTTGAGCATACGACAGGTGATATGCAGATGCCGAGTGCACCACGGTTGGTACATAGATATGCATAGTATGACTTGGAGTTTATGAGACATGCTTTCATGATAGATATGGCGGGCGTCAGTATTGTTAGGATATTTACTAGTATAAGAATTTTTCTTCGATTTGAAGCGCTGGTCTTGGTCTCAAGTAAGGTGCCATTTAGCCACTTGGCTTTTCCTTTCCAAGACTCACAATATCCTTGGTCGTGACAACATCGACGAACTTAGGGAGAATACGCTTCATGATGAAGTCATGAACATCAGGGTCATCGTCAATAATTCCATCCTCAACGCAGATAACATGAAATTCCAGTTCCGAACCAGCTCTTGCACTGCTCAGAATGCTACCCATAGTCGTCAAACCAACCAGCACAACGTGCCTAATCCCCCGAGCCCGTAGATATGCCAGTAGGTTTGAGGACCCAAAACAGTTTGGTTGTAGTTTGCCGAGCAAGATCTCATCTTTTCCACCCCAGCCGCCGGGAGGCACTAGCTCAGAAGGAACACCGTAGTGAGGACGATGGGGATCAGAAGGCGCGTTGGCGAATGCACCACTGGCTTCGAGCTTGGCCACCCAGCTTGCGAGCTTATTGTATGGTGACACGAACGCGTTTGAGTTGATGTTGAAGGGGAGGGTATGGTGGATGATTAGCGGCACATCATCGTAGAAGGAGCGAGAATCCTTTGACTTGGGCAAAGAACGACGAGATTTTATCTCTGAGCGAAAGAAGTTTAGAAGTTTTAGAACTTTACCGAGGTAAGCAGTCTGCTTTTCCTGAGAGAAACGTCTGAGGATTTGATATTGGACATCGGATAGAAGAAGGGCGGTATGATCGAGCGAGACTGGGACATAGAATGGAGATGACATGGTGAAATCTTATTTAAGCTAGAAAGAATATAGTAAACAGTTCGATATGGGTCAACAGTGAGGTAGAGGTAAAGAAGTCACTTACATGTCAACTGCCTCGATATTATGTTGTGAGAATCACCCTAAAGCTCACTCGGCTTATTGCATCTCAATTGTCCGTACTTCTCTCATCAATCGCTTTGAACAATTATTTCTATGGTGTTGCTGCTGCTGCGTCAGCTTTTAGTCACTGTCCAGGGCGGCATTTTAGGCATTGGCTGTAATTTACCTAGTAAAAGAGCGAGCCGATATTTTCGGTCTGTTCCAAACCCCGAGCGACCAGTCATGAAGGATTTATCGTCGGCAGCACGACTTTCGCCCATACCTTTCGAGGCTCCTATGTCAGCCATCTTATGGAACTTGTGGATATGGGCTTTTCTCGTAAGCTCTACCCAACCAGAGATATCACAGCTTCCGGAGCAAGTCCGCTCTCAAGAAATAGCACGATGCACCCGTATTATCACCGGCCTATGATCCATAGAGCTGCGGTAGCATACGCTATACCTTACTTGAACAGCTTTTCACCATCCAAGTGAGTTCGACTACAGAGCTTTCTCCTATGCACGTTCACCATACGGTGCTTGATCAAGTCTTCTGTCTGACTGAGCGCACGTTATGCTCGCATAGGCACACCAATGACATTCCATGTACTAGAGCTGTATGCTGAATCGACGGTCAGCGGAGGCTAGTAGTGCAGTCTATTAGGTATTCTTGGCGTCGATCCGGAGATAAGGTCCGTCGGGTAAAATGGAGGATCTGCAAAGCTGGGAAACCTGTACTCAAGGTCTTTGAGAATTAATATGTCGAAGATGCCGCGATGAAAGGTGCATCTGATCTGCCCATGATTATAATGTTTCGGGTCTATAGATCTGCGATGGCATGTTCCGGATTGTGAGCATAAAATATTTCTATATTTTCTTATTCGAAAGAAACCCAGTGCGAAGCTCAACTAACCAAGTATAGTGGTCGCCTGTATACGCCAATCTTCAACCTCAAGCTAAGATTCCCAAAGAGGTCTTTAAAGACGAGACTACTTCCTATGAGGCCTAGCGAACCACCCAATTTTACTTTTAGGTCGGATCATCCTGGATCCATGCGGGTATATATGCCGTTGTGGTCAGTCTGATGTCACAAAACTGTTATTGTGCTGTCATTTCTCGTATCTTTGCCTAGCATCTAACGCCAGAATCCAAGATCGCACAGTCATACGGCCCAGACAGACCAGTCACCTAGTTTCTAATGGCAAAAATAATGTCAACATTCAGTAAAGTCGGTTATAGTGCCCCAAGTGCAGGAAATCCGGCAATACCCGTATTTTGGTTTCATTGGAGACCATAACTCCACAAACTGCTTACCTCTTATCTCGTAGATCACCGTTGAAGTTGTTCTAAGACAATAAAATAGTGGTGGTCTCTAACAGCCAAGATCCTAGGTGTGAAGATCGGTAGTTGGTGAAATAAACTGGGAATTGTTCTAACAGGTTGATATCTGTGTTGCTAGATCTTCCAACTGGGACATGACAGTAATGCAAAACGTCATCGGTGCAGATTGACTGTAAGGGGAGAATTTGATGCACGAGACATGGAAAAGAAGAAAACAAAATAAAAAGGAGGTGCATAAGCAAGAAAATAGACAAAGATGGATATTTCTCACTAGTATCTATTCACGGTAACCGCAATTCCCCCTTCCTGTCTTCCTTCACATCGCACCTTTCACCATGAAGGTCTCGCTGTGATCTTGGCTCGCAGCAACCTGCCTGCTCCCAGCGGCTCTTGCATTCCCTTAAATGAGCGCCGAGCAGCTCAAGACTTATCAGAAGCACGCAAAGAGAAGCCCTTTAGCATGCCCTTACTCCCAAGAGAAGAGGGATGCAGGTGAATACCCCTTCGCTAAGGAGAAGCGAGCTGAAAGGTTCGATGCCAAGAACAACGCACCAGTGTTTCTGGCAAGCATGAGTTCCTGCCTCCCGATCTCAAAACCGGCGGTCAAAGACGTAAGTCATCATCTTAACACAGGGCAAATCCTAACAAGCTGTCAAGGACCTTGCCCTAGGCTCAATACTCTGGCCAACCATGGGCACCTACCTAGAGACAGTGTTGCAGACATGCAGACCATCATCAAGGCGACCAACGAGGGTTATGGCATGAGCCTTGACCTCGGGGGTTTCCTCGCCGTCTATGGCACCGTTTTCGGTAGTAACCCAGTCTCCCTTAATCCGGGTTACTCCATTGGCGGTCCAAGTCGCTTCAGTCAGAACATTCTCAATGGCGGAGGTATTCTTGGTACCCCATTTGGACTCAGCGGTAGCAAGTATGAGTCTGATGTCAGCGCCACAAGACCAGATCTCTACATGACTGGCAACAACTTCTACGTCATCCTTGAGCGCTTCGTGGAGTACTGGTGTGCCATCCGCGAAAATACCCCCGCACCTGAGCAGTACTCTGCTCTTGCACCCTTCCACTATAAGAGCTTCCAAGATTCGGAAAAGACCAAGAGTCACTTCTTCTATTCGCCCTTTGCTGGAATCTTGGTCTCACCCGCTGTGTATTCCTTTCCCCCTCTCATGATGCCCAATCACTCCGATGAGTATCCTGAGGGATATCTTTCACGTGAGGTCTTTACCAGTTTCTTTGACGTCAAAGGCAGCAAGCCGGGCAACTTTAAGGTCAACCAGGGCTGGGAGAGCATACCGGAGAACTGGTATCGTCGACCTGTTGAAGACGAGTTCTCCATTCCGGACTTCCTCATTGATGTTCTAGAGCATTGTGCAAAGCATCCTCGTCTCTTGAACGCTGGCAGCATTCTGGGAGGGCTGGTCACCATTGGAAATAAGGCGCAGACGTTGAGCAATTCATCCTGAGTTTTGTCGTACTTATCTTCCTTTGGCTGGAGAGATGAAATTAGGGTAATTTCTGAGTCTTACAAAATTTGTTGTACTAGTATACCCTGCACCAATAACTGTAACTTTATTGCCAGTTTTGTACGACAAGTCCCGAGACATGTGATGTTGCGCAACCAACGATGTATAGTAGTGAACCACCGAGCAACTTGTCAATTCATTATGAGCAGACAATGCAGCTCGGAAGCTTGACTCCCTTCAGCTCTGCAATCCAATTACAAATCTCAACTGCCGGTGTGGAGTGAAATGCCCGTGCCTCGGCACTTGACGTGTTGGGGTTCAATAGTTCCAGGGACCGAGCGCGTACCACTAAAGCCAGCCAACAGGGGCTAGAGAGACAAACCGAAGCTACGGTCGATCCCAACTCCTCCACTACCAGCATATGTCGATCATCTTGTGATTAACATGGAGATGAGAGGGTGTGCTGAGGATAGTCACATGAATCGCGGTTCTCGCGGCATACTTGTAGATCAAAGCGCGTACGACCGAGCACAGCGCTCGAAGCGGTACAGCCGGAACAAGGTAACCTCCAAGGTGGGTTGAGTTTAATTGCATGTGTAATCTTTATATCTTCTCGTATCGGGTGGAGGTCTCCCCGCAAAAGGGATTCCCTAGTTATTTACTGCAAGCTGGGCCATCTTACGGCAGTCCATTGACAATTGTTTTCTTATCTATGAGCTAATCGCCTTCTGATTCATCGGCTATGCGCTTCTCGAAACTGGTTATAACCTTTGGGTTGGCCGGCGTTGGACTTGCAGCGCCATACAATTCGAAAGGAGCGTCGCTTATTGACAGACGGCAAGCTTTGAGTGGTCTCTTTAATGGGGCTAATAATGGCCTGGCTGTGACGGTCAGCGGATTGCTCGATAAACTTGGCGACGCCTTGAACGAAGGAGATGGGAAACAGACACTTGATACACTGCAGAAGCTGAAGCCTACCATAAAGCCAAAGAACGTTGGTGAGGCATCAGCCATCACTGAGAAGGTTGCTCAGTCAGAACCTGATAACATCGTTGAGTACAGCGCACGACTGATAGCGAATGGCGTCGTCTCCGGTTCAGTGGATGATCTACTGAGCTATGCCCAAGGCCTTGGCTCCGCGGAGAATGGCAATGATAACCAGTATGTCAACAAAAACTCCATTATCAGCATGTTTGTCTAACATTACGCAGAAACCCTGATCCGCCCAACAGCGTCTACCCCCAGGCAGCAAGCTGTGATGCGCCGTATTCAGTGAGCGAGGACAAGCTCAGGTCTGCTATCTATATCCCAGACACTTTTACCTACGGTAACAAGCTGCCCGTGATTCTGTTTCCTGGTACCGGAACAACCGGATGGACCTCATTTCGGGGCAGCTTCATCCCATTGCTTACCGGTGTTGACTGGGCTGATCCCGTATGGGTTAACGTGCCTGAACTTCTTCTTGGCGATGCGCAGATCAATGCTGAGTACGCTGCATATGCGCTCAACTACATCGCCTCCCTGTCAAAGCGAAGCGTTGCTATCATCGGTTGGTCGCAGGGCAACATCGATACTCAATGGGCGTTCAAGTACTGGCCATCGACTCGCAAAGTCACAACCGACCATGTTGCCATCAGCGCGGATTACAAGGGTACCGTTCTAGCCAATTTCGTTGACCTTTCAGGCATTACGAATACGCCGTCTGTTGTACAGCAAGAAGCTGGTAGCAATTTCATCAAGACTCTCCGCTCGGACGGCGGCGACTCAGGATATGTACCGACAACAAGTCTGTACTCCAGCTTCCTAGACGAGATTGTCCAGCCGCAAGAGGGCACCGGCGCTTCGGCTTACTTGCTCGATGAAAGAAATGTCGGCGTAACAAATGCTGAAGTGCAAAAAGTCTGCGCCGGAAAGCCAGGTGGTTCATTTTATACGCACGAGAGCATGCTTATGAACCCTCTCAGTTTCGCTTTGGCCAAAGACGCGCTCACTCATGACGGTCCTGGGCAGATCTCCAGGCTGGACTTGGGAACAGTTTGCGCGTCGTCTTTGGCGCCTGGACTAGGATTGGAAGATCTTTTGATCACTGAGAACGCAATTGTCATTGCGGGAATCTCTCTTGTCACGTATTCGCCCAAGGTGAAGCAAGAACCGGCGATTAAGGAATATGCTTTGAAGGCAGCACAGACGTGTTAAGTATTGTGGGACGGTTAGTAGTGGAGTCAATTGAAAGGTCAAGCTTGTCAGCATCAGCAATAGGTCTCGTGCACGTTGTATTCGCAACTTCTTGGGACAATCTACGACAAGGGACTGGTCCACAAGGGAGTTATAATTGAGCGACCAGAATATTAAGAAAAGTACACCAGGTATCTCGTCGGAACAAATCTTGTCGTCAATCTGGCAAAAAGTAATTCGCTTGCCTCCATGCCTCCACACCGGATTGAACGAGATGGACCTTTGCATTACAAGTGCAACGCTCTACCACTGAGCTATAGAGGCGGCTCATTTTAGTTATCAACAGCGCAATCAATTTGACTACTTGTCCACTGCTCTTTGCTAAGCTAAGCAGTATCTACGTTGATAGCCAACGTGTTCATGTACTTTTCTCATAGCTTCCACTCGATGGACCTTTTGCAACAACTCACAAGCGAATTTTCCCGTCTCTCTCAATTAACTACACATAACCCATAGCGCTCCCTCTGCCAGAATGATCGACGGCTGAATGGTATCTACTCGCACCTCCCAGTAAATCGTCGAATCAATGTTGGAATTACAGACGGAAATGGAGATAGTCCAGATCGAATTCTTTGCCCATCCACTCCACATCATATCCATGTCCTCTAATATCCTCCAAAAGCCACTCGATGGGTGTTGCATACGAGATATGATGGGTTTCTCCGATAGCGCCCCGGGCACCACAAGTTAGAATTGCCGCGACACGACCATCGTCTCCCATGATACTGGCACCCGAATCTCCCTGCTGAGAGAAATACTTCCTCTTTTCATACTGAATGGAGCCCAGGATGCACCATTCTTCAGAAACCATCGGCACGCCTCCAACAACTCTTCGGACGACAGACCTAGCTGTGTTTGTGACACCGTGGCTTGCTCCGCTGGCGCTACCATACATGCATACTCGCATGAAATCCTCATCAATAGCAGTCTTTCCCGTCACTTTGGATTCGAAGTCAGGGCATCTCATTTCAGCTTCTGGCATCACACCAGTCTGTGTGAATGTATCAAGCCCGGCGATGCCGAAATGCATTCGCTTTCGTCCTAAGATTACATCGTGCTGTAGCATGAATTCGGGGTGAGCAAATAGTGCGTGAAGCCTCGCAGGTAACTTGTTTGCCAACTTCTTCACCAGCGTTTCGTGCTTCTTCTGATCCAGCTCTATCAAAGCCCAGTCGCGGAAGCGGGCCTGCGAAGAACTGCTCAACCCGAACTTTGGTGAAAAAAGGACGTGGCCGACAGTTCGCGACTCCATTGACTCGAAAGGTTCGAGTCGCTTCAGGGTATTCTCTTTCTTGACCTTGTCACTACGAATGTATTCGATCTCTTCTTCGGGGACTGGTGTGAAGGACTCGCAACTCTGGATCGATAACTGATCACTACCGATTCGGTCGCGGAGAAATTTCGTCATGTTTTGGTACGTCTTGTTTCCAGGCTGGATAATACCTCGACTGTTGTTAATTTCGTGACAAAAGTCGATGTTCTCCTCCTCTGGTCCGACGACGACATGTCGGCAGGTCAAAGCAACGACAGTTTCGGTATTCCGGATTCTGAGGTAAAGACCCTTGATGCCCTCACGTGTTGGATTTTGAGAGGGGGCAATTTTGGTACCCAGTAGCTCAGAGACCTGGATACTTTCCCTTTTATAACCCTCTTCTTCAAGAGTCGGAATGTGCGGAGTGAGTTTTGCTATCGACGGTTCACTATATTCGGTTAGCATAAATCTAAATTTGGCGTTATGAGCCTTACCTTTCTGTTTGATCCTGATCACTCGAGCAGCACTGGGTGATTCTGGACTCCTTGATCTCAACATCAACGTCTTTGATGCCGTGTTCTCGCAGAATTTCACGGCATTTGAGGGCCACGGCTCTTCCGTTCGACCACGCTGTCGATTCAGGCTCTACCGATACGAAAAGGATGACAGGTCGAACAAGGTGTCGGTCCTTGTAATGTGTGGAACTGCAACGGAGGATGTCGATAGCGTTCCAGTCGATGTCCGCGACGGCTTCAAGAATGTTACAACGCAGTGGACCCGTAGAGTCATTCCATAGTGGAACAACAGCGTGCTTCTCGACAGGGTCAAGTATTCGTCCGTATTCATCAAAGTCAGATACCGGACCGTCCCATGGAGTGGTGGTAAATCGCGCGACCAGGTTTGGTCCACCTGGAAGCCCTCTATAGTAGACACAGGATTCCTTTCGACTCGGGGGGGCGGCGGGTACTTCGTTCATTTTCAGTAAGATTTTTGATCAAAGGTGTGAGGATGAGTGCTGGTGAAAGAGAAGGAAGAGACAGAACGGATGAAAGAGTTATTAAGAAAGTAAGTTGTGACTTTTAAAAGTAAAACGAATGAATCACAGGGTATAAAAGTTTGATTCTTCTGTTAATGCCACTGGCATCTGTTTGTTCCACCGTGAGTCACGACCTGGCGGTGTTCGTAGTATGTTACACAAAATTGTGCTGCTGCAGTGCAACAGACAATCATTTTTGTGGCCAAAGCTTGTACCAATCACGGCCTCAAAGTACACATTATGAAATAAAGCTATCGGCATGTAGCTCTAACTGAAGTCAATGGAGCTATTATTAGTGAGGGGATAAACTGATAAACCAAACAGACGTTCCTTGAACACGAACTCTATAGTATAAAACAACAGTCAATATGTATTTAACATTCACTTAGACACGATAGAAAACCGGATCTTTTACGAAAGACTCCGTTATAAGCTGAAATGCTAATTCATGACTTGACTAAAGTAATACTCTGCAGAGTCTGGACAATTGGTGATGCATTGGTGGCGAGCAGCACCTTTATAGACAAGACTCTTGTATTCAGTCTCGCTTCCGTATTAATTGATACCTTTGCGCAGTTATAGGTAGATGATATTGACTCATCAGTGTCCAGGTCGTCAGTCTCCTCTGTCGTTTGTTCAAATCTCATGGTATATATAAGCTTGGAACAAACCCCAACCTCCAGCAATTACAAGGATCGATAGCTCAGTGGTATGAGCGAGGGATTGCAGATCCCTAGGTCGCGTGTTCGATCCACGCTCGGTCCTAGCGTTTGCTTTTTGTCAAGTTCAATAATCAACTTTGGTTTTGAGTCGGCTGTCAATTTTTGCCTCCAATCTTGGAGTCGGCGGTCATTCCGAGCAGGATCTGGATTGAAAGCCAGAGCAGCTGACCTGGTCTACTTGGAAAGCTAATTACAAATTATGAGGCGGCAAATTAAACACTCCTTAATCAATTTAGCAGATTTGAATTACCTTTGTTGACTTTTGTGAAAGCATGGTCATATCCTATCATCACTAATTCCGGTGTTGGTGAGACTACTTGATATACATGGTGACAGAGATCGTGACGCTGGGTAGCAAGTTGGCTTCGGGATGCATGTTCACAATTAAGAACCCGCTCAAAGACGGCTTTGGGGGGCTGGCGCAACGGTAGCGCGTTAGATTCCAGCGAAGCATCTTCAAGTTTCTGTTGAAGAGATCGTGACTCCTAAAGGTTATCAGTTCAAATCTGGTGTCCCTCATTTTTGGCCATCCGCAGTTTTCTTGTCAGGGCAAGGCTCCACCCAACTCCACTTACATTCGATGAGAGCTTGGTCAGTTGACGCGATAGTTATGTAACGATGGGCGTAGTGCATTGTTCATCGTCGATCAAAGCTCACGGCATAGAGAGGGGCTGATCAGTCACGACGAGGATGGAATGAGCCTTGGATCAATGAGTCTAAGTGCATGTGTCTATGTACGTCTAGAAGGAAGAGGGAAAGTCTAACAAAGAATTAAATAAATAGTTAAAGAATGTTTCAAGAAGCCTCTACATCAATATCAACCTCATATGTGGAACTCTCATTCTTCTCTCCCGTGATGATATCATGAGCAATCTTCTCGGCCAACGCATACACGGTACCGACGGGATGGCCAGGAATGAGAACAGGGAAAGCAGAGGCATCGACAACTCGCAGTCCCTTGACACCATACACACGGGCCTTGGAGTCAAGAACAGCCAGGTCATCCTCCTTCTTGCCCATCTTGCAAGTACAAGCAGCGTGCCAAACCGTCATAAGAGTGTCACGAAGAACAGCAAGAATCTGTTCATCGGTCTCGTGCTGTTCTCCAGGGTACACCTCCTTAAGAACAGTGTCCTTGAGAGGAGTGGACTTGGCAATTTCTCGAAGACGACGGAACAAAGCGACGGCAACTTCTTGGTCGGCCTTCTTGGTGAGGAAGTTGGGGTTGATGAGAGGAGCGTCGGTAGTCGAGTTTGTTCGAAGAGTGATGTTGCCACGAGATAGAGGGGCGACCAAGGCACCGTTAAGACTGGTGTACTTCTTTCCATCGGTTGGCTGCTGCAGGACAGGGAATTGCCAATCCTCGGAGTAGACGTTCAGAGGAATGATCTCCATCTCAGGCCAGTCATCAGGGAAGGTCGCAAGATCTCTGAGAGTCTCATTGGAGAACTTGGAACGATACTTCTCAGGAGCCTTCTCCCAGCCCAAGAGCTCGACCTGGTTGGATGTCAAAGGACCCGCTTGCTGCTGAGCATAGGCATCAAGCGCGCCTTGGAAGATAGTGTCGTTATTGATGGCTGCGCTAAGAGTGTCCTCAAGACCTTGAACTTCAAATGAGGGGCCAAAGAGGACGTGATCCCAGAGGTTCTGGCCAACTCCAGGAAGATCGGCAACAACAGGAATGTCAAGTTCTTCCAGATGCTGCTTGGGTCCAACACCAGAAACCATGAGAACTTGGGGGGACTGGAAAGCACCACCACTAACAATGACCTCCTTCTTGGCCTTGAGAGTATAATCGATACCAACGGAGCTGACCTCAACACCAGTAGCCTTCTTGTCATCATCGAAGGTCACCTTCTTGGCAAGACTCTCGGTGTAGACCTTAAGAGTCTTGAGCTTCTCACTCCGAGCAGTCTTGACAAAGTCATCGGAAGCACTGCGTGTCGCGGTCTTGGGCTGAACGGTTGTTGTGGTGTATGAGTAGCCGAGAAGACTGCCACTGCTGAAACCATCGATACCCTTGAATCCAAGAGACTTGAGTCCCTTTTCCACAGCAACGGCCCAAGAGGGGACGTAGTTGGCGTAACTGATCTGGAGAGGACCCTTCTCCTTGGAGAATGCGGAAGGGTCATAGTCGGTTGTCACGTTGCGCTTCTCATTATCAGGTGGTGTGAATGAGGGGCTTTTCTGGAAGTGAGGCAACATCTGTTCCCACCTGATTTATTTCAGTGAAAGTTCGTCCAAGTTTCAGGTCGGCACTTACGTATAGCTATCATCTCCGACATCCTCAGCCCACCTGGCCATAGTGCCGTTGGTTGGTCGGTGGTAGACCAGAAAGTTGAGCTGAGATGAGCCACCAAGCACCTTTCCGCGAGCATAGTGAATCTCGCGATCATCAGCGCCTGTCTGAGCTGTAGTCGTGAATCTCCAATCGCGAAGCGGGTTGGAGTCCAGAAGACTTGCGCCACTGCCAGCCGTCACTCCACCAGGCGATGTCGCGAGAATAGGCTTGGAAATCTCGAGAAAAGGTCCAGCTTCAACAATAGCGACACTGTAACCAGCCTTGGCGAGTCTGTAGCCAATGGTGTTTCCCGCTGTGCCTCCTCCTACGACAACGTAGTCGTATTCGGCGTCGACACCAGGGATGCCACCCAACTCGCCAAGGTGCCCAACTTTGAATCCATCACCAGCATAAGCAGACTTGATGATATGCTGCAAGGGGTCGAGAAGTGTACTGATGAAAGGAACCTCGGGACGAGCAGTGACACTGGTCGAAAGGCTGAGCGCCAAGAGCGAAGGTGACAAGACGTTGCAGCGCATGGTGACAGACGATCTGGACGAGAAAGTTTGTGTGCAGATCTCAGAAACGAGGAGGGATTGATGCTACTCTTATATCTACTTGGACTAGGGTTCACTAGCTGCCTGTCAAACCCATCAAGCATTTACCTAGCAGCCCAATGTCATATCACCGCGGACGTTACACCGTCCCGCAGTCATTATCGGTACCAAAGTCCGTGCTGACCCGCGGCGTTGACGCTACTTGTCAATTAAAGTGAAGGTTCTGAATAAAGTCGGAGGGTTTCTGAGTCAGCGGTGATAACAAGACGAGATAAATGTCTCAGCTCAGGGTCTTGGGATATGCGGTGACGGACAAGGGTTATTTGTCATGTCAATGCGTAAAAGGAGGGTCGGGAGCCTGCCACGACAGGTAATGCACTTCAATAGATTCACAATAGTCAGGAAAAAAGAGTACTAATGGAGACTGTAGCACGTTTTGGTCAAACTAAGCTTGTTATCCGAACCTTTAGAGTTTCAACAATGTGGGCGAGGAGTCCACTAGAAGCTATGCAAGCAACGTTTTTGAGCAATAACAAGGATTCATATTCCAGCTCGACCTTGGCACGTCGAGTTAAATTGTCTAGTCATGAGCCTTATGCAGCGGCAGAGCCCGTCTAGTTCAGCTTGCATATATCACTCGGGCTAAGGGCCCGGGGTCGTTCCGCGTCGTTCCACTGATCACCAGTAATTGAAAAGCACAGACTGCCGATCCCTTCTCTGAAAGAATCACCATGCATTGTGATAACGAAGCAGTTCACGTGCGGTAAATCATCTGTGTGTGCGTAAGCGTTCATCCGGTTTTTTTTTTACTTTCCCAGATCACGGATACTGATTTCAAATTCGGAGGCTTACATGTCATATGATGGAATGATAGGATCGGTCAGTGTGCTGCAAAACCCCGGCTTATGCGCTGAGGATCCGGAACCGCACTACCAAATGCCGTAACGCCGATCTTCCTCGGCGGAGCGACCGCTAAGCCTGAAGGGTTTGTCTTGCGAGGAGGAAATCCAGTTTTTGATGGTCTTCCGGACTCTTCCCCGTTGCCGACCCCGTCTGCCGTGTGGGCTCCTCGGGAGCCAAATGTCGGGGAACGCAAAGGTGTGCCGCCTGAGCGAGTCATGTGTATAGCTGGGGCTTCTAAGACTGCATGCATGGCTTGTACAATATCACTTCTCATCGGATTTCCCACGTTGGCGCTGTAGGGCGCATTTGACAGTTCGTCAGATTAAATGATGACTGTTTGATAGATGACGCCAGAAGGGGACCAAAGGCTTGGTCCTGGAATGAGCGCCACTCAGCGGATCTAGCTTTTTTGAGGCATAAGCTATATGTCCCGTGATTTCGGGTAACCTTCAGAAAGACCACCACATATAGAAGCTCTATGATAGAGTACCTATCTTATATGAAGTTAGTCAATAAGCGGTGACTGATTCACCACTTCGGCGAAGAGCAAGCCAGCAGCATCTCCAAAATAATTGAGTCCCAATGCGCAAAGGGCTATTTCTGACTCATAATGAGGACAGTACGATTCTTATGCCCGCTCTGGTAACGGACACCGCTTCGTCCTGTCTTTCAACTTTTACACCATTATCCTACGTGGCATGGCATTGGCAACTCAACGGACTATGAACATACCAGGCTTCTACAAATTAAACCCACGACCAAGGCACGCGTTCTTGAACCCAATATTCAGTTCCTGAATGAATTATGCATGAAGCTAATATCGGGCCCATGTTAAAAGGGGTTCCGGGGTAGCACGTTTTGAGTATATTAATAGCTCAATATCGCATGTTTTATAGCCCTTTGACCATGATATTATATTTCAGCAGAGTATACCCTATAGAATAATAGCATAGCAGCCTGATAAAGTACTGTCAGCTGAACTCTATTTCACTCGTCTTGATTGACCTTTTAAGGGATGCCGTATTCTGCCAATCACTTCTAAGCCGGGGCATTGTTCCCATCACCCAGTAGAATCTGGTAAAGGAAATGACGACGTGCGATAGTAGTATCAAATCTGGACGAAACGCCTACCAAAATTTATTTATCTTAATTCAGTTCTCCCGAGGTGATATGAATCCGTTTTCGAGGTATATTCGAGCATTTCTTTCTTCTTTTATTTCCAAGAGGGAGAGGAATTGCTGGACTGAACCTCGATGTCTTTCCTGTCATACGCGAATAACAACAACGAATGAGAACACGATCCGTCGGAAACAGACAAGGATCTTACAAGAACCAACTGTCGAGTCTCCGGTCTTCATGCCCATTGGCCGCTCAAGTCACATTCTCGATATCTCCGCTCATCAAAAACTGACCCTTTTCCGAAGCACGAGTCGCGGGCTCGGGTATCGGCACAATACTATATAGCTCGTTCAACCGTGTTTTCAATCGCAAAGGGATAATTACAACCTCCCATTAAGGTATTTAGTATCTTGTTATCAGTCATCAGTCCTATTATTTATGACATCAACCTCATGTTCATGAGAACAGCTTTGCGGATTTCTCGGATAATGCCAGGAATACATTTGCTCGGCGTGCAGAAGTGAAGACCGTTCGTAGAGCTCCCCCTCATGCTAACGGATTTATCGCGGGCTTACGACAACCTCGGTGACATTTCCGTGTTAGGATCAGCGAACCCATTGGTCGAGGAAAAACAACTGTAATCATTGACATAAAATCATGCTGAAGTGAACGGATAGAGTCCGTGATAGAAAGCAACTGTCTAATTTCGGGATAGTTTGGCCACGACACAGATTACCCATTAACTGGTCATACATCATCTTACCAAAAACTCCCTTGAACAGCTCGTAATGGCGTCAAAGAAACCCATCGTTCTTCGCATTGGCGAGGATATCAAGTATAATCATAACTTTTACAAAAATGTCTTTACTAAAAGATTTGATGTGGTTGCGAACCAAGAACCTGACAGAGAATCGTTTATCAAAGCACTGAAAGAAAGCAAGTGAGTTCTTTATAGCACCATGGCTGACTTTCTGAGACAATGCTGATACGTTGCCAGATATGGACAATTCTCTGCGATATATCGTCCGCATTTCCAGACTGGTGGTGAGATGGGCCAATGGGATGAAGAGCTTATATCACTTCTGCCACCCTCAGTCCGAATCTTTGCGTCGGCTGGAGCAGGCTTCAACTGGGCTGATGTCGATGCGCTGGGTCGTCGCCGTATCTGGTACGCCAATGGAGCCGGTGCCAGTGATGAAGCCGTATCCGATACTGCCCTGTTCATGATCCTGTCTGTATTCCGAAACTTCTGGCTTTCACAGCGTGGTGCACGAACTTGTGACCCAGCGGAGTTTCAGAGGATGCACAAACTGATAGCGACCATTTCTTACAATCCTCGAGGTCATGTCCTCGGTATCGTCGGCCTTGGTAACATCAGTAAACTAGTGGCTCGCAAAGCAGGTTTAGCTCTAGGAATGAAGATTCACTACTACGACGTGGTTCGCTCGCCACCAGAGGTGGAGGAGGACCTTCAAGCGACGTATCATTCATCTCTCCACGAGCTACTGGGCATTGCGGATTGCATCACTCTACATACTCCGCTCAACGCTGATACTCAAGACCTTATTGACAAAGAAGCATTTGCCGCCATGAAAGATGGCGCGAGACTTGTCAACACAGCTCGAGGCCAGATTGTCAATGAAGATGCGCTGATTGAAGCGCTCAAGAGTGGCAAGATCTCGGCTGCTGGTCTAGATGTTCATTACCACGAACCTCAAGTCTCGAAAGAACTTGCAGCTATGGATAACGTCACGCTAACTTGTCACAATGGAGGAGCGGCCATTACAACTAGAATTAATTTTGAGCTGATGGCCATGGAAAATATTCTGAGGGTAGTGGATGAGAATGGGGAGTTTTGTGGCGAGCCGACTACGGCAGTGAACCGCAAGGCCTTCGAACAAGCTTCTTCGTAAGCTTTCTTACACAATTCAAGCTTCAAATTCATTCATTTCTTGATCGATGCCGTGCATATGTCGCTAAAATACATGCTATTCCTACATAGCTGTCCAATACGTAACTCCGTACCAACTGACTAAGGCTATCGAAGTCCCCTGTCCAGGACGACCAACCCCGTGAGGCATTCCAATACAAGTCTTCGATAGCCTTAGATTAGCCTCGGTCCACTCTTACCAAGACTACTATGGACGCAAGGGAGTGGTACGGGGCGTATTCCCGGAAGCATACAGCCTTCCAGCCCGGACATCAACCCGTCTAGCAACCTGGAATTCTGTTCGACGAGTCGGTCATCCGTCCGACTGGCGGATCAACTGCTACAACCGAGCTTGTAACCATGTCCAGAAAGGATCAGCTCATGGGCATGATCATCCGCTACCCCAGGTTTACCCCGCAGGAACAAGAGCTTCGACCCAAGTAGACGGGTTCTGTTGCGAGGACATATAAGTTACCCAGAACTGATCATCAAATTGGACTTGATCTGGTCATAGCTTCTTCATCACCTTGACCAGCGAGCTTCCAAACATGTTCAAGGCGGTGACCGAGTTCTTCAGGCCAAAGGCCACTAAAACCTTGCACTACGCTCATCTCAAAAACAACACACATCCAACATGGTACAAGGACTCGGGTCTGCGTAAGAATGTCTGGCACTGCGTCGGCTTCTACTTCGCCGTGTTCTACCTTGGCTTCGACGCATCTCTCATGAACGGTCTCCAAGCGATCCCCCAATGGGAAGAATACTTCAACTATCCATCCGGAAACACACTGGGTCTGATTTCAGCCAGTCTTTTCCTCCCTGCCATCGTCACCCCCTTCGCAGCGTCATGGATCAATGGACTTTGGGGAAGGAAGTGGTGTTTAGCTGTTGGTTCAGTGCTGTTAATCCTCGGTGCATTCCTTAACGCCTTTGCGAAGAACATCGGAACGTTTATTGGTGGTAGAGTGATTATCGGTGCGGCTGGACCTTTTGGAAAGATCACCGGTATCGCACTGCTTCAGGAACTGGCGCATCCTCGTCTGAGACCATATATTGCGACCGCGTATTACAGCAACTACTATGTTGGCCAGATTGTCGCTGCGTGGTTTTGCTATGGCACATTGTCTTGGCCAGATACCGAGTGGAGATGGCGAGCACCCTGCCTGTTCCAAGCTTTTGCTCCAGCCGTTGTCCTTGTTCACCTTCTTTTCGTACCCGAAAGCCCTCGATGGCTCATCGACCACGACCGATCCGAAGAAGCTCTCAAAGTTCTTGCTGACGAACATGCCAACGGCGATCTCAACGATGAGTTGGTTCGATACGAATTTGAGGAGATTTGTCAAGCTCTCCAGCTAGAGAAGGAGAACAATAACTCAAAGTACAGCGACTTCCTCAAGACTCCCGGCAACCGACGCCGACTCCTTGTTCTTGTGACCATGGGCACAGGTTCCAACTGGGTCGGCAATGGTATCATCGCTTATTATCTGTCGCCAGCCCTCAAGCTTGTCGGCATCACTTCATCCAGCGCCATTGCTGGCATCAACGGAGGCATGGCGATCTGGTCTCTCATTTGGGCGTATGCAGGAGCCATGAGTGCTGAGCGTCTTGGCAGACGCACGCTTTGGATCACAGGCACAGTTGGTATGTGTATCGCTTATACAATCATCACTGGCCTTAGTGGTTCCTTTGCTGAGAATCCATCACACGGCGTCGGTATTGCTGTGGTTCCGATGATGTACCTCTTCAAGACGTTTTACTGCATCAGCTGGTCGCCATTACCATTTGCGTATGGTGCTGAGATTCTTCCGTATAATCTCAGATTGAAGGGTTTGAGTATTGAATTGAGTGTTCAGAGTGTTGCGCTAGCTTTCAACCAATGGGTAAACCCTGTTGCACTCGACGCAATCGCGTGGAAATAGTGAGACCATCAGACAGTACTTTCTCGAGACATCGTTAACCCGATATAGTTACATTGTTTACATCGCGGTTATCGCTATGTATCTCGTTCTTATCCTATTCTTCTTCCCTGAGACAAGGTATGTTTCTCTTCACTCTTACACTTGGATTTTCGCTGACCATCCCAGAAATATGACCATTGAGGAGGTTTCTGTCCTCTTTGACACAGGACGAAAAGGTGATGCGGCGGCAGCTACTAGCAAGTTTCATAATAACCAGTCGAAAATGGACGACATGCTTGATGATGGAGATGATGCCGATAAAGAACCTACTGTTTCGCGAGTCGAGAGAGCTTAACTGGATTATCAAACCTCGTCATAAGCGAGGGGAAGAATGGATATTGATTGCACGTGGAAGAGTCACCTTGCCTCCACCTCGACATGCATCTCTCACCTTGCTCATTAATAGTATATGAATGATATCACAATGTCTCCTGGGTTAGGAGCTGCCCAGTCAATCTGCCTGCTAGAAACTTTTCACGATTGAGTCGCTGGTCGTTTATAACATAGTCAGAGTAGTAATAGGTGGAGTGAAATGAGTGACGATCCATGTTAGCTTCATGCGGCACAGTTGCAGTTGGTGGTCAAATATGGGGAGGTTGGGGATGACAATGGGAATAACTCAACAACGACGATCAGAACCAAAAGCTCATCACAAACAACTGGCCCGTGATGAATCCGGACAAGCTCATGACCTGTCCCTCAACTTATATCGGTGTCATAGTATTGCAGTTAGCATCAAGCGCTATTGTCCACGCGATCAACAGTTTCGTCATCAAGCATAAAAAGGAAGTTTCCCCAATCATGACCCCTGTCAAATAAGCTGCAAGGCCCTCAATCCGCCATTCCCGTGTGAATTTCTAAGCGAGCCAAGATAACGACTCTCGTATAATGCAGCAGGCGTCATGGATGGGATGCATTGGGGGCACACTGAGTGGTGGTCACTGGCATTAATGTTCTGCCGGAATAACAAGACACCAATGAGCTTACACCACGAGATCTTACTTGCATCGGATGGCCTACATACCTGCATTGTGTTCTTATGAGGGTTGTTAAGATGATGTCAAAGGAGGGAAATGGCCATTGTTGGCGAGGGTATTTATTTGGCTGATATTCTCATTCGACGCCACTTTCTGAGTTCCCGAGGCTTTATCGCGTAGTCTAGATCTCAACACCATCTTGCAGCCCAGCTGACATCAGCCTTGTTCGAAATGCATTCTCCGATTTGGAATACGCTAACCTTTTTGACGGCGCTTATGGCAACGTCCATTTCACCAGCGTCTGCTCTTCCCAACATCCGGGTTCTGCCACTCGGCGACTCCATCACAAAAGGCACCGGCTCAACTGGATTAGTTGGATACCGTCTCCCATTGCGACAGAAGATTTTGAATCAAGGCGTCAAAGTCAATATGGTCGGTACATTAAAGAATGGTGACATGGTGGATGGACATCACGAAGGTCATAGTGGGAAAACGCTAGCCGACATCAACGGCTACTGGCAGAAGCCAATACAAGCCCGTCCAAACGTCGTTCTCATCCACGCCGGTACAAACAACATGGACCTAGGGCAGGATCTCGATATAGCTGCATCCATTCTCGCAGATATCGTCGACGGGATCTTTAAAGTCGCACCAGATGTCACAATCTGTCTCGCGCCGGTGATTTGGGCCAACGATGAGGAGATGCAAGCAAACACAGATAAATTTAATCCTCAAGTGCGGTCACTTATCTCAGCGAGGCAGAAGACGGGAAAACATATTCTTGAGGTGCCGATTGACATTAAAAAGGAAGATCTTGGCGATTCCAAACATCCGAATGATGATGGTTATGAGAAGATGGCGAATGCTTGGTTGAAGGCGATTTTAGAGGCTGATAAGAAGGGTTGGCTGAAGATGCCTGTTACGATGAGTCCTGAAGATGCGCCAGGAACTGGGCTTGGAGCGTAAAACATGATGGCGATGAATGTATCGCAATGGTGACTGCGTACGTAAGTGGATAGAGACATGCTTATTTCAGGTCATAACTCTATCTGTACGGGATACGAAAATGGACACTGTTCTCCCATGAAAGTGAGTGATGATTGGCTCTGCGGGGTGGCTTGTGCATGTTGCGGAGCGGAGGTGCAGATAAATCCGGAGTTTAGCGTAAAAGCATAAACTCCGGAATTGTTATCACCAGACGTGGCGTCAGCATCAGTTACATAAAGACACGACCCACGCCAAATTCATCCCTCAATCATCATTCAGTCACCTTGATCATATCAAAGCTAAACGCCATGGCAACAAAGTCTCTCGTCGTCGGTGGAACTGGCGGTATTGGCTACGGCATCGCCTGTCGCCTCGCCGCCAACTCCCCCTCATCGACCGTCATCATCAGCGGTCGCACTGAGCCAAAGAACATTCCCCACTCCAACATCCAGTTCAAGCAATTAGACGCGTCATCAATGCGTGCTATCAAAACTTACACCGATGAACTCAAGGTGTCGCAAGATCGGTTCAGTACCCTTGTTCTCTCGCAGGGCATTCTCACCACCGCGGGAAGAACAGAGACACCTGAAGGCATTGATCGTAAGATGGCGCTTCATTACTACGGACGGCAACTTCTCATCCGAGAACTTCTTCCTTCGCTCACAGATGACGCCAAGGTTTTGATCGTGCTTGACAGCACTGGCGGAAGTCCTGATAAACTGAATTGGGATGATCTTGATCTCAAGAACAACTTCAGCCTTGGAAACGCAGCGACCCACTGCCTCTCAATGACAGACGCTATGATTCAGAGCTATGCAGCAGAACAAAAAGCTGAGGGAAAGAATCGACATTTCGTTCATGCGCTACCCGGTATTGTCAACACGAATATCATGAACGGGCTTCCTTGGTACATGCGTCTGCCTTTCACAGGCCTAGCCTCTCTCTTGGGTGTTTCGCCTGACACCTGCGCTGAGTATATGCTGAACGGTGTCGATGAAGCCGTCAAGATCAAGGACAAGAATTACGCGTTTGTGAGTCGGAAGGGAAAGGTTTTTGAGAAGCCGGCTTGGAGTGAGGAGCAGATTCGGAAAGTGAGAGATCATACATGGCAAATTGTCGATGGTGCATTGGTGAAGACTTGACTCTGACAACAGGGTCCGTGAGATATCTATTTATGTACTTTCATCTGTATTATAGGCCTTACGAATTTGAACACCTTGTGTTTGTCAATCGCAAAGAGGGCTGCACCAAACCCAGTGAAAAGAAGCCAACGGTCAATGCTGGCAAAATGGTAAGCTGTGCGTCCTAGAGATAAATCTTTACTAACGTCTCACTAAATGACAAAAAGGAAGTCGGTGCGATAACTTCAGGAATAACTTGCCCCGTACTGGAATCGAACCAGTGATCTTATCATTTCGTGGTGTTTTACTAGTGATACGCTTTACCACTGAGCCAACGGGGCTTTGTGCTATTGGATGAGATCCACCTCCCCTGACACAGCTCATGGACGCGACACTACTGCATCCAGGTGATTCTTTGTCCAGATCCCTTAGTATTGTCCCAAGTTGCTCTGATTAGAGTAGAGAAATTCATTCAAGACAGACAATCTTTTGCCCCATGTTATTATCATCTGATCTTGGCTACGAAGACGTGAACGGTGATCACGTCACGCTTGTACAATCTGTAGTAGTGGCTTTATCGCGAGATCTTTCTCACAGGGCTGAATACTAACAAGTACAACATCCAAATTGTTCAACGTATGCGTAGCCTAGCTTATGTGGACTTGCAGAAAATATCTTTACTTCTTTGTTATTGACACAAGTGCTCATGGGGGCGCTGTAGCAGAATTACGAGTATTGTCTTGGTAACCATAGGGTAGCAAAGACTTCAACAGTGTTCCATTACGCGGTCGCTCACGACAACGCGACACAGTCATCTCGACTTGACGCATCAATACAAGAGACCTGGGTTCCTCATAGTCACTAGCTCATAGTCGCAGTGTGTGATTTTCCATAATTTGGATTGTTTCTGAGATGACTTTCAAATGAGCCCCACGTCGCCATGCACTATCAGATCTAGAGCTTGAGACTTCAAAATCACAAGCAACATCTTCGGCAGACAGTGGAGCCAGCCACGGAACAATGGCTCGATCTCTACAGATTGATACGCATCCTCCGCGAGATCTTTGCCCTGTCATCTTATCAATCAGTGCATCACCGACCTCGGATCAGTTGCCAAGCCGGTTATCACGGCTCAGTCCGGCCATCATTGGCCCCGAGAGACGAGCTTCCCTTTTAGGTTATGGGCCCGCATCCAAGGGTCATTTAGTCTGCAGATCTTGCTATTAGCGCACTAACAGCTCAACATACAGTTAAAACGGTGCTATGTTAATCAATTATTGTCGGGTGATCATCAACTTATCGCCAAAAATGCATCTGCACAAACTTGAAAATTCTTGCAGGTCCATCGCCATCCATTGGACTAACCCTTGTACTAACCCTCACAACCGTTTGTCATAGCGTGGGGAGCACTCACCATCATCGCCGGCTCAAGCACCAATTCACGGAGCTTTTCTCAGTATGAATTACGAGTAGAGAGAGACTTTTTATGATTAATACCTCAGAGCCTCGTCCCTTTCCACGATGTCTCCTCACTCATCTCGTGCATCACCAGGGGAGCTACAGCCACTGCTGCAGAACATGGATATCGACAAGAAAAACCCCGATATAGAAGCTGGTAGGGAATCACCCACCATCGAACCAACACTGCCGACCAACAACGTCGATGCTAAGGCTGATGATTACGAGAACCGAAATGTCGGTACTTTGAACCGCAGGCTCAAGTCTAGGCATGTTCAGTTCCTTGCTTTGTCTGGTGCCATTGGCACGGGCCTTTTTGTTGGTAGTGGTCAGGTCCTGTCACTTGCTGGACCCCTCTCTGCGTTTTTGGCCTACACTATCACGGGCTTCAACATCTACTGTGTGTTGAACAGTGTTGGTGAGATGGCATCATGGCTTCCCATCCCTGGCCCCGTCCCCATCTTTGCTGCTCGTTTTGTCGACCCTGCCCTTGGTTTTGCCCTGGCTTGGAACTACTGGTACCAATTTGCTATTGGTGTTCCGATTGAGGTCACTGTCTCGGCTGTCATCGTCAATTACTGGCACCATAACATTCCCCAAGTTGCATTGATCACACTCTTCTACTTCACCATGGTCATTCTCAACTGTCTACCTGTTCGGATATATGGAGAAGCCGAGTTTGTCTTCGGAGCTATCAAGTTATTGACTATCGTCGGTCTCATCATCCTCATGTTCATCATCACTGTCGGCGGCGGTCCAAATGGCGAGGCAATCGGCTTCCGATATTGGCATCATCCCGGCCCCATGAATGAGTACCTCAAAGATGGCGCCCTTGGCCGATTCCTCGCCTTTGTCAAGGTGTTCATCACTGCAACGTTCTCCTACGGTGGTAGCGAAATGGTCGTCATGGCATCTGGCGAAACTGAGAATCCCCGTCGCAACATCCCCAAGGCCATACGCCGCGTCTTTTGGAGAATCGCCATCTTCTATGTCCTATCCATCTTCCTCGTCGGTCTTTGTGTCTCATCCAAAGACCCCAACCTTCTCAACGCTATTAATAAGTCTGCTCCCGGCGCCGCTCAAAGTCCTTTCGTCATTGCCATCCGCAATAGCGGCATCAAGATTCTTCCCTCGATCATCAATGCAGTTATCCTTACATCGGCTTGGTCTTCCGGCAATTCTCTCTTCTACGCCTCCACGCGGGTGCTTTATGCCGCGGCGCTTGATGGTAAAGCACCTCGCATTCTGACTTGGGAAAGATTCGGTGTTCCGTATCTTTGTGTTGCTGTCACCACTATCTTTGGGCTGCTGGTGTATCTCAATGTTAGCAATAGCGGCTCTGAAGTCTTCTTCTGGTTAAGCAACCTCAGCGGTGTCGGAGCGCTCATCATTTGGGCAAGTGTCTCCTTCACCTACCTCCGCTTCTACTACTGCCTCAGCCACAATGGCATCGACCGAAATACTCTACCATTCAAATCGCCCTTTCAACCATTCCTGGCCTACTTCTCCTTCTGCTTCTGCACCATCGTGGCAGTCTTCAACGGCTTCGATGCCTTCTTCCCAGGGCGCTTCAGCGCAAAGACATTCCTGCCCCCATACATCAACATTCCCATCTTCCTTGTTTTGATCTTCGGATACAAGTGGATCAAGAAGTCCAAGTATGTCAAGTATTCTGAGATGGATATTTGGTCTGGCAAAGCGGAGATTGATCGCCTGGAACATACTTGGCCGATCATTCAACCAAGAAACTGGCTTGAGCGCATCTGGTTCTGGATTGCTTGAGAGCATCGGCATAGGCTATGAAAAATGGCGGTGGTTTGTTTTACAGTAGCGCTATGGGTATAGGCAAAGTTTAGACCGATGCTTGTGATAAATTTATACTATGTCAACTCTGAACTTCTACTTTGCCACGGCAAACACTCCAACGCTGCATCTAAGCCCAGGGAATTTGAACACACTAGATTTCTCTTCTATAGTGACAGCAGCCCACCAACAGCCGGCCGAGATTAAACTCCGTTGGAGAACTCCATACAACGACTGCAACTGCCTCTCAAATTCCCCTTTTGCATCACTAGCAGTAGCCGTTTGCATAGACTGATCAGTTTCTCAGAAGAGTTTGCGCGTTCCATGCAACCTTGGGTCCACCCGAGACGCGTGCGTAGTGATGCTCCTGAATAAGTGCCTTGACGTTCTTAGCAACTGAGCCAGGGACTTGAAGTCTAGGTCTCAAAGAGTCAAGCGATAGGAAGTAGGCTGCCAATCCAGCAACGGCGGGCGTAGCTATGGGTGTCAGTAGAGTTCTAACCGGTAGAAGATCAGCACTTACAGAAGGATGTTCCAGTTGATCCTTCACCAGCCTGGTAAGCTGAAGTGCCACTCATAGCAGCGCACTTGACGGCGACTCCAGGTGCAGTGGTTGTGACGAGAGGGCCGCCCTGGGAGAACAGAGCAAGATGTCCTTTGTTATCGACAGCTCCAGTAACAATGATCGGAGTTCGGTCGGCGAAAAGCGATGGATATGTGCTGACATCAATATGATTCTGAACGATGTTAATGTACGATCGAGAGCTAGTATAATCCTCTAGAACTTACGCCAAAATTTCCCGACGAGCTGACGACAACGACATCAAGAGCCTCAAGGTTCTTCAGGAGAATCTCAAGGGCATCTCGGAACCACTTTTCGTTACGATCGACAGTCCAGCCAACCGCTATTCTATTAGCAAATGAATGACCTCAGCCTCGAGATTGTGCTGGGAACTTACAAGCCTTTGAGTTGCTCACGACAGCCTTTCCTTGGAGCCTGTTCTGTTGAACATCTAAGACAACTGCTTGCCAAGCCTTGAGCAGGGACCAAGAAGTCAACTGAAGCTTGACAGCGACGAGATTCGCTTTCGGCGCGACTCCAACTGTGCTACCAAGAGCCTTGGATGCACAGCAGGAACCATGGCCGTCAGGGTCATTCTCACCAGAGGCGCCCTTGGAGAAGATCCACCTCTTAGTGCCAGGCGACGAAGTGAACTCCTGTGTTGAAGCTGGTCAGTCGCGTCATTACATAGTCAGGTTAGCAGCGGCTTACTTTGTGCTTAAGGTTGAAGCCTTCATCAAGGACATAGATAGTGACACCTTGACCGGCCTTCTCATCATAAGTGTAGCCAGAAGCCTTCTTTCCAGGGGCAGTAGAGAACATCTGAAGTTCAGGCTGAGCCTTTTTGTCGGTCTTGAGAGCGCGTTTGGAAATGCCGGACGGTTTCACCTGGGTCTTCAGCGGTGCATCAGGAGCAACTGAACCAATCTTGTCCGCACGGTTAATGGAGGCCTTTTATCATAATACTGTACTTACAATAGTATTTTTATTGATAGTGGCAACCTGGCTTGCGCTCAGCGTAGCGTACCAAGCTAGAAGCTTGCCGTTGACATCGGTGAGAGTGTCCACCTTGGTCTTGCCGGCCTGCGACTGAAGACTTTTGGTGAATGCTTCGACGTCTTTCTTGACTGCATTGGCCTTTGGGTAGATAATGTAGTTAGCAGAGCTACTGGGAGCTCGGCCCTTGATGATTGAGAAGTCAGAGCTTGGTTCGAGAATTGCATCCCTCACTACCGACTCGTCGTTTCCCACAGGAGACGCAGCAGCTGAAGTGACTAGGACTAGGCCTATGAGCTTGAAAAGAGTGAATTTCATGTTGTTGAGTAAAGAGCGTAGTGTAAATAGTGAATGTAGAATGAATGTAATGAATGTGCTGTAGTTGTTGACTGAGAAGACATCCTAATGGCATTATATAGAACTTTTGATCAGCAACTGCCGATGTCAGATCTCGTATTCATGAAGAGCGCATGAACTGGTCCAGTTCCAGACTCATGAGATTCAAGAATAGAGTTGCCGACTTCCCTAACGACTAGAATTTTTGAGGTTATCCCAGCTGAAGTCGTCAGCTCTCACTTGGGATCGACGTTTGGAAGAGCGTTTACAGTTTGTGGCATAATCCCTGCCTTCGATCTGGTTGGATTGCAAAGATTCTCTCGTAGAAATTTAAGGTTTCTCCTTAATATCGATCGAAACGCGTCAATCCACTGTTCCTATATCGAGGCTATAGCTAGAAAACAAGTTGAGTCTCAAAGCAGTTAGATTCTGGAGTAAAATTTATCCTGCTACTTTGACTTGAGACTATGCAGTTCAATATGCGATCAATGCATCTCTGCAAGCTTCGGGACTGGAGACACTGCTTCTGGAAGGTGGTGTTCGTTTGCCAACCTGTTCCTGAAACAAACCCTGGAATCCTCGGTCCGACACCGAAGGGGCGCCCTTCAAACCCCTAGAGTTCAGCAGTTACACTTTTTTGAGAGAATAACGGCAATTTCCGTATGTTGTTATGCTTTGATACAGCAAGGGAAACTTGTGAGACCCTCAGTAGGAGAGTAAAGAAAACTGGGGACCTCGATCCTAAATGACGAAAAGAACTAGGATATTCGGCATGAGTTTAGGATGTCATTTTCTGAGTCTATTTTGGCCCGTTATATTAAGAACAGATACCTTTTTGCTCTCCGTAACTGGAGGAAAAAGTCTATTATTTCGATCTCGGCAGAAACCTCATTTATTTATCCGGATGTGAAGCAGTTTCTCCACCAATCACAACTCCTGTTGCTATACTCAGAAGCACTTTGCTATCACTATGAGATTAGAGATGAGTGCTAAATAGAATCATGCACTATATATACTATTCAAATCCTGAGAACGAGTCTACTTTCAGTCCAAGTAATAAACGCTGTTTCTGCTACTCTCAACATCCTTCTCGTCATCCTCACGTTTCGCCTTCTTAATCAGCTTGCCCCTCCAAGCCTGAACATCCTTCTGGACGACCCAACCCAACAACAGAATCGTGAGCGGCTTAGCAACGCACCAGTAGACATAAAAAAGAGGCTCACCAGCCGCAAAGTCACCATTCATGGATAGAATAGATGCTGCAACGGTGCACGGCACAGCAACTGTCGCGATCTTGCAAGCTGGCCCGAGCTTCTAGCTGTACGGTTCACTGCTGCAGCCTGCTCGTTGGCAGCTTTTGTCTGCGTGTAAGAATCGTATGCTTGAATTCTTGTTGCAAATGCTTCGTCCATTGCCGCTCGCTGGGCGTACATGGTCATGTTACCAAAGAGAAGCTCATCTAAGACCTTTATGTGATCTTGGAGATGGCTCCAGCATAGTGACTCTTGTGATATTTGGATGCGAAGTCTCTCAATGGTCTGTGAGGCCAGGTAGTGTGCATCATCGCAGCGAAAAGCCTCATGGACTCGTCGGACTTCAAATGCCGCTATCTGTAGCATCTGACGTGAGCGTCGGAGTTTCTGGTAATCCGCAGCAATTGTCCGAGTTCGCTCAATCAGGAGGTTGGGGCTCTTGACATCTAGTGCCTTTTGGCTTTTCGCGACCGAAGATGTCCATACTGTCTGGTTTTGTTTCCAGTAGGAGGTAATTTGGTCTTCCCATTTACAAAGTACAAAATTGCGTATGATAGTAGTCACGAAGAAAGGGTCATCAGTAGTGATGATCTTCTTGTTTTCGTATGCCTGCACGGTCACGTCCCATAATGAGAGTTGCTGCGGGTAAATGCGTCGATTGATTGAACTCCTGGACTCTGATATCACGTAACAGTTCGATTGCGATATCGTGGTTTGACTCTCGCCGATCTTTTCTAGGCCGTATGGACTTGGTATTACAGGGTTTGGCTCACCTTCAGGAAGAAGACAACCCTTAAGCGCGTCCATTAAAACGAGCGCTAAGATAAGAGGTCTCAGTCAATCTAAGTAGTCAATACCAGAAAGAGAAACGTACCTACCCATCCGTCAAGAGTGTATTTCCCCAAAAGGAAATGCAGAGGGCCTCGTTGGTGAGCGTAGTCTCTGAGGTCAGCATGAACTCAAGAGCGCGAGGACGGCTGCCACTGTAAGAGGTAAAGTACCAGTTTCCGGAATTATCAGGCAGCTCGGTCCATATAAACGAAAACTGCGAGGGTGCTTCCACTTTCCAGTATGTAGAGTCTATAGAGTCAAAGCCTGAAGGGTTGATAAGCCTAAGCCGTGATTCTGGGAGATAGTGGGATGTCCAGAACTCATGAGGTATGTCAAGCTTGACACCCAGAGCCTCAGCTATCCTGGCGTCCATACCTTCCATGAGGGTTAGACTTCGCGGAGGGTTCTCAGAGGGCTTTTTATCTAAAGCCTGTTCGATATCCAGCCAGAGCTGCTGGGTATCGTTGCTACGGTCCAGACGGGGAGATTCGGACCTGAAATTTCCAGCGTCGAAATAAAAGACACGGAGTTGTGATCCCCAGCCATGATCACGATCTTGCCACGGATGAAAGGGGTATGAGTATGATCCCAATATGTACTCCATAGCATCTCGGTATTCTCGTATCTTATTGACAGTTTCTTTAAGTTCAGGGCTCGCGGGGATCCCATCTACCAGGGACGTCTGATCATCTGTTGACTAGCATTTCGAAATATTTATACCTTCGGCTCCTGCTGGAGCTATTAGTTTCTCGAAGCCAGACATGGCTTATGACAACAATCGGTAATAAGGCCTTGCTATATTTTGATCGACTAGGAGGGGAATACGTGAAGTTGCAAGAGAAAAATACCGTCAGCTTCAAAGGAGCGTAAGTAGAGATAAATAAGCGCGGAGGGCATCAAAACCACAGGTTGATACCCTCTGCATTTCGACCCAGAGCTGAAAAGCAAGGGTTATATTACGAGATCTGATTATACAAGGCGCGAGAATCATTTGTCGAGTTCCACTACTCCAGGAGACAAGATCTCGGTCTGAAGCAAGGCTGCAGAAAGAACCAGTCTTGCAACTGAACGGACGGCTGGTATATTGCCTGGACTGGGTTCATGAGAGTGGATTGTCCCCCAAGTTGACAGACCTGACAGCTGATGCTTTCAAAAACGTGTTCTAATCAAGAAGATGTTTGTCTTATAAATGAACTCTGGACCATTCAATAGAGCAGAGACTTCAGTAAGTTGAAATCTATAAGGTGTCCCAACATTTGGATTATGGATTGATTGTTGAGGGAAAACATATCATACTGTCATTATTATCTGTGTTTGCAGCCTAAAGCTTAACCTTATGGACCGCAGTCATCCCCATAGCTGTCTCTTTTCACACTTTTAAGCTTATGCCTTAATCCTTTGTCGTTTGCCAGCCACTGCTCTTACTTTGGTGGAACACAAGACGGTGGACAGTACCATAAACTTCACATTAAAATTTAAAGGACTGATATTGCCCTTTAATATTTAAAGCTCATGACATCTCAATGACCCATATGGAGCCAACAGTCTTAAATTCTAATTAAATTTAGTTTTCAGAAGGCAACTATATACATTCAAGAAAGAAAGAAACCCTGATGCTACAGGTGAAATTAAATACCACTTGAACAGGTACCAGAATTGATACAAGCCTTTCCAGTCATTTGCGAGGATTTAAGCTTTCCAACAAACCCTTTGCAATGCTCATTACCTTAATCTGTCCGGCGGTGCTATCATTAAGCTTTGAAAGAGCCCGAAAAGCTTTTGACCACCATGTCATAAGCTCGATAACGAAAAAGCAGCCAGATCTTAAGTATAATAAACTCACCATCATTCCTCTCTTCCAATACTTTTTTTTCCCAACAAACTGTAATACTAAATCAACCATGAATCTTTTAAGCTTTCTCATTGGCGCATTCGCGCCAGCGACTCTCATCAATTGCCTTCCCATCCAAGGCAACCATGAACAAAACGACGCCTCCAGTCGTAAAGGCACCATCGTGTCACATTTTCGAGTCAGGCGTGATGTCCCGCTGACCGCTCGAGACATCGAAGAAGCTGGTCGATACAACATCGATCTCAAAAAGAGTAAGTCAAACCGAGACAAGCCGTACATAATTACTTTGGCTGACCCTGAACGTTTTGAGTGTACAAACACTCCGTCCTAAAGCACTCGAATGGGAGTGACTACTCTATCTGGGTCCACAACTCATTCGACCCTGATGTCAATGATGGTGAAGAGAGTACAAATGACGTCTCCGCTCTGGGGAAGCGCAGCTGGGAGCAGGAGACATACGTGAATGACAGAATGCCCAACAGGTTTGAGTTTGACAGCCACACGGATACATGCGAAAAATCAAGCTTTGAAAAGAAAACCTACAATAAATCGCCATTCGCCGACGGAGCTAATGCCATTATTGAGTGGACCAACAAGAACAAGGGAGGCTGGAGAATTGGAGTTCAGGACGCTTACTACAGCACCGATATTCTGATCGGGGGTAGCAACACGGGTGCCAACATGAGATTCTCAGTCCGAAAGGAACCGGGTCGTGTTGTAATCCTCGGGACTAAGGATGTCGGGGACGCCGTAGGCGGGGCCTTTGACAAATTCAAGAAGACAATTAAGGGTGTGGTGCGTATGTCTGGCAAAGGAAAGATGAAATGCTGGAATGGGGCCAGTAACACCAAGGAAATGCTTTATTGGGAGATTGACCGAAGTGATCGGGATATCGTGACCGAAACTGAGTCACAGGAAGGGCCAACAGCATACATCCCCGTCACCCTCCACCCACCCGCTGTCACCGTCACCATTGCTCCAGCTGGGTTTGCCCCGGCTCGCTTTGCCCCGGCTCCCTTTGCCCCAGCACCCGTCACCGTCACCGTTGCTCCAGCTGGGTTTGCTCCAGCTCGCTTTGCCCCGGCTCCCCTTGCCCCAGCTCCCGTCACCGTCACTGTTGCCCCAGCTCCCGTCACCGTCACTGTTGCCCCAGCTCCCGTCACCGTCACTGTTGCCCCAGCTCCCGTCACCGTCACTGTTGCCCCAGCTCCCGTCACCGTCACTGTTGCCCCAGCTCCCGTCACCGTCACTGTTGCCCCAGCTCCCGTCACCGTCACTGTTGCCCCAGCTCCCGTCACCGTCACTGTTGCCCCAGCTCCCGTCACCGTCACTGTTGCCCCAGCTCCCGTCACCGTCACTGTTGCCCCAGCTCCCGTCACCGTCACTGTTGCCCCAGCTCCCGTCACCGTCACTGTTGCCCCAGCTCCCGTCACCGTCACTGTTGCCCCAGCTCCCGTCACCGTCACTGTTGCCCCAGCTCCCGTCACCGTCACTGTTGCCCCAGCTCCCGTCACCGTCACTGTTGCCCCAGCTCCCGTCACCGTCACTGTTGCCCCAGCTCCCGTCACCGTCACTGTTGCCCCAGCTCCCGTCACCGTCACTGTTGCCCCAGCTCCCGTCACCGTCACTGTTGCCCCAGCTCCCTTTGCCACTGTCGCCGTACAGCCAGACACGATATATGACATACACCACGACGTCGAGGAGACACTGCAGACAGCCCAGACGACAGCGCCAGCCCCAAAAGGACCACCATTAAGACCACCACTAGTAACGCCAGCGCCACCGGCAAGAACGTCGCAGTCGATCCCGCCGGGATGGTATCAACCAGGAGAGGACCCTACAGGATTTTTTGGATTGGACGCAACATTGACAAGCACAAGCTCGGAGCGTTACTCCGGTAAATCGAGCCGGCAATCTCAATCAGTAGAGAATTAGTGGATGCCTCTATCACGCTGCGTGAATTGTACTCGGAAGTCAGAGTGACGTGCGATGACTTCAATAGTCAAAGGACATCGATCCCGGCCAGCCAAGGAGATTGTCCATAAAGACGACTTTGTCACCAAGGCTCTGTTAGCCACCCGAAAACTCTGCAGACTTTGAGGTCCCGGTCACTGGGCTATCCAGCCATTTACGTTGGCCAATTAATAGCTAAGATTGTATTTTGGAACGTTTTAGATGTTAGCTACCTAGTTCTTTTGTAAAGCTCAAAGGCTTTTGCAGTAAGGTTTATTGGTTATAGTGAAAGTTATTTAGGCAGAAGTTTCTATTAGAAAATAATTAAGATATATTGTATCTTTAACTTTACCTGTGTTCGCAGCCTAGACCCTAGACTCATTGGCAGCAATCAACTACAAAGTTAGATGTCAGCTAATGGTAGACCATACATTTGAGACATGCGACCTGAAGCTTGTCTCTCTTCTCTCACTTAAGCTTCTGAGAAAACAGCAATCCCGTACAAGCTATAGCAAATTCTTTCTAGATTTTGCCAGAATAGTAGTCCTGATATGCCAGGGTAATCTTATTAGGTGGTCAAGGCTCAAAATTTCAGTCAAGATACTGTTTAGTTTAGTCCTCACAGTTTATGCATTGCAGCAGTAAAGCCGACGTATTTAGTCCCCAGAGTCCATAATAACTATGTGTAATGAACATGACAAGATCCCATTCTACACAAAGGAACCCCCATTGGCTCCAATCACCTGTCCAGACACCCAAGAACTGGTTGGGCCAGCCAGAAAGGCAGCCAACTCAGCAATTTCCTCTGGCTTTCCTAAGCGCCCAAGAGGGCTAAATCCAGCGATAGTGTCGATGAGCTCCTGCGATTTGCCCTGAAAGAACATTTCCGTAGCCGTCGGACCGGGGGCGATGGTATTGACAGTGGTGCCCTTGGGTCCGAGGTATTTGGCGAGAATTCGTGTCATTTGCTCAATAGACCCTTTCGAAGATGCGTAAAGAAGATAGTGAGGTGCTACTCGAGAGTGGTGAAGGACACCGCTCGACACGAGGATGACTCGACAATCTCGTGGCATGTGCTTAACTGCTTTCTGGTGGTTGTTAGTGGGACTGCGGCCGGGCTGGCCGGACAGAAAGACTCACCTGAACAAGGAAGTAAGGCCCCTTCACATTGAGGTTGAAGGCTTTGTCGAAGCCTTCCTCTGTCGTACTCTCGAGATCATTTATGGGAGCCCATGCAGCATTTGCCATTACGCAGTCGATCTTGCCGAACTTCTCAACTGTCGCTTGCACGAGTTTCTCGATCTCAGCGATGTTCGAGATATCGGCTTTGAAAGCAAGAGCTCTCTCAGGAACTATCTTGATTAGAAGCTCTTCCGCGGGTTTGCTATCGCTGGAGTAGTTGATGACAATACTCGCACCGTCGGCGATAACACGCTCTACCACAGCTTTCCCTGTTCCTTTGGAACCGCCTGTGACCAGGGCAACTTTTCCTTCAAGAGACATAATTATGAGGCAAATGATGGCAGTAATTGAAGTGTGGTAGGGATGGAAGGATAGGCCGTGTAAAACTTGGAGACGAAGGATGAGCGCTCAGATATATAGTTTGTTTATCGGCAACCCGCGAGTTTCTCTTGAACGCGAGGTTTACAGCAGCTTGCCACAGAAAAGCATGCACTAGTGCTAGACCTTGAGCAACAGGACTGTTGTAGTCGAGAGTGAAGGGTGGGATTTGGAACGCGGCTGAGCCGATCCCGAATCCCGGCCAAAATGACTGTGTACAGTAGTGAAGCAGCATCTTCGTGTGCGGATCCACTATGCTGCCAGGGATAATGTACATGCTGAGTTGTTTAGAGGTAAGCAGAAGCTGCTTGTTATTTCTCCTGGTGCTTCTCTCCACAATGCCCATACCCCCACTGGTCCTGTGTAGCTCGATGTCTTCTGGATTTGATGGTAGTTTCCTACTGGCTCTCTTACGGTGATGCATGGATTTGGCGAGATGTGACCTGGCACTGGATTGTCGGAGCTCAACCTCTCGGCGGCTGTTGGGCTTGGCCGTTATCGCCGGTAAGAAATGGAAGGAGATTTGTTTCCCTGCGCTAAAGTCGTCGTTCCCATTCATCTTGTTCCATCTGAATCATAGAACTGCATTCGTTCCATGAGTTCTTTTGGTTCATCTGCATTGTTCACATCAAGACGGGGTTGGGATGAGGGGATTGTCATCGATGGAACCTGGAATGAGTTCAGCTGACTAAGACGGTAAGTACCAGGTATCATCCTTGCCAACCCTCTGACCACGGCTGAGAGGTACACGCTACTTGCCATCTGAGTATTTGGGGACATTATGTGAGTTGAGAGTTGAGATTTCGTGGTCAAGATTGCTACACTACAATACAATACAAAACGTCTTTCACAAGTAGACGATCAAAACTCCGCCCTACCATGCTCACTTATGCTCCATCCAGGGGTCAACCAACTGTTTGACATCTAGTCGTTTCCAAAGAGAGGAAAGAAAACCTGGCACCTCGATCCGAAATGAAAAAAAGGACTAAGGTAAGTTAGCATAAGTTCAGCACAAGTTTAGGATAGGGTTAGGGTACCTTTTGTTGAGTTTAGTTTGACATCCTCTAATACGCAGGATGAAAAAAGCAAAAGTTCGAGTGACAGTCACTGAGGTCGATGACTCGGTCTTTCACCTCTATGTCCTCGTCGGGTTGGGAAGGAAGCCCGTCCTGTGGCATGATATCGTCAAGGTAGAATGGACCAATCTTGCTGAGCGGGAAAGTCCAAAATCCAATAGCAGGGGGCTCCTCGCTGTACTCTCGGTACTCCCGCTGTGCCCTGTTGTAGGCGCCTCTAATAATGGAAACAAAACACGGCTCATAGTGGTAGGTGAGCATGAAAAACTCATGAGTCAAGTTAGACTGGTAGACATCTTCCGGGATGTCCAACACCCGCATCAGATTGCGGAAGGAATAATACCCACGACGAGGGTCCTTACTGCCGATATGAACTGCGGTCAATTCATTGTCATACAAACTCGACTTTTCGTTGAAATAACCTCGATCATATTCCTCAGATTTGACTCGTTTGTCGACAAAGCGAGGTGATTCATTGATGACCCGCAGGTCACTTCCGTACATCAAAAGCTGGGTATATTTGTTGGGTACGAGTCCAACGAATGTCACGACCTCTAGGCGACGGATTGCCTCGATGAAAAGAAGACGCTCGTCTTCGGTGACGTCAAACTGGTCCTCGTCGTGGCGGAGTTCGCAGTTGAGGGCCAAGTTGACGAGGCCGACCTTGTGCTTATCAGCGGCAAAAACAGCATCCGCAAACTTTTCAAAATGCCGAAGTGACATGACGTTCGTTTCGACATGGATAGTGTCAAGTTCCGGGCAAAGGAACATGGTACCCTCACTGCTTCCGTCAGGGCCCAGTCGTCGACACGGGAGCTGCACACGGTAGAAGGTCTTGGCGACGTTGCGTGACTCGGATGTTGTGTTTAGAAGTGGGTGGTACGTCGCACCCTTCTTGATGAAGACTTCGTATGGCTTTCCGTCGCAGTCATCGGGAGGGAAATCCGTTTCGTGATAGCAGTTCCAAGCGGAAAACTCCCAGTGATTCTCATCGACAATGAGAACCTTGATGTGTCGGTAGTTCGAAAGGGCGGACTCCCAGATTTTATGACGGAGGTCATAAGAGAGCTTGTTGAATAGATGGAAGGTGGAAGTAGGGGGATAAAGCGGCATGAGGATGCAGTCAGCCAGCTGCTTCTTGCTGTAAGGGACCAGAGCCATGTTCTCCATTTCTAGTGCTCCTCTTGCTTGATGGCGTAGAGGTTCTGTGCCTCAACAGTGGTGATGGGCTTGTGTGAGGGTAAGGTTCAGGTAAGGTTAGAAGGAAGTGTAGGGAATAGTAGATGAAAGTTTAGTGGAGAGGAAAGTTGGTGAAGAATGGCGAAGGAACATCTGCACGGAAAGGTAGGCACGCGTATGATACTTTGGCACTGGAAGTGTGTGCAAAAGGGTTATGCGCGTCAGAGCTGTATTCTTCTGCTGTGAGGTCCAGTGTTAGCGCAACTCGGCCAGTGTGAGAGCATCACGAAAAGCGGGACCCACAGGTGAATAGCAGAAGCCGTTTGCCTCAACTAGCAGCAAGAACTAATTACTTAGTTCTCGCATCAGTCCTAGACCGTGAATCACGGCGTCCATACGTATGGTTCGCGGTGATTTGCCTCTCACACTGTCTAAACCCAAAGTTAGATGCTGAACAGCGCGTCCAACACGAGTGCATACCCCTGATATCAGAATATGAACATCAGATGAACATTTGATACGGGATATTCGGTACAATGAAACACAAAGGCTCAGTACCACTCTACAAGTGGTCGCCTTTGTTGTGGTTTGGACTTGCTCTGATCGCGTCAGAAGGTTAAACCTAACCACGAACAAAGTCTGAGAATGACTCATCCAGAAAACGGCTCAGGATGAGTGGCTTATGAGATTCCAGAAAGAACATGTGCCGTTTGTCTGCCCGGCTTCCAAGTTTAGTTAAGATGTTCTCTAAAATATCCTAAGATATCCTAGATTATCATCCTAAAATAAAAGATTATACCCTCGACGCTACCAATGCACATACTTCTTCTGTCCCATTCAGGCCAGCTCTTACCGTACAAGCAAACTCATCTACGTCCCGGCCCCCCACGAGATAGCTGCTGAAAGCGTTCGACTCTTCCTTAGATAAGAACACGATAGGTATAACTTTCAAATGATTCAGGAGAAATCCGCAAGCTGATCAAAATTTGATAGAAGTGAAGCCTAAATCTATTCAGAACTAATAATTGAATCTCTCCCCCTTGGACGGGTTCCTCACCAAGCCAGCCCCTGCGAACCCAAGTCTGACAATACCATCGCTCATCTCCCACGCACCATATCTGACAGGCCCGATATCATTGACCGCGCTCACAATTCCTCCAACGTTCTGATTCGGATCTACGTTCCTCATAATATGTGATTCCTGCCCAACAGTTCCAAACGCATTCGCGATCTCAAGCGGGTTCAGACTGACATCTCGGCCGAGTTCCCACCAGCCCCAGAAAGTAGGCAGGACAGCGAAAATACCAACCAGCGATACTGCAATGGCTATCCACATCTTCTCATAATTCGTCACGTATACTAGCGTCGTCGTACCGCTGTCGTACTCGACTTTCTGCTTGTCTGTTGTGTTGTATTTCGCGTACTGGAGACTTGCTCGGAAACCAATATCACGGGTGAGTTCGATGATGTCTTCCATCGGATTGTCCCATCGATCAGCACATCCCGGTGTTGTGCCGTTCATGGTGAGGTACTGGGTTGCTGGTAAACCTGTCGAGCTGACATCATAGCCAGTAGCTCCTGTGAAGCGCATGAAAGCTTGCGACTCGTAGAGCGATTTTGCAATCATGCTGAAGCCTCCTAGGATGTTTCCTGACCCGGGCATAACCAAATCAGCGGGCAACATATATCTTACCCTTGTCAGTAAACAGGAAAAGCAGTATCGTGGGAACAGTACATACTTCCTTTCGATAAACTCATCGTCCTTCCTCGTTCCCTGAAGCTCGACTGTCTTCCCATCCACTCGTACCGGGAACTTGGCAATTCCACCGTGAAGGTCGCACGTCTGGACTTTGATCTTTCCATTGCACTTGTCCGTGTCCTTGTAAAGCGTCGTGTATCGTAGGAATGAACCATTGGCCAGGTCGTTAACCGCCCAGTCACTATACTCAGTAACATTCACCTGGAAGAAATATGCTCCATCCATTGCTCTCAGCAGGCTTGCCCTATCCGTACCAATCGTGAGATTGAAGTCCTTCGTCGTGTCCGTGCAATTGACGTCGAAACCAAAACCTTCCACTGCCGTTGTACAGTTGGTGCAGAAAGTATCGAAAACAGCCATGTCAGATCGGCGACTGTAGCTTTGGGCTACATCACTGAAATTCTTGGTAAGTAGCGAAGTAGAATGAGTGCGGCCAGTCATTATGCACGCATAGTTTTCAGGAAGCTCTCTCGCGATGTGAAAGTTCAAGCTTCCTTGTTGAGCCTGGTAGTGGTTTGTTGTTGACGAGGCGCGCTGCATGAGGGGGCCGCGAAGCACAGATAGTGTCATGAGAATTGATGCTGCGATAATGAGTGACCCAGCAGCCATTGCAGGACTATATTTCAATCATACCTAGGCCCAATGTCTTTGATTTCCAGGTAAATAAGTTCAGAGCTGCTTGGATGATACCAGTTGATGAGCCATACACAGCTTGGAGTTGTTGCAACTAGCCTCGATTAGTAATGTATGTGTGAACACATCTTGGGCTTACTTACAGTGACTGGCTTCCCAGCCGCTCTCCAATATGAAATGGCCGCTCCCTCAGTAAAAGCACAAGCCAGGAAGGCTCCTGATAACGCAGACGTCAAAGCTAGCCATACAGTAGGCTGTATCCGCTCATCCCAGTGATCAACAGGCACTCCATCGCTATAGACGAGGATCATGACAGCCGCAATGGTCCCCAACAACGCCAAGAGCCACATGCCAAGGCCGCGATAGGGGAAGCGAATCCAGAAGCCGGGAAGCCAAGGTTGACTGAGTCGGGCATATTGTTCCGCAAATGGTGTCGGGAGATTCTCGAGACGGTGCCAAGGTGCTTTATCACGGTCGCGGTCGCTGTTGCTAATAAATTCATCCTTTAGTGGCCACGGTGAGGCCATGTTTTGGCTATCAAACATTATGGAAGCCTTGTATGACACTGGCGGCAAAGCTACCTCATTGAGGACCAAGAAAAGAATGGGTCGAAGGAGGGTGAGACGACAGTTAGTGTTTCAAAAGAGCGACAGCAAAAAGGCAAGCCAACGCCTCAAAGAAGTGAACACCTTCGGAATCAGAGGCTGAAAGGTAGTCAAATGAAAGAAAAAGAATCTTCGGTTTCATGATCCAAAAGGAGTAAAAACAAAGAATCCTAGAACTTAACGTTGCATGAAACAACCGGGGTACAGATCTTCAATTGCCAAATCAGAAGTGCCATTCTCATCTGATTTTGACTTGAAAACTGGAGATCTCAATCTTCAATACGAGAATTAGCCTTCTCCATGACTTCATTTGCCCCGCTACTGTGGAATTCCGACTCGTGTTTCCGGCAGTTGTTCCCACAATGATTGTGATCGCCGTGTTTTATGAATGAGCTAGCATATAATTTGCATAACTATGTCGTAGCACTATGTCACCGCCGGCTCCTCCGCGCTGGAGTCGTTTTATTGGGAATGTTCACACATGATAGAGAACATGGATGAAAACTTCGAGGCTTGACCATAAGAGATAAAAGTACTTAGGTAATTTAGGGGACTCTCTGCTAAGTGTATTTTAGTATCTTCCTGCAGTCCAAGGAGTACATAAAAACGAGAATGCGTGCACTGTATCCTTGAGACACTCGGGATCCCACGCCTGAAAGGCTTCCTCAAAAATGAGAACTGAAGTACATAGTATCGTTTCTTCACATACTTACTTCAAGCAGAGCCCACACCATATTTCTAAGCCTGGGCAATTTGAATTCATGTATCAACAGTCCGTTCAACACAGCCAGACCTGACAGAAGCATCTTCATTTAGCCCTTTCGTAGAGCTTGTTTGTTATGCTTTGCGACGATGGCCTACCCGAGACCAAGAGCATTATGAACGATGCTGGTCTCTCATTGGTGAGGCCATGGCACGCCCCATAGTTTGCCGCTACGTGAAGTCAAAAGGGCCATCCATCTGAGAGTCAGAATAAGGGAAGGTAGTTTAGAGAGAAAGCCGTAAAGAAGCCATCGGTACTGGTCTTGACTCTAATAATTTGCCAAAGATTGTGCCAAGACCCTTTCTCTGAACAAGGCCATTGTACAATGTGCTCTTGGTCGATGTTCAAGAAGTCTGATGTAACTGATTTACCTCTTGGTCCCGATAAGCGAAGCACTGCCCTGTCCAATCATGTCCCCACGATAAGCCATACCAAAGCCAAGATCGCCAAGTTGCCCAGAAGCTTAAGCAAGAAACTGGGCGCGATCAGCAAAACTGCAATTGGTCAAGTTCGTTGCGTGCAATGTACGCCTCGTTTCTGGGCACCGTCATTCACGGGATGGAAATCAGGGCATTTGAGGCCTTGGCTGCGCGGTGATGCGAAACCGCATGTGAAACGGGAGCTGGCCATTAAATTAAAGTTGGGTTTAGGGTTGAGCTGTTCAACGATTGGGACTTGGCGTGGCTCGACACTGACGTACTCTGTTCTTGGGTGTTATCTTGGTGTTTTTTGTTCAATCCTCTAAATCTCTTGCAATTCCCTTCCCAAGATGATGTGGAGTTGTTCTTGTTCCATCGTTCAGCTTTCTCGTGGTCAATCCTTCTTCACTCAACCCATGCAATGGCAGAATCCAACCCTCACCGAAAATCCATTGTAGCCGACCATCCAATCCGCACCTCCAACAACATCCAATACCTAACCGACGATGAGATATCCGAATTCCTCGATGATCTCGACCACAACAACGATGGCTTCATAAACTACAATGAAGTCGAGCGAAAGCTCGATCAAGAACACGCCGAGCTAGTCCCCAAACCGAGCGCCCACCACGTCATACAGCGGGACCATACCGAAGATGACCGTGCGCGCCATCAGTTCCTGCGTAGTATGATGGGCTCCGACGCGGAGAAGATTCCGAGGGATGACTTTGCCAAGATGGTGAAGGAGTGGAAGATCCCTTCGCTGAAGCAGGCGAAGAAGGAGGAGGATGAGGATAAGAGCTACATTAAGCGGTTGCCGGGCTGGAGACGAATTCGTTCGTACTGGGCTGTCCATGGGCCGGAGATTGTGTTTCTAGGAGTCGTTATTGGTATGCAGTGCGCGTTTGGCATCTGGCAATTGGTCAAGTACCAGACCACGCCTGGATATCGTGAAGCCTTTGGCTGGGGTGTCGTCATGGCCAAAACTTGCGCTGGTGCCTTATATCCGACCTTCTTCTTCCTGATTCTCAGCATGTCGCGATACTTTTCCACATGGCTGCGCAGATCATATCACATCTCGCGATTCTTTAACTGGGACTTATCGCAGGAGTTCCATATCCGAATCTCTTGTGTTGCGATTCTGCTGGCGACGCTGCATGCCATTGGCCACCTGACGGGATCATTCGTGCACGGCAGCGATCTTAAGAATGAAGACGCTGTCGCAGAAGCTCTTGGTCCAGACATGGTCCCCCGCCCGTACATCGACTACGTTCGCTCGCTACCAGGCTTCACGGGAATCACTGCCCTCGGCCTCTTCTACATCCTCTCGCTACTCAGCATTCCGCAAGTTCGAAGATGGAACTACGAGATCTTCCAGCTGGGCCATTTACTAATGTTCCCCATTATTGGTCTGATGATGGCTCATGGGACAGCAGCATTGCTTCAATGGCCCATGTTCGGATACTTTCTCGCCTTCCCAACACTCCTAGTCCTTGTGGAGCGTGCAGTTCGTGTTTGCCTTGGCTTTCATCGCATCAAAGCTACCATGAAGGTTCTCGACAAAGAAACCGTCGAGATCACCGCCGTCATCCACAGCGAGCGACTCTGGAAGTACAAGGCTGGCCAGTACATTTTCCTCCAAGTTCCCAAGATCAGCTTTTTCCAATGGCACCCTTTCACCGTCTCTTTCTGTCGCGGTAATAAGATGATGCTGCACATCAAGACGGACGGCAACTGGACTGCCAAACTTCGTGAACTCGGTGGTGAGTCTGGTGAGTCTGAGATTGATGTCGGCATCAACGGTCCTTTCGGTGCACCCGCTCAAAGGTTCTACGACTTTAACCACTCAATAATCATTGGCGCTGGTATTGGAGTAACTCCATTCTCCGGTATCTTGGCTGATCTGCAGTACAACGATGATCTCGATCACGGCGGTCCAAGCCACGAAGTAGACCATCCTCGCCATGACTCCGATGTCACTGCTATTTCCCCCGAGCGCAACGGTTCAGCATCAATCACTAGTACCGATGCTGAGAACAGCGACAACGTCCCTGAATCTCCGATGAGGCAAGGAAGTGTTGGCCCGGACCTCATCAACAAGGAGAAGCAGCCCCAAACCGACCGCGCGGCCACTTTTGCAGAAGACTACCGACGGGTTGACTTCCACTGGATGGTGCGCGAGCGTAACTACCTCCTCTGGCTGTCTGATCTTCTCAACGACGTATCAATGAGCCAAGACTGGCATCGCGAGCACGAAGTCCACCCTCATCTCGACATTCGTATCAATACCCACGTCACAGCCAAACGCAAGAAGCTCACCACCCACGTGTACCGCTGGCTATTGGAGATGAATCGTACAGATGAGCACCCAGCCTCTCCTCTCACCGGACTTCTTAACCCTACGCATTTTGGAAGACCCGACTTCGACCAGATCCTGGATGAGCATTATGAAGAGATGCTTAAATTCAGGGCCAGCAAAAGGAAGAATAGAAGGGATAAGGAAGATGAGAACTATCAAGAGGATGAGGAACTCAAGGTTGGTGTGTTTTACTGCGGTGCGCCTGTTGTTGGAGAGATTTTGGCGGACAAGTGTCGCGAGCTTACGTTGAGAGGCTGGCAGGATGGTAGTAAGCTGGAGTACCACTTCATGATTGAGGTGTTTGGATAAAGTAGATAGAATCTTGTAATATGAATGAGTACACGAACAAGGACTTTTATTTATGGATACAACGATCGCTCCGAATTCGGAATGCAATGGACAGCTGCAGGATAAACAAGATGCGAAGGATAATACAAGAATTCGTGACGTTCTTTATCTTGGCTACCTATCCAATGCTGTTCAAGCAACCTTTGAAGAATGCGAACAGGTCAGCGACTCGAGACAGGCTAAGAACATGTGCTGTATCTGGAGCGGCATTAGTTTGAGCTTAGAGTCGGAATATTGAAGACTCACATAAGTCCGGCCGAACAACGACAATGGCGCCTTGTTCCGGATCGATGCCATATTTCGAAAAGGCTTGTCCGCAGCCTAGCATGTATGGATTTACATCGTCGACAAAAACTCGGTGGACATCTGTTGGAGTATTGTCAGTATGATGCCTGGATAAAGAAGAATGATGCTCTTACTTCTCAGATTATATGGGCTTGTGCGAGGGAAGAAGACTTCCGGTAGTTGGTCGATCTCGATGGTCTTTCGCTCCGCCTTGATGAGAAGGGTATGGCTGAACACTGTATCCGCAGGCTCTCCAGCAGGCGTGAACATCTTGTTGAGATTAATGAGTTCTTTGGCGACCTGAAAAATCGTCAGTTGCCGAAGACACTGTAAGGTTGGGAGGCTTACCTCATGCAATCCCTTTCTAGCGAAGTCTCCAGAGCAAAAGGTCAAAACGTGCCACCGTCCATCTGCAGCAAGGTTCTTGTTCAGCTGCATCGGCTTTGTATCAGACAGTCTCACGACAGGTGCGCTAGGGAATCTCATCCCGACAGTCAAGCCCGACGCAATGCTGTTGTCCCTTTCTCCCAAAGATGTTAGAATGGAGGGCTTGTACTTGGTAGCCATACCAGCAGTATATCGCCCCGCTTCCACAAACTTGTCGCGAAAGTCCTTTGCCGTGATACCGTTGGCTTTTCGGTGTTCGGATGAGAATAGCTTGCTAAACGCTCGATCGAACTCGATGAGTTGTTGGGCTGTCTGTTGTCTCTCGAGAACATATGTCTCTAGTACTGAGGGCGGTGCTCGACCGGTAAGAACATGGGCCATCTTCCATCCGATGTTGAAGCCATCCTGCAAACTGACGTTCATACCCTGTCCAGCCTTGGGCGAGTGAGTGTGACAAGCATCGCCAGTCAGGAAGATACGATGATCCTTCGTGAAGTGGTCTGCTAGACGCTGGCCAATGACATAAGCTGACCACCACACCGTTCGCGCGATGTCGATATCGAAAGGGTGAAAGATTCGCTTGACCTTGTCGATGAGGTCCTGCTCGGTGACGTCACGAGCCGAGGTTCCGGGAAGTTCGATGTAGAAGCGTACAAGTTCGTCGCCCTCGCGAGGGATAATCATGAGGTTTCCATCGTTCTTGCTTTGGAGCATGGCCTTTTTGCGGATGTCGGGGAAGTTTGTGATGGGGTAGACGTCCATGACGCCCCAGACTGAGTCGCTTGAGTCGCCGACCATTTTGAAGCCGAGAGATTTGCGGACAGTGCTATGAGCACCATCGCAGCCCTGGTTGCAGACTGTTAGAAGGGTGGCTGAGTGATTTGAGAGCGGGAACTTACAATGGCGTATTGTGCACGGTACCTGTAAGGTTCTCCATCGCGCATGGTGACAACCTCAACAGGGTACTCCTCATCATCAACAATCCTCACACTTTCAACCTGAGAATTGTACAAGACCCCACTCGTCCCGTTAGCCCTCAACCTAATGATCTCTTGTAGCATCAAGTCATTGATTCTCGCCTGGTTGAGAATGACATGCGGTTGGTGACTCAGGCCCTCTTCTGTATCATAAGCAAGATCTTTTCGCACCAGTCCTTCATTATTGTCAGGTGACCAAAAGGCTACCTCCATGACATGATACGCCTCTTGCAGAAGACGTTCAGAAATACCCAAGTTCTCAAAGATCTCGACAGTGCGACACTGAACACCGTCTGCTTGGCCGATCTCGAGAGGGCCTGGGCGACGTTCGAGGATCTTGAAGTCGATGTTGAAGCGGGCGAGCCAAATTGCTGCTGTGAGGCCAGCGGAACCGCCGCCGCAGATGATGACTTGGACTTTTTCGGACTCCATTGTTGATTTGATTCTTTGTGATGTTATTCCATGGTCTTGTTCATTCATTATATCCTCATGGCGTATACTGGTATCTTGGTGAACGGTAGTTGGTCCAGGTTGAAGAAAGTGGAGCTTCCGATGGATTTCCACGGCAGATCTTATCGGCATCGAGTTCCACGGAACCAGCGGACCAAGGGAAATAAGCCCGGATCTTAGCTACGGCAGCAAGGGGATGCATTAAAACTGAGGACTTCTATTGTAGGTAATAAAAAGCCTTAGGTAACCTTAGGTAAACTTAGTATAATTTAATATACATTTAGAGGATCTTAGACTAAATATGTTTGGCACCTCAATTTAAGATCAAAAGTCTTCTTACACCCTGAGCTGCAGCCACCCGCACTATTGCTACGTTAGGTGGCTATCGAGCAGCAGCGCTAAAACAGAGTCAATACTGCATGGTGTTTTTGTTGCGAAGCTTCGATCATTGTAGCAAAGTCAGGAGGTAGAACTTGTCAAGTTTGGTGGCATAATGTCAGACGCCCATGCCAGCAAGAGCTTTCAAAGATACTGGTAGAAGTTGTCTAAGGTCCCCCCCCCAAGAGCGGACCCGCTCCACGAGTCTCGCCCCTTGCTCCCCCGATACGAGAAAGAATCATGGCCGAGCGAGGATTGTAGTCTGCACAGCCGTAGATCTGGAGAATCGTAAGGCGTTGAAGAGGGTGAAGGTGTTTATACTTCTCTCTTTCGCCACCAGGTCATCGCATCCACTCGTATATCTCAATCTGTACGACGATTCGATTCGGTAGATCCCATTATTGGGAGGTAGTGTCGGGTCTGCAAGCAAAAGGCCCTGAATAAGACCGAAGAAACCTAAGCTCGAAAGGTGTGCTGCGCAACCGCAGCAGTACGACTCTCGGACGGCCGTGACCGGAAGCAGTGACGGTAGTCGTGACGATCAAGCAAACAGGTTGGAGGTCCTCAATAGAGGTTCGCGGTTGTACCATGAGCGCGACTTGATTCACAGAGGACGTACAGTAGTGGGGGTTGAAGCCGGTCCAGGCTATAAGGGTGTCGGCGAACAAAGGAGGACTTGATGTTCATAACTGTGCTGGAAGTCGAGGGTTAGTTCATTCTGACGCTGCGTTTGGAACAGTGGAATATTAAGTTTCCCAAATGGCTTGAGCCACCATGTTCAGCGTTGTTCCGGGGAGTATCTAGGCCCGCGAAAGGAAAAGCAAGTTGCTTACCAAGTCAGGTTCAAGGCTTGGTTGGAGATCAGAACCTCAAATTCAGTTCGCAGCAGGATCAAGTAGCTCAAGACAGACAGCTTTGATGGCAAGAGTAGGGAAACGCCTTACCAGCGTGCAGTTCCTGGCGGGAATAGGCTCTCCCTGGGCTATGTGGATACGTCTCCCCTACTTCCCCTTCGCTGCCAAGTCCTACCCAAGGTGCAAGCAATTCTAACCTCCAGCCGCACCCATGAGTACAGATCTACTGCCTTTCTGACTCGGTCACGCTGTGGTGGTTCTTCACAACACTGGGCTGATCCAATGGAAGTTCCTTTTCCCCAAGATCACCGTAGACCACTGGGAGGATTTGCCCATCGCTCTGGTAACCACTGTTATTAGTGCGTTTCGACCTTGCCAGCGCCATTCGCCTTCTTCATCTCACGTGAATCCCCTGTAAGGCATGGACTGCTGACACTGCATCGATCAACGCACCAGGAGGGCCTGTTCCGCCACATCGACTGCGATTACCACTGGGCCAAGATCACTGCCGTTGGCAAGCTCAAGCATCGACTGCACGTTATTGTGACCTGTAGGATAGTTCGGCCTCAATGAGTCATTGGCCTTCGGTGTGATATTTGCGTTTAAGGCATGCGTTGCCAGTTGTGGGAGTGATCAGGGTGAGTGGGGCGACTGTTCGATGATCTTACACTCCATCCAGGCAACTGTTGAAAGCTCTGGGTTGCCTGACAGGTACCTCGATGCTGACGGTTCCATGGAAACAAGACCAACCCTCAAGAAGGACCTACGAATTACCTGGAAGTTAGTGGTCTTGACGAGAGTGTTCTCGGTGAGGGGAAAACCTGAGGATGAATGACCTCGTCCAGGACCGACCATCGTCCAGCATCAGTCGTACCACTGGCAACAACTCTGCATGTGGTATATAGGTCACTTAGAGCTTGAACCACTGTAAGACAGATGGTGGAGTCACAGCGGCAGCGCACGCACAGTCCAGCCGTCCCTATAAATTTTGCGTTTCTCTCTCAACCTCTTCCTCCACTCGACCTCTCCTCCATCAACACATTTACTTCATCAAAACACTTCCTTCATCCACAATCCTTCTTCATCAGCGCGCCATTCTATAGTGAAGATCCTCCCTCCTGCAAGGCATCAATCTTGCCAAACACAGCTAGCAACTCTGCCCCGCCTGCTGAGTCTCGACGAGACGACATCAACTCAACACCATTCCTTGCACCTGAGGCCCAAGGTAAGTTGCATCATATTTCTCATTGTCTTCTCCCACTCCAAGGCTTCCTACATCCACTGCGCTATCCACTCGTGTGTCGATTGATGTTCTTGTCTCCCCTTTTTCTCATTTCCTATCTTGTTCAGTTTGAGTCGACGCCTCATCACGAACCAGGCGCGTCCAATATAATTTACGTGTTGTGCTAACTGAGTCTTCGACAGCTTTCCGATGCAAGATACGATGAGCTCTAAGGGCAGCGAGAAGACCGACATGACTGCCGAGAAGCCCTCCAAGGAGTCTGTCAAGAAGCCTGACATGACGGGCCAAGTAACCAAGACACTTGGAACCGAGGTGGCTCATGACAGAACTAAGGAAGTAAACGGACGGCGTTTTACTTTCCGATTTCGCGATAGCAATAGCCTTTTGCTTCCAACGGATAAGCGTTGGGTCGACAAAGATGGAAACTCCATGAAGTGGTGGGAAAAGAAGTCTCTTCTGCGTGATTGGATCTATGGTCGCATGTCTCCCGAAGAATTCGATGCCCACTTTCCTAATTACAGTAAGTTCATGGCATTGAGAATTTTGTATCTGCTTTTGCTAACTATCTACAGGTGGTCCTCCTAAAGAAGGGTATAGGATCAAAAAAGAAACACTTGCGATGCCACAGGAAGAAAAAGAACCCTCTGGGCTCAAGGACAGCGATGGGCTCTGCACTCAGCGTTATGCTAACTACTACGGTGATGGCAGTGGTCTCCCGCTTCAACCGGGTATGGGACCCCCTCCGACCGACGAGGACGTCCAGGAGTCGTGGAAAGAGAAGTTGCTTTTACGTGATCAGGTCCATGGCCGCATGTCCGCCGAAGAATTCGATGCCCACTTTCCGAATTACGGTAAGCTCCACAAGTTAAAGACCTAAGAACCTGTTTCTTGCTGACTGTTTACAGATGGCCCGAAAGATTGTGTTAGTGGTAAGAAAGAGGAAGCATCTGACGTCCGATCTTCACATTCCGGTAAGTACATCCCTGCAAGGATCCTGGAAACCTTTCGTCCTAACCACGAATTCGATCAAGATTGGACCGAAGAAGAATGCCATTGTATAGTGCAGGATGACACCGAGAAGATGCTGTGCGATGAATACAATGCTTGCATCCGTGGGGACGATGATGACCTTCCGCCTCAACCCAGCATGGGACCCTCCAAGACTGAGGAAGGTCTCGAGGAAGAGCCGAAGAAGGAGGATGAGAAAGAAAAGCCCCGCTACGCCCAGCACTATGAAGATGGTAGTGGACTTCCCCTCCGACCTGGGATGGGACCCCCTCCGACCGAGGAAGAGTATCAGGAGTCCCGGAAGGAGCGGCGGGCTGAATATGAACGTCTATGGAATATGACCGATGAGGAGTTCTATGCTCAGTATCCAGAATACGGTAAGTTTGCAAATCTCAATACTTTGGAATAATTTACTAACTGCCTTCAGAGGCTAGCAAGGGTTGCCGCTTCGCTGAAGGAGAAGCCGAAGAGTTGCTGGAGCAAGAGGATAGAGAAAATCCTATCTATGCCTCCTACTATGGAGATGGCAGTGGACTTCCCCTTCGACCTGGTATGGGACCCCCTCCGATTGAGGAACAAGACGAAGAGTCATTGCAGAAATTGCGGGCTGAACATGATGAGATCTTCAACATGTCTGAGGAGGAGTTCCACGCCAAGTTTCCAGAATACAGTAAGTTTGCTACTCTCATTTCTTAAAGTGATATCATACTGACTCATCTCAGAAGCTGTGAAGGATTGCCACTCCACCGAAGAAGAAGCTGAGGAGTTGCTGGAAAGGGACGATGACGAACAGCCCCGCCGCTATGCCTCCTACTATGGAGATGGAAGCGGTCTCCCACTTCGGCCCGGTATGGGGCCCCCTAAGACCGAGGAAGAGTTTGAGGAAGAGTATAAGAAGTGGTAGGCTGAAGAGGACAAGATCTTCAACATGTCTGACGAGGAATTCTATGCTGAGTTTCCGGAGTATAGTAAGTGTAACAGCCGACTTTCTTCAAATTAACAATCTACTAACTGCTAACAGAGGACATGCCGGACTGCCTCTGTACCGAGGATGAAGCAATGCGGATGATGGAGGAGTTTGATGAAGCTCATGCTCGCAGAAGAGAAAAAATGATTCGTGAATGGAAAGAATCCAGCAAAGCACGCCCTGAAGACCAATTGTAACTTGTAATAGTTACAGGAAAGACAGATTGCGGGCTGGAAAAGCAGAACTTGATTTAAACAACCTGTACGCCGTACTGCCAGTATGCGAGGGTTGTTGAACGGTCGGGGAGAAAGGAATGATGATTGGAGTACCTGTACGCTGTACTGTTAGTATGTGAGGGTTTTTGGACGGTCTGGAGAGAAAGACATAGTGGAAAAACTTGAGGGATCAGTCAACTTAGGATAAGATAGTCAAGCAAAAGTTTCTTCCCCACTATGCATTCCCAAAACGTTATTGCTATCTGACAAAATATACCCATATTGACCTTCTACTAAATCCTTTCTTGGTATAGCTTTAATACAATCTCCATCTTCATTAAATAATTTTGTGTTTACTCAAAGTCGGCGAGGAAATGCTGCAAAGTCTCATCATACCAACTACTGGCAGAATATTGAAGGGAAGTTAATGATGGTAAGACCTGAACCATAACTATGACACTAAGTAATTAACTAGATGTAACTTAGCATAAGGTGTGAGATAAATCTAGCGAGACGAGGGGTGGTTTCTGAATGACGTGTACTGGACTTGCACTGAACAAGAGAAAGGCTACGCTTTCTCTGTGTCTTGGTTTTCTTATTTAATACCCATGTACAAGGGTACCCCATCCTTAATCAGCTAACATCCCCTCTCAATCATCGTCACTTGTTATAATCGGAATAAACACCAGCGGTGAGGTTGATCAAAACCGATCCTTACTCATTTCAAAAACCACCATCTTGTTCCACCAGAGCGTCCTTGACTTGACAGTGAATACGGCCGCCTAATCACTTTCGATACTTATATACAAAAGCATCATAAGTCTTTCCTCTCCCACCTCTACCGTCTGCTTGAGTCTCTTTGTATGGGTAGAAAACATTACCCTTGGTAAGCCCTAGTTCAAGAACCCTGCTTGTGGGGACCCTAGCCCATCTTCCGAACAGGATTTCCGTAGTTCATCACCAGACCTTCCCAAATGCAATCGTGAATCAACTCACAGTCGTCCGCCTCCCACTGCTCCTTCGAACCATTTGCTCGCACAAACCGATCCAACTCCGCCTTGCATTGGCTTCCAGTAGCCACAGTGCCAGTCTCATCTTTGTATCCTGGAAGACCTTCTCGCCACACAATTCGCTGAATCTTCTGGTTCTCATGCTTCTCCTCTACATCCTTCTGGTCTTGCAAAACGAGATACCGCTGAACAGGTCCACCATCGAAGTCATCCCCACGAAGATACCACTTCATCAGGCCACTCATCCAACGATCACTGTTGTTAGTGAACCTAAAGATGATTAGTTGGGCAACCTGCAGAGGAACATAAATAAGGCAAAGCTTACCTGAAGAGAGTGACGAGCTTTGTCTGCGTGGCAACTGCATGTAGACAGGAAGCCAAACCGTCTTCGTACTCAATCGGATGAATGACACCGAGCATCTGTTAGACACGTATTAGAATATGGAGGGTAAACAATTCCAAGTTTAAATAAACACACGGCCTGAACTCATCATAGGGGACAGGGAATCCCTGCTCAGCTTGTGTAGAAATTCACCATCCGTTGTGACAAGCATAGGCCTAATTGCGTCAGACGTTTCCCAGAAACACTTACCTGGTTTTTTTTCCAACCCGGACCTCCGCCGAACCATCGAGCTTCCATACATAAGACTTCCTGTTAAACAGCCAGGGATCACCTGGGGGCTTGATAACAGAGCCGAGCTTGCTGTTTGAATCCGTTATGGTGAATTGTTTGACGCAACGACATATTTTATGTCCATCAACATCATACATTTTGAAATCGTATATGTCGGGGTACTGTCGCGTCAAAGCAGTGGACGCACGAATTGCCAAAGCAGTGCAAGTACTACTTGCGATCAACTTCGCGAAACATCCTTCGCGCTCGACGAGATTTTTGAAGTCGGCCAACTTAGCCGATCGCAAGGTTTCTTTCGGGTTCAAAGTAAACTTCTGGTAGCTTTTGTCGAAGAAAACGAGTATTTCGTCCATAATTCTCATCGTGGAGTATGCTGACTCTCCATGAGCGTTATTGTATGCTCGAGTTCCGACTGCATCCTTTCTTGTTTTGGATGGCATTTTGTGTCTTCCAGAGCTCACTGTGTGCCGAAGAACTCGCTGGCGTGGACTTCCCGTGTTTTGTATTGCTAGTGATGATGATATGGAGCTTTGGCAGAGTCAGATGAAAGAAGGGAAGATGTTGCATCAGCGGGTTAAAGAGACAGACAGAAAATGGTACTCAATGGGATCCTCGGAATGTTGCAGAGGTCGTGAGGTGAGATGGGTCCTCTAAAAACGACCTACCAAGTCGGATAGTCGGGATGGAAGAAACAAATGATCGATTCTGATCGGGAAGATCGAAGGAAAAGGTCGAGCAAGATGGTAGAAATGACAAGTGGGAATGTATCGAATGGTACGTCGCCGAAGTCGAACCAGCTATCAAATCCAATATCCAGATGAAAAAGGAGGAGTTGAGAACAAATGAAGAAATGTCGATAGGGTTGTGTTGACTGCGGACATCGACTGCACAAGGTGTGTTGCTACCAAAGAGTCTGATAAGTTTGAGAGGAGCCTGGTGGTATTTATGCCCAGAGCACGGCTTTTGCATCCTGGGTGTGTGGCTTCCGACAGTGGCATTCACCTTGGATTGCCAGTGGCAGGCTGAGAGGTGGGTCAGCGCCGGTGGTGATAGTCTAGGCTTCCGTCGCGTTATCATTCTCGCTTCTGTCGCGTCTTCTCGGCCTAAGTCTGTGCCTAGCGCTTGGACCGGAGTCACACGTCAGAGTTCTGAGCTTATGATAGGCTCTACAAGTCTGTTACGCTCATTCACCTCAGTCCCGCCGTCACAGTGACCGCCCGGGCAGCAGTCACGTCCATCGCCGCAGGACCCGGAAGTACGTGCATCCAGGCCCCGCCGGTGGAGCGCGTTCTTGCTGTGGCACAGAAGGACGGAGTGACTAAAGACGAAGAGATGCGGGCGTATTGCGGGGCCAAGACTCGTGTTTGCTATCAGGAGTTGATCCAACCAAGCACCCACAGATATTGGCCCCGAGCCAGAAGCAGGAGCTCGAGTCAACAAAGGGCAGAGTGAATGGGGAGTGTTGAGTCGAGGGGCCTTGTGAATATCATCCTGAACTATCTCGAAGTTGCTAGAGTTGTCAGTGCTTTAGGATCGTGAAAACTGGTTACTCGGTGGTCAAGGTCATGCCCGGCTCTTTCACGTGATGGTTGGAAATTCGCTAGCGTTCAGCAAACCCACTGGACTAAAATGGCATGGATGTGTCGTGTTGACGAGTAGCATTACAGTGCAAGAGACATCTGTACCCTGGATGGGTTAGAGCAGATCGACGTGAGTTGTCAAGTGAGAGTCGCATCTGTCTCGGTGGCTGTCGATGTAACTCGGCCACCCAGGATCATGTCACTGTGCATCCTTGCGCAACATCATCACTGCATCATGTTTATTTCTCGGGTACGGGTCAACTTCGGCTCGTATTCAAGGGCTTGTGCCGTGGCTACGTTACGGTCTTATCTTCGCTGAGCTTGGCAACTCGGTACAGGCTAGCGGGCTGGCGATTGCTTCGTCTCGGTGGGTTTCGATCGGAGGGAGGGAAATGGTTTTTTCCTGGATCAGTGCACGCGTGTCTTCTTGATCGTCATCTCGGTCCTAGTCGCGGTCGTAATCGTGTTGGTCAAGATTTCGCTTGACGTCGATTCCCCGCCTGCAACACTGTTGACTGTAGTCGGACAACTGAAGGGTCGTTCGACAGCAGATCCAGACTCCAAGTGCAAGATTGGGTGGCGAAAGCGCTGCTCCTTGTTCTCCCTCCAATCTAGGATCTTCGTTGTCAGCATGCACGTCATCGATGTCGGCCTCGTAGCTGTCTCTGTGTTTCTTGGCCATTTGACCTCCATTTCTCACCTTTCATCCACCCGGCCTTCATCGCAGCCGCGGCGGGAAGGTTTTCGTGTCTTTCCATGCCATACTGCTCGTGATGTTGCGATGGCTTTGTGAAATGGAAAAGGAGCTTGGTACATCAAAGATCAGGCTCCGACGCAGCGCGGAGAATCAACTGAACCTAATCCCTACCGCCATGTACCTTGTCCTACCCCGAGCTGACCACAGTGGCTGTACCTTGCGATTAGCAATCAATATCACTGAAACGTATTGGAAAACCAGGGCGATTTGGTGGTCTGGGCCAAAGAAAAACATTCCGTCCAGTGAGATCTCAGCGTGACATTCCCCAAAACATCAAATATTTATCGCCGTTCACCTGTGACCCCTCTCCTCCCAGTAAAAGCTCCAGACTGCGACATCCCTACGTTGTCATCCCGAGTCGATGAGTCCTGCGCTTCGAGTCCTTCTCCTGTGGGATCCGACAAAACCGTGCCTCCTTGCCCCGTCCGCTTTCCCCTCAGCCGAAGCTCGAAAGAGGTCCCGATCATTCAGCGTCGTCCACGGCACCGTCGGCTCCAGACTCGACCGCCGCCCCCGATCCCAACAGACGATATCTTCTTGACGCTCCTCTCTTCGAAAGCCTCATGGTGGTTTCTGTGGCGAGACCTCCGCGTTGAACACTACAGCAGGAACCATCGGCGACTGTTTGCGTCAACGATGAGAGCCTGATCATAAAATCTCTCATCACTTGGGAAAGGCTTCATATTCTGAGATCTGCCGCAGGTTTCAAGAGCCCTTGTTCCGTTGAGCTTACACCTTCTCTCTTCTCTTCTTCCATGTGACCAGATCCCTTGTGAGACCCTTTTCATCTACCATGTCTCCTGTTCAGTTCACTTCGATGATTGTACCGCTCTCCTTGTTTGCATAGCGTAACCACGTCGCTTCTTGCCCATCTGTACCATCTTTGTTGCTGCCTGCTGACCAAAATGCCACGCCGTGGACACTTCTCAAGGCTTTTTGATTCGGAGCCTCCCTCGATCGATCGATTTCTCGCTTTCGATACTGTCTTCACCTTCGCCCCATGAACAAGACTCGCCGAAGGCTTCACCTCGTACCGCCAGGATGCCAAGTCCTTGCCGCTACCAACCCAGCGCTCTTCGACACCATTGCAAGGCTGTCCGGCGTTCCAACGTCGTGACGGCGCTCGACGCTCGCCGAGCTCACATTTCTTTCAGAGCGGCGCGTTTCTTCCCTTCAAGGCCACTTCATCCTTGATGGGAATTCTGCCGGTCGCGCTCAAGTCATGATGACATCGGAGCCTTCGACAGATACCACAGAGCAGAAAGAGGACCTGGGCACCTGGCAGGATCTTGGCCACCGCCATGCCATTCGTCGCAGCGTCGGTCCTTGATACAAATACTCCGAGACTTATGCAGTCTTTGCTCGTGCGCTGGGCTTCCGTTCTGTACCTGTTCTGAAGTCTGACGACGTCAAAGGCCAAGGAAGCTTCTCGGATTCCTTTATGATTCGTTCCGACAAGCGATGAGTGAAACAATACGCGGTCGCCTCTTGGAAGCTGCTGCAGTTGGCTGAGACTTGCCAATTTGCGATGAACACTTTCCCTGCCACCGTCCCAGCGCGCGTTTGTGAAAGCGCTTGCTGTTGAGGGTCAGTTGTGGTTCGAAAAACTACTATCGTCAACTTTCCTTGCCATGTCGCCGTGATTCAACAATTACACTGAGACTGCCCAGCTGTTGCCGTAGTAGAAGCTGTCTACTAAGCTTGGATTGCCAGGTGCCACTGCCGTTGCCGACTCGTTCATCGGTGTCTGACAAGCTATGCTGAAAGGTCGCATAGCACACAGGACATGATGCAAGCAAACGCCTTAGTGGATTGAGTAAACCTGCTCCGGCACTCCTCGACCACTACCACTCGACTTACAGCCTGAGACGACGAAGTTTCGACCGACCACAACCGAAGGCAAGTTACCCGACTCACAGTTCCTCTTTGTTGATCGGGCGTGTCCTTCTACGATCACCAGAGATTGCGAACCAGTTGGCACAGGAATGCGACCGAAAGTACAACGAGTAGAGTCTCCGGTCATGAAGGCGACATCGGCGCTGTGGTCAAGCAGCAAAATTGTAAATATTCGGGCCGACTTTTGTTGTTGCTCCCTGTCCAGCCTAGCCAGCCAATGCCATCGGGCCGTGTTTCGGACGACACTAAGAACGATCCCGACCTGGAAACTATTCTCCACATCCCGCATCCTGAACCAGATATGAAGTATGGAATTCGATGCCGCTTACTTCCAGAAGCTCTAGGAACATCTCAACCTCAAAGCAGAACCATCCAATCCGACGCCATGTCTTCAAACTCCGAATCCCCGAAGGCGCTTCCCTCCATCCACCGCTTCATCACAACCCGTGACTCGAGCGGCAAATCATGTTACTCCAAAGACCTCTATGAGCCATTGAACTTCTGGAGGGTCAGTGCAGGCGAGGGAAACTCTGCCGACTTTGAGCTCGGCTTCGTCACCGAAGGACTACCGATACCATTGGCAAACGAGATGCCTATGCCAACAAAGAGAAATCAGGATCGGTAAAGCATGGCGGTACCATCCTACGATACTGTGATATTCCTCCTGGCTCAAAGTCTCAGGTGCATCGTACCGTCAGTCTCGACTACGGCATCCTTATCAACGGCGAGCTGGAATGTCTGCTGGACTCAGGTGAGACGCGGACCATCCACCCAGGGGATCTCGTCATCCAGAGAGGTACAAATCACCAATGGTTCAACAGAACTGAGCTTAGGGCTAGGATTGTGTTCATCTTATTCCATGCGACGCCGGTCGAGATCAATGGCCATGTATTGGGTGAAGTCCAAGGAGGAATGGAGCTGCCAGATTTGCATTAGATTCCCCTCAACATAGTGCAAAGAATCCACAGTTGTATTTCTGAGCGCCTCCCGTGCTCCAACTCATAAATATGTATAGACAGCCATTTATCCGAGCAGTGAGTGTATCTGCTGTCAATCTGACTTACTGAAAGACCTGTCCGCATCAGGGGAAGCATTGCGAGATTGTCCGCGAAAAGATTCGCGACTCTTTTCCAAGGCGGTATGCCTATCCTGTTGTGAAGGGAGGGTTCAAGAGCGTGCTGTTGCTGGCTCCTCTCGTCAGGGGTAATGTGTTATGCGGTTGCTCCATGGAGAAGATCAGATGTTCCTATGTTGTTACAGCGGTTCGGCAAAAGTTGCAACACATAGCCAAAATCACTCCTATTTTTAATTAAGCATCATGAACCCAGAAGCACGGTGCATCCACGGGTTTGGGCCCTTCAATGGTCCCCACCGTGTCAGTAGGGTTTTTGTAACGCCTGAGGATTCATATCGCTATGATTTACCACAAGCGCATGTACCATAGCCAAGCATTGTTGGTTCGTATTCGGTATTCCAATATCACCTTCGACACCCTTGATACCCTCGAACTCGACAATTGGCCGAGGTGACGGGTCGTTTATCGAGGCTGACAGCTTGAGATACTTCACGATGCGGTCGCGAGACTTGTTGTCGCCTTGTATGTACCACTTGATCAAGCCTCCGAATCGGCGTTGACCGCCCGTATTGAAACTAAAGATCTAATATCAGTAAACTTTAACACTGTATTTAGAAGAAAAAAGCGTACCGAAAAAAGCAAGCCTACCGAAAAAAGCTGACCAGCTTGCGATCCTTCGCGACTTTGTGAATAGAGGAAGCCAGACCATCTACCCAAGTCATGGAGGTAAAGTCTTTCACAGTGTCTGGGTAACATATATTAGAAAATGTGAAACCATAAGATTAGTAGTGCTTACCGCTGCAGAATTTGCCTTCTTGCCATTCCCATGAGAATCCCAGACAAAAGTGCGGTTCTGATATGGCTATATTTCTCCTGGCGGCTTGATGATCACGTGATATTTACTGCTGGAGTCGATGATGGTGAAATTCTTTAGGCATCGACAGATCTTATGGCCTTTATAGTTATATATTTAGAAGTTATATCTAAAGCTTTTAGATTAATTTATAGTAAATTTAAATTAACTTAGGATAACTTAAAATAACTCAGGATAACTTGGGATAATATTTAGAAACCCCTTTTACTAAGTCAGGCATAAGATATAGACTAACCAAGACGTTAGAAGAGCGATATTAGCTACACTTACTACTTTTGAGTTGTTCTTTCATGGTCTAGCATGGCAAGGAGTGCGATACATAGATACTGGTTTTGGACACAATATCCAAACAATCTCATTCTCCAGGAAAACAAGAACGTCTACCAAGGTGATCACTGCCCAGCCCTCAACTTTGAAGGTGGAATCTTTCTCGGTGTGGGGACCACCATGGGTCGCATCATCCGAATGGATAAGGACACCGTCACGCAACCTATCACAGCCAAGTTCGGAGCACCAACCAAGGCAATCGATGCCATGAAACATATCGCCACAGGATGGAAAAGAAAATAGACCCATTTATTACTGGCTGACGAAAACATTGTCCCTTATCCTGGCTGCATCACTCAGCCGCGACGCATGAGAGATGCCTTTTGGATCAATCTGACTGGGCAACGGCGGATTGGCATAGAAGCCATAACAGAATGCCCCTCGGATCCCAACCTCCTGAAGGGACCTTACAGCCGCATCGGCATGATCTGGCGAATTAATAATATGGCAGTGCTCGAGAAGAGAAGTCACACCATTGTTGATCAGACCCAATGTTGCAACATAAGTAGACAGGTAGACATCTTCAGGTGTATAAAAGCTTCCATAAATGGTTCGCATATTTACAGTGTAGTCAAAAAGTGACCAGTCCGTTGCAACAGCCCGCAAAAGTTGCTGCAATATATGATGGTGACCGTCGACAAAACCAGGTGCAACGATGCATCTTTGGCCATCGATGACAGTGACACTTCTTTCGGATGGGTTTGGCAAGACCTGTCCAATGCAACGATTCGGTCATCTTGGATGAGAATGTCGAAGTTTGCTAGGATAGTCGCATTCTTCATGAGAATGAAGCTTGGAGATGAAGTATTAGACATTTCGGAGTGAATTCGGCTAAAACAATACAAGTGTAATACAGATTGGTGAGAAGGTTGTCTTGTTTCCACTGTAAGCATTGAGGACTATCTATATATGTGATTAGATCTATTATAAGCTGACACAGGATGGTTATGAGTTGGTGTAAGCGTGACCCTGCCTCCAACCCCGAGTCCGAGGTCCGAAGCTCCACACCAACGGACTCCGACCTGAACGGACATTACATGACTCGAGGAAAGATTACGCCGGCTTACCTCAGATTACGTAGATTTCATGTCAATACCATTTGAGTTGTCAGAGTGATTTCAGGCTCAATCCTTTGAAAAATCTTTATAAACTCGGTCGTTTTCTTCTTTCTCCCCGCCACTCACGCCACTAACGTAATTGCCGATTGTGGTTACACAGAATCGAATACAGTCGTAAGAATTTTCAATAATGGTTCAGTATCCATTTCCGATACCAAATGGATCGCCCTTCCCAATATCGAACATTCCGTTCGGTATTTTTCACACCGAGGATAATGTAGGGAAATAAGAATACTCACTAAAGCTCGGTGTTTGCTAATGCTTCTCCTTGGATAGCTTGATCCACGACCGGGAAGTGCTGTCGGTGACTACGTTCTAGACCTCAGAATCCTCATCCAAGACGGCTTGCCCGCAGATAAGTCCGTGAAAGAAGCATTCGCATCGGTCAGTGATGAAGAAACTCGGAAGAGTCACGGTTACCCGACTAACACGAATATCTAATGGACAGTCATCTCTGAATGCTTTTGCTGCTCTCGCACCCAATATACGCAACTCCCTCAGGAAGGCTATTCAAGAGGCTCTGCGGGATGAGTCTTCCATACTCTACCGACAGGTTGCCGGCATAATCGCTGCCGACCAAGTCACCATGCATGTCCCAATGAAGATTGGCGGCTTCACGGATTTTATGTGCTCACTCGAACACGTCCAGACTGTAAGCCAGCAAACCTAACCACCACAACACCCAGCTCTGACCAGCAAATGATAGATGGGCCGCATGGCCGGATATAGTGAGGTCCCTCAGAACTTCTTCGATCTACCGGCGGCATACAATGGCCGAGCATCATCCGTCATCGTCAGTGGTCAGAACCTTACGAGACCTCATGGTATCATTCCTGGGTCCAATGGTGCAACGTATGCTCCCAGCCAGAAATTCGACTTTGAGCTGGAAATGGGGGTTTTTATCTCGAATCCAATCAAGTATGGCGAACCGACTCCCGCGTCTAGAGCTCGTGAGCATGTTTTTGGATTTGTGCTTCTGAATGACTGGAGTGCGCGAGATATTCAATTCTATGAGATGGCTCCATTGGGGCCATTTAATGGCAAAGCTACAGCGACGAGTATTTCACCGTGGATCGTTACCGTAGAGGCGTTGGAAGAAGCTGGTGCATTGCTGACAACCAAATCTGCGGACCTGAAAGGGGGCAAGAATACAACCATTCCGTTTCTTCAATGTCAAGATGATGTCGCAGTTCTGGTCTCTACATCATTGTCTCGTAAGTCCTCGAAAGCATTGATATCATAGCGCAGTCAATGTTCTAATCCATTCGATAGGAAACGGAGTAACTCAAGAACTGCTCGGGAAGTCTGATCTCAAACACCTCCACTGGTCACCCTTCCAGATGGTTGCTCATCATAGTAGCTCCGGATGCGGCCTGAACACGGGTGATTTACTCGGCACTGGTACGCTCTCGTCCAGCACCGAGCAGATCAAAGAGTTTGGAAGTCACTATGACCCGATTCGTAGATCTGGGTGTTTGGCCGAGCTTGTATTGGGCGGCGCCCGGCCTTTCACCCTATCTGATGGATCTGAATTAGTTTGGTTGGAAGACGGCGACACCGTTACTATGGAAGGATGGGCTGGTTCGGGAGATCGTACGATTGGGTTCGGAAGGGTATCAGCTAAGGTCCTGCCGGCCAAGGAATTCCTTTGATGCGCCTTATGGGGCATGAGAATATGTGTAGATATTTATCAATCACAAGGTCATGCCATCTATGAGGAGAAACCTGTCAGCAGGTCCAAGTCCATGTTCTGCCAATGTCCAAGAAGTCATCACCAATATCGAGGAGCCCTTCTGCTTGACACCACTCAAACAGATTGTTGTGATGCCAATCCGCAGACCCATCCATGATTCGAGCCTCGGATTCCGAAGCGGCTACATCGCGTGCAGGTTGGACGCTGACGACTGCAACGAAGCTTTCGGCCCGAGCGTCAGTAGTAGACATTTCGGGATGGAATATCACGAAACTATTGCCTGCAGCATCTCTCCCAGGCTGTAGGTGAGATGGAGATTTCAGATCCAGGACGCAGGGAGTTAGTGTCCCCTGTGCTCATTTTAGCTTGTAGATACGATCAATCACAGTTGTTGACGAACAGATGAAAGATTGGTGATGACTCGGGATGTCGGTTGGCCAAGAACACTTCGGGTCGAAGCACGTCCGGAGACTGAAGCCGCAAAACGTCAGAATTATTTCCGAAGGGATGTCCGTTGCCTTCTATCATCTCTCATTTCAGTATGGGGAAAGCTTAGCTAAGTGGCTTGTTGTCTTTTCCGAGCAGTAATGAATTTATCACTATTCTCTTGCAATAGAACTCTGATGCTTATTTACAACGTCGACTGACTATGGCGATTGGTCTTCCTTTTCTTCACAGATCCATATTCCTAGCTCCTGCGCATGAATAGCAGCTAGTTCAAACAGCGGAATGTTCCCGACATCTTCCTACCTCAGCACAAAACCCAAATCTGTGCTGCCCAGACTAATGCCTTGAGCTCCTATGTCAATAAGTTTCTTCGCTTGTTCAACGAACATCTTTCTTGTTGATTCTGTCACAGAAGCAACCCCCTTCGCTACTTCTTGAAGTATGCCTCTGTTGACCTCCTCAATATCCTCTGGTGTTTCCGGGATCAGAATCTCAAAGCCGGCTTTTTTCAACATTGCCACAAAAAAGTCAGGATCGCTAGAATCGAGCATCGAGATCTTGGGACCAAGCAGACCAAGCTTCTTCACCGATGACTGACTCTCGGTAATGTGGAGTGCGAGACAGTCCGCGATGTGAAACAGCGGGATATGAGCCTCTGGGAAGTCATCAAATAACTTCTTGGCGACCTTGTGTGCAAGAATGGCACAGATCGCAGCGCCATCAACTCCGTCGCTCAGGAATCCAATTGGTTTCTTATAGACCTTTGCGAACTCGTCCCAGTCTCTTTTCATGGCATGCTGAAACATTTCTTCGAGGTTGGCGCTGAACAGATACAACGGGGCTGATGCTCGGTCACCGAGCTTGATTCTGGCAACTTTGTTGATGATGTTGTAGTAAAGGGAAGTGACATCCGGCGTCATGCCTCCAAGTAATATAAGAGTCCACATTTTGACTTGTCTAATTTCAAGAGGAAAGATGTGCGATAGGCAAATGTGAGGAGTAAGAGTTGTAGCATTTATGATTCAAATAGGCAGATGACAGTGAAAGGGCACAAATGTGGGTACACGATTGTGACATCAATCTCACAACCTGGCTTCATCGATAAAGACCCTAGAACCAACCATCCAAGTTTATAACTAGGTTGTTGGTCATTTTATTGGGCGGTAGCCTGATATCAGCGTCGAGAGAAGATTATATGGTAGATGCGGACGGCCTTTTACAGAACTGGACATCAGAGTATATATGCTCATTCCATGCACTGTCTGTCGTTGATTTGGGATCTGAGACTTCCGTAACGGTGTGGTAACACTGCCAATGTTTGATCTCATTTACTAATCCCTACCCCATCGGGTCCCAAGTCGTTGGTGCCATTAATCGTCGGACCAACGACCAATGATCGAGTGTGCGCTGTCTTCTAAGCAATAAGGCCTGTATACTTAACCCTACAGCACACCACCTTGCCAAACTGACAACCGCAAAGCTGGAACGGAATTCAGTCTCTCTTTATTCATGAAGGCGCCGATTTCCAAGTCCACGGTGACCTGACCTTTGCATCTTTAGTTTGGTTTGCTCTTCGCAATATTAAGACCGTGCACCTTGCCATGTACCCATTGAAGGGAAGACGATGTCAAGGTGAGCAATCCTGATGACCCAACAAATACTGCAACCCGCTGAATGGCACTGAACTGATCCATCATGGGATATGGGTACCTGAAAGTGTTAGCTGGTGAACAAGATCATATGTTGACAGTTATACTTACCAGCCATTTTGGTAATAGCACAACTCGATCCAGCACCAATAAAGGACAGCCAGAATGGTACTGGTGAACATCATGCTCCTCGTAGTAATAGTTGCTCGGGGACTGTACAATAGCAAGTCCGGTACCAATAGCACCGCGGGCACCAGGTGGTATCCAAGATCAGCCCAAGGATTGATGACAAGGTCGGCTGGCATGAGTAATGATGGATCGTGGAATTTGATGGACCAGTATAGGACAGCAATCATGACTTCGAGAGGCGTCGCAAGAAGTGAGAAAATGTCTTTGGCCCTTGAGAAGCCATCACGTCTGGCAAGATCTGCGATAAGGCCAAGGGTAGATGTGATAAGAGATAAGGTGAGGCCCACGACAGTGAGAAGCTGAAAGTACCATCCGAAAGAATCAGAGTATGCTGAGTCCCAGGTTGTCAAAAGGTAAAAGCTATAGGAAAATGACAGAGTTCCAAGACCATGTAAAAAGGTCTTGGCTGGGCTGGCCGGTGTCGGCGAATTGCTTCTAATAGTGTATGTCATGTTCCTTGGCTGACTTTCAGGAACTGAACCTACGAAAATGGCGGCCACAGGGTATCGCAATTATATCAGACGTTGGAAGCTATGAATAAGACCCTACACCGATACTATTAATAACAACTACCTGCAGCAAAGCTATTACCAGACCCCAAAAGGTACGATAAACGCTCAGCTTCAGGGGTACAGATAAGATTGATGCACGGTTGGGTGCCATTTGCATGGGTGTCATTGCATAGCAGGTTTAGCGCTTATTTTTCCGGTGGAGCGAAAAATCGCTCGTGTCTGGTGCAGATTCGTCACCATTCTCTTACATGAGCGGGCTCAAGCAGAAAACAGTGAATGACTTGAGAATAGGGGGAATAATGCACATGCGTACAACGTAAGCGCTGTTGGCGGGTTTCTGAACGGTAATGCTGTGCTGTCGTGACTCTGGCACCAGCTTTCAGCTGACCTTACCAGGCTTGCAGCAGATAATTCATGGGCCTGCAATGATACAAAGACTTGGTAGGAACACTTCGTAAGTGGTCGTGTTATTATCTACCAGCTACCAGTCTAACGAGTGTCTGAGGATCAGATGACTGCGGCTGAGATCGTAGGTTACATGGGTGGTTTCACATTTCGTCCTGTTCAAACACACCCAAGTCTTCGGACGAGATTTTACTCTGCAGCATATCGACTTTGTCAGCAGCACGTGGCGGAGCATCACTACCTTAAATAGCCGAACGAAGCCAATCATGAGTGTGTCTATGCGAGGCAATGCAGCAGGGGTCATAGGCATTTTGACTAAGCGCCCGTAAAGTGGCCCTAAACGTCTGCAACACAAAGGATATCACTGATAAAAAAGCCCTCAAACTTCGACAATTCGGATATCTCGGCCCACTTTGGGACTACTGTGACATTCGTAAGGCTTACAAGACGCAGTGCATATGCGGCTGTAGAGCATTGACCAATATTTACAAGGTATCTTGCAGAAAGAAAGTGGATCTGCGGAATACCAGCCAGAAGCAGTAACATCATCGTCGTTTTCTTCCGTGTACTACCGCTTCTAGAAGGCCGGTAGAAATTCCCTCAATTTAAGTGGCTATTCTTGTACTACATAGTGGCTTATAGGCTTCAGATGTCCCTTCGATTCCGTAATACCAAGCTTTTCGAGATCCTGACATGTGAAGCAGACCCAGAAGACGCGGCCTGGCCCGTCCGCAAGGCACTAAAATAGTACACAGGCTACCATGCCAGCTGGCATTTTAGACCCCGACTGTGCATGAGATAAGTAACATCGCGGGTATCATGACAGAGTTAGTTTATTCAGCGGCGCTTATGAGTCGTCACCCTTGACGTTCAGGGCTGAGCTAGTCAGCCCCCAAAGATTAGAAGCTGTTCCAGGCCTGAAGTTATCATGGTGAAATTTGTGACTACGCATGTTGAGCCAGAATACAGATCGTGGTGGCGTACATAAGGTAGCCTGGATCCACAGACCGACATATCGTCAAACGATTTAGTTGACGACATCCACTACCACTTGTCGCTGAAGCAATGTTTCCCTCGGCCGTACCTGTTCTCTATGTTGTTCTCTTAGCCTTTGTGCTTAGAGCTGCGTTTAACTACTACCGTGGACCACTTTCACACCTTCCTGGACCGTGGTACACCCACTTCACTGGTCTTGCTCTGCTGTACACAAGGGCAGTTGGAACCAGCCGTCAGCATCTTCGCCAACTCCACAAGGTCTATGGTCCAGTAGTTAGAGTTGGACCCAAGGAGGTTTCAATCAACAGCGTCGATGGCTACTACAAAGTCCACGGCGTGGGCAGCCATTGTCTCAAAGCACCCGTCTTCGACCGTATCCGCTTCAGCCACTCGTCTATGCTCTTCACCATGCGAGATCCTCGTATCCACTCCGAGCGCAAACGGATAGTTGGAAGGGGCTTTGCCTCAATAAAGGAAGAACAGGAAGCGAAGATTCTTCGACTGGCTAGTAAGGCGGTAGCCAACATCAAGAACGAGGCTGAGAAAGGCCAAGCCGATGTCTACAGATGGTGGCGCTGCCTAGCTGTTGATGTAGTCAGCGAGATGTCTTTCGGCAAATCCTTCAACTTGTTACATTCAGGTGGGAGAGGACTAACACTATATAAGGCTTTAAGCAACGCTGGTCCTTGTGTTGTGTTCCAAGCAGTACTTCCTCGGAGGCTCATATCTCTATTCAAGTGGTCTCCTATTACCTGGCTTAGAGATGTCAGTGAAGTGGCTGAAACCATCTTCAGTCGAGTCACAGCTGCCCTCGGAGAACTGCGGGTTTCGTCCAATTGCGGCCCGAGCATCGCACGCCACTTGTTGAGTCATGAGGTGAAGGGCAATAAACCTAGCTTGAACGATGATGAGTTGAGCTCAGAGGTGGGCATGCTACTCGTTGCGGGATCGGATAGCACGGCTACTACTTTGACTTATGCGACATGGGAGATCGTCAAAGATCCTGAACTCCGGAGACAGATCGAGGAGGAAGTCGGCAGTTTGCCTGAGAACTTTACATCCAAGGATGTTGAGGCTCTACCCCTCTTGAATTGTGTCTTGGAAGAGGTCCTTAGGATGTATAATCCTGCAGGGGCATTGGTTGAAAGACTCGTACCCCCGAGTGGGATCTCCGTTCATGACTGGGATATCCCTGGAGGTACAATGGTCTACACGACTGGGTGGCTCATTTCCCGCCTTGAAGATGTCTTTCCCGAGCCAGATAGGTACGTGACAGATCTCTACAAGAATGCGGGTGCAATTGCTGACTTGAGCAGATTTGATCCCACCAGGTTCCTAAACCCAACCGCAGAAATGAAACGAGCACATGTGCCTTTCAACATCGGTGCGAGAAGATGCGTTGGTATGCATGTGGCTCGGATGGAGATTATTGTCACTTTGGCTATGCTCTTTCGCGAGTGCAGAGGTTTACAGTTACATCATGCGATGAAGGACGAGATGATGGCACAGGTTGGAGAGTTCTTTATAGTTCCCAGAGCAGGACGGTGTGAGATTGCTGTTGGAGTACAATAGATTATACACAAGCAATTGTATTTTGGCTTATCTTATGTTGTTAACTCTACTTTACCACGGTTTTGACTTTGGGGAAAGTCGTCACGCATGCGTTAGTCGGATTAATCTGCGTAATTGCTTCAGCCGTAAATCGGCCTCTTTGTTTGCCATCTCACACAGTCTATGCTTCAGTGCTTATCACATCTCTCAGTAAGGCATCCAGGTCCAACATTTCTGAACTCTCAAAGTTGAGAGGTAGATTGTTCCTTGAAGAACTTTCTCCAAATGATGGCTCATCAAGCAAAGCTGATCCCCAGGGCTCTTCTTCAGCGTGATCTTGCATAGCCCCTCTCGGGAGCCATGGATCTGTTGTCGTTGACTGTGGCCATGTAATTCTGCTCGATCTGTTCAGTCTTCCAATCATAGGAATGCCACTACCTTCTTCCGCAAGGCGATTTACATCAGTGGAGGTCGAAGGGAGATTTTCATGACCAATTTGACCCTCAGTAGATGCTTCATGTTGGAATGATACCCCGTAAACTCGTTCCGAAACCTGGCTGAAGATCGGCTCTTCTGCTTCAGAACTTGGTTCGCGCCTGATAGAGTAGGTCCTGAATATCGATACCATGGCTCGCTGTACAGTCGATCTGAGCAGTTGATTAGACGCATCCGGTCGGACTACAAGTCCATTAGACTCTAGCTCATCGACCATTATGGCAACTCCCTCTCGTTGCGCAAATTCCTGAATCCGGCAAAAGTCTTCTGACTGTGTCGAATAGATGTAAATTGTAGCGGGGGGCTCCATATCAGGAAAGAGGATCGACCATACGGTATACCACTGTTGTTCAACAGACCCCTTACTCTTTAGAGACAGCTGGTTCTTCTGTTGTTGAGATATACCTTCCAGTTTAGCGGAGGGACCTCTTGTGCACGACCTCTCCAGCGCGTGTGAGTCAAAAAGATCGAAGTCCCTAAAGGTTTCGTAGCAGATTTGACAGTAATATTTAGGTGTATGACGGCGTGTCAGATGTTGCTTTAAGTGTGAGATTGTGTCGTTCTTCTTCAGAAAGCAATCCCAATACTTTCTCGAATCCGCTTTCCAGTATGGGCATGCTAGAAACTGCGACCGTTCGTCACAGTGGGGTTGACTTGTCTTGCCTTTCTTCTTGGGTGGCTCATTCTGCCTATCCCTGCTTTCATCTCGAATATCATCGCCTTGCCGTCGGTTTTTCCGTCCGCCTCTCGTGCTTGTTGCATCCCTCGTCCCAGAGGAGCTTCCAGATCCACCCTTGGCAACTTGTTTCCCCTTTGAACCACTGGAACTCGATTCGCCTCTTGCCGTCACTTCGCTCTGGGCCAAAATCGCTAGACGGCTGAAAACTCGGCTGAAGACGCAGTACCCTCGGCTGTTCCTATCAAGCTGACCTTCTGAATCCGCAGATATTGACTCCATGTCTATGTCAGACGATACAGTTGGGGAAGATGAAGGGGTAGGGGATCTTATTCGCAATCTTGCTGAATCAGGTAGCTTGACAGGTTCTTTTGCGGCCTGGTCTAGCTTCTCCAACCTGGCATAGAGTTCTTCCAGCTTTGACTTCCAGTCATGATCCTGTAATACTTCCGGTGAGGCCGCAGGAGATCGAGGTTCTAAGCCTTGAGGAAGTGTAGAAATCGGAATGGTCAGTGGAGCCTGTAGCTCACGGTCTTGTAGTTCCTGAAGAGGCTTTTCTAGGTGCTTAGCACTCTGGTTTTTCCAGGTCTCTGAAACGTCATAATCATCGACTGTTGTCTCTGAGCCGATGGGCGCAACGGATTCTGCATCAAAGAACGCTTCTTTGTCCAGATCAGTGCAGTCACTAGCTCGGTTGTCACTCAACCTGGAGGTGGTCCCCTGAAGAAACCTCCCCGGCGCGGAGTAGGCTTTGAGCGAGTCCAGGTCGTTTTGCCTTTGTCTATATGATGGATGTAGATCATCGCGAAAACCACCTCTATAATCTGGCGAAGAAGAAACAGAGGGCATATTCCAAGGATACTGATCGTGCGTCAAATTTGAATTGGCTCCGTAGTCAAAGACACTGACGTCGAGGTTCTGTTGTTGTGCTTGGGTGAGCGGTTGTCCGTAGGAACTATAGATATTCGCCCGCGGCGGAACAAATGTGGGTGCAAATGGAGCAGGAACAAAAGTTGAAGATGATTTTACGTCTGAGAATACACATTCCCGGTTCATTCTCGAGCAGTTTTGACATTTACCATCATGTGTATTGCCTTTACCACTACATCTGATCTGCGAAGTATTAGTACCTTTTTACCAAGCAGAATGTACTTCACTTGATTTTTAAACAGACCTTTCTCTTTCGGCAATATCTGCAGGCAGTTGAGGTTCTTTGTCCAGGAGGAGGTGCAGTCCCTGGGCCAAGTTGGTAAGAGGACAAGGGCGCAGGGGGCCTATACGTAGGAGCCGCAAAGGGTGTAGGAGGGAGAATCGGATACTGATACTGAAGAACTGGCCGAGGTGCACGATAGCCCGGTGGACTCGGTTGAATGATCCCAGGAGGGCTGTTTGGTGGAGGGTAGTTGTGAGAAGAATACTGAGGCTGTGCCGATGGGCCCGACTCTACTGTTGAAGGGCCCTCGTCGGACGTGGATCCATGCATGTTCGAGACAATATGCGCTTGGTATGGTTAGGTGCTTGACGTTTGTGTATGACGCCAATCGATAGTTCATATTCGCAGTCGGTGAAAGCAATCAAGGATAATATTTCGCCTTGGAAACGGCGATGGTTACTTCAGTTGACAGCCCACCTCTTATCCTTGTCGATTATCACGGATTTAACATAACACAAATTTCGATTGTTTTATGTATCAGCTGAGAACTGATTTGCAGTAATATCTTTTGGGGAACAACACAATGCTAACGCGCGTTGCTGACCGCACATATGTGCTCATCACTCTGGTTGGCTACTCATCTACCAATCACATCTCATGTTTCAAAGGTCCAATAAACAATCCAATTATTGCTTATTTATGACCTTGTCGATCTGTGTCACCGCCGCGAGAAGATCATTGTCATGATATTTCCTCGCAACCACCTGCAAATTGATTGGCGCTCCCTCGAAATCGCCCTCCTCCCAGAATTGCCTGACCTGTTCCTCTTCCTTACTCAATGGAACACTATTCGGCGGATAGCTCTCAGTTCCTTTCGCCCCAGCCTTGATAGGCGTGGGCATCACAATGCCGGGGTAGTCAACGTAGTTCCAAAGCGCCGTGTAATTCCAGTAAAGCGCTGTCTCGTGAGAACATGCCGGGCCAACGAAGACAGGACAAATCACAAAGTCCACATCTTGCGACTCCCAGTGCTCTGCGAAACGACATCTAAAATCATCGCGCTCTACGCGGAGCTTGAGAACACCGTTGGCATCGAGTCCAGGACCTTCGGCGTCTTGAATGATCCATTTAGTCAATGCGTTCATAGGTTCGCTCGTGGCTGAGAGACATGCTTTGACTGTTTTGCCCCCGTCTGGCCAGTATGCACGGCGAATGCTTTTCATGGCTTCTTCCATTCCGTAGGGTAAGAAGGGCTTCACGTCAAACCCTTTGGATCGGAGCTCCTGGGCTGCCCACTCAAGAGCTCTGGTCACTGGAGGCTGAGGAGTGATGAGCCCGTCATTGATCATGAGTCCAATCTTCAATGGTTTATTTTCAGTCAGCCTTCCTGTCCAATGGAGAGGAACAAGTCGAGGGTCTTTCAGCCAAGGGCGAGTGCCGGAGACGATTGACATGAGCAGGTCAACGTCACGAACAGAGGTACACATCGGCCCTGCTGAGCACAAGACGTTCAGTTCAGCGGCAAAACCACCTGGTAAGAAGTCTTTCTGCGGGAACACGTAGGACGTTGTCTTGAGACCATAGATTCCGCAGAAGCCTGCTGGTCCACGAACACTTCCTCCAATGTCTGTACCAATACCCAAGACGGATCCACGAAGAGCGATAAGAGCGGCTTCGCCACCAGTAGATCCTCCTGCTGATAAATTGATATTATGAGGATTCAGAGTTCTTCCCCAAGGCGACGTAGTCTCAAGATGCATGATTGACTGAGGCTGATTCGTCTTGCAGTATAGAACAGCCCCCGCATCCCTAAGAATCTTGACCATTTGACAATCTTTTGTGTCAAGCTTTCGAGTCGCCAAGTATCCAACATTTGACCAATGGTTGCTGGCCGGCATGTGTTCCTTGATACTGACTGGCACGCCATGCAAAGGACCGCACGTCAATCCCGTGTTATCTTGATATTGATCGAGAAGCTGAGCATTCAGTACTGCGTCTTTCAACCACCATTGTGTTAAACAGCATGTAAGCTGATGAGCAATGATAGCTCGTTTCGCAAAGGCAGTGACGACAGCGACGGATGTGAATTTTCGCGATGCAATTGCAGCAGCGAGCGCTGTGGCGTCATAGTTCTCTGTAATGTCGATTTCTTGATCTGTCAAGATACCACAGGTCTTGGGGATGCCAGTAACGTTCTTGGGGGGATTATCGATGAGGCTTTTTGGGAGGCGGAGTTCGTCTGGCACAGTGCTGCCGAACTCCTCGAGGATGGATGTCCGGAGAGCTTCATACTCAGGCGGGCCTGTCTGGAGAGGGACTACTTGAACAACGGGGACGATTTTAGATGACATGGTGGCGACGACGTTCTAAATAGATGATAGATAAGGGTTAAGATACAGTACAGGGTGTTATGACAGGCTGCGTTTATATACGTAATCCCGGAATTTTCATCATGCCGACTTGAGCGGTAGAAACTGGCAATACCAACACGAGCATTCAAGGTCTCTGACGTCTCCAGCACTTTACGAACCATGATAAGCACCCCTGCCTATCTCTCGTCTTGGAATGATGCCTAGCTTCACGACAACCAATGAGATGTATTTGCGCGGATCACCTTAGCCACCACTCAAGTTCCCCGCATGATGTTCATGATCGCGGTCTCATAGACTTTCCCGTTTGGTCAATTCTTGCCGTAAGCGATGCACCTTAGACCTAGTGCTATCTGGTCAAGCATCGGTAGTTGATGATCCGAGATAGTGGTAATCTCCGCGTATGCCATGTCAGCGCGGTTATCATGCTTTACCCCGCGTTTCGCTTCTGCGACTAGGCGGAGATAACCTAGACAGTTGAGGTCAAATTCAGAAGTGATAGGGTATTTATCAGTGGGTTTTATCTAGGCTAGAACTGCCGCGTGAGGGATCGTTGCCGGGAGCGCTCCCTACGTCCGATACTGATACCGGTCTCATGGTGGAGTGGACCGTGGTAGCTTGAGATTGCAAGGTGCCTATCATCCACATGCATATATACCAAGGCTCTAATACCTGTTACATGTGGATCACAGCATCTCTCCTGACTCTTTGCAACAACTCCACAACAAGATAATTTATACAATGGCTCAGGCCTACTCTGAAGTCGTCCCTGGCACAGTCCATCTGGTCGATGCTGGTCGCAGCGGTGGCAATGACATTGAACTTGTCCCCCGTCCCAGCGATGATCCAGAAGACCCCCTCAATTGGAGCAGACGTCGCAAGCTCGTCTCAGCCGCCATGGTGTTCGTCTACACCCTTGGCGTCGGTCTTCCCTGTACTCTCCAGTACTCTGTCCTTGTTGATATCTCCCAAGACACGGGCATCTCCGTCGCCGACCTGGTTCAAGGCACTGGTGTCATGTTCCTCTTTCTCGGCTGGAGCTGTCTCTTCTGGCAGCCTATTGCCTTAACCTATGGAAGACGCGGTGTTTATCTCATTTCCACTATCGCTTCTGTCCCTTTGATGGTCTGGACCGCTTATTCACGGTCTGCTGGCGAGTGGTACGCTCACCGTATCCTTCTCGGTTTCTTTGTCGCACCTATCGAGTCTCTCCCAGAAGTCAGTATTCCTGACATTTTCTTTGCGCATGAGAGAGGAACTTGGATGAGTTTATATGTCTTCGTTTTATTCGGCTCCAATTTCTTAGCACCGCTGGTTGCTGGCTTCTTCGCTGATGCGTACGGTTGGCGGTGGACCATGCATTTTGGCGCCATCTTCGGTGCATTCAGCTTTGTTATCCTCTTCTTCTTCATGGAGGAGACGATCTATTTCCGACCGACTTTTGAGGGTCTTGAGGATCGGGATGAGCCCATGAAAGGGCAGGCTGAGAACGATCCTGGCTCTGCACAGAACAACCCTGAAAGACCTACAGAGAAGGAGGGTGCTGGCGCTATTGTCAACAGTGATCAACTTCAGGGCACTGTGCACACAAAGAAGAGTCTCGCCACTCATCTCAAACTGTTTGCTAGAAAGGATGGTCGCCCAACCAAAGCAACCATGTTCAAGTCCATGTTCGCTCCACTCCCACTCATGGTCCTCTTCCCCAATGTCGCCTGGGCGGGGTTCATCTACGGCATTAACCTTTGCTGGTACAATGTCTTGAACGCCACCACTAGCCCTATCCTCAGTGCATCGCCTTACAACTGGTCCACCAGCATGGTCGGCTTGATCTATGTCGGCCCTATCATCGGCGCTGTTCTTGGATGTCTCTGGGCTGGCATCATCGCCGATCGTCTAACTCTCTCGCTCGCTCGAAGAAACAATGGTGTGCGAGAGCCTGAGCAGCGACTTTGGCCATTGGCGTTATCGGCGTTTTTGTCTTGCGTCGGGCTCATTGTTTGGGGCGTCGGCGCTGACAACGATATTCACTGGGCTGGGCTGGCTATTGGATTGATGGTTCTCACCTTCAGCTGCGTTACCGGCGGCTCAATCGCTTTATCTTACAACGTCGATTGTTTCAAGGACATCAGTGGCGACACTACTACTTCCATCATTATTATTCGAAACACGCTGGGCTTTGCCATCTCGTACGGGATCACGCCTTGGTATGTCAACATGGGGCTGCAGAATTGTTTTATTATGGCGGGTTTCCTCTCTCTTGGCTGTACTAGCTCGTTTTTGTTCATGATCTGGAAGGGAAAGAGTCTGCGCCGGCATGCTGCTCCGAGATACTGGGATCATGTTCAGAAGACGTTGCAGCATTAGGTTCAATATCTATCATGTGGATAGTCGGAGTCATTCTCTTCTTTAGTTAGCTAGCAACTTTGCAACACCACCTATTTAATAAACCAGCTTGTCCTTGTCGGTGCCGAATATTCTCACTATGTTCTCAAACCCCGCCTCTTGATCATCAGCTCCACTAGCCTTCTCCGTTTCCAAGATGCTTTGACGGCTCTTCAAAAGCTCAGTCGCAACATCGCGCCACTGCACTTCTGACTTCTCGTGCTTCAGATTGGGTATCAATTCCAAGTCCAGCTTAGTGGCTACCAGCTGACCGTTCCGCTTTCTGAATTGGCCATCAACAATAACAGCATCAATATCAGAGGGAGCGGAGTGCAGAATGATAGCACCGATCGGATCTTCCTCGGCAGCACAGATCATCGCAGGACTCAACGTATCCCAGATTACAAGATCAGCAATTTTGCCCTCCTCTAATGATCCAATTTGATCGCTCATCTTGATTGTTCTTGCGCCACCAATTGTTCCGAGCTGGAATGCATCTTGAGCAGAGACTTGAACTTTGGCAGGAATCTTTCCTGCTTCGTGGATTCGGTCATTACGGCGAGCACGTTCAGCCTGGAGGCCAACCTTCATCTGAGCGACAATGCTACCTGTGTTGTTGCTGTGGCAATCGATGCCGAGGGAACTAATTGACTTGGCGTTGTCCTGAAAACATACGGGCCAGCCGTGACCCATCTGCAGCTCAGTGTCTGGGGTCGAGGAGATTGACGCTCCGACTCTCTGTAGCTTCTGGGCGTCCGAGTCATCCAATGGAGTTGCGTGAGAAAGTAGAATGTCCTTCTCCAGAAGCCCATAGCTTTCAAGTAGGTCTACGGTTGAACCCGCTGTCGTTTATCTCATTAGAAATAGAACATATGAAGAGGATTAGATGCATGTGAACTTACGGATGAGACTTGGGACATAGTGAGAAGTTATGGTCTTAATACCCAAGCCACGGACTTTGTTGAAAATGTTGACAACTACATCCTTTGGAAGGTAGAAGGAGTCGAATGCGAAGCCCATCGTTACCCGACCGTGGGCGAACGGGCTAGCTTTACATAGTGAGGTTAACTGATCGAAAAGCCAGGCTGGAAGGAACTCCTCTTCCATTTCGAAAGGCTTGTAGGTCTTGACCCGGCCAGTGGGACAGTAACAGTAGATAGACCTGAGACCAGACGAAATGGTTGCTGAAAGGGCCGCATTGTCTTTTGTCACTATTAGTCATAGTTCCCTTTCTTGTATATGAGTTATGTGGTACTCACTGTGGTCTGGGGAGTATGAGATATGGGCGTGATCTACGATTGTAGTCGTCCCCGCCTCGAGGGCTTCAAGACACCCACCAAGCTGGCCCCAGAACACATCTTCAGGCTTGTAGCTGTGAGATGCCATGTTTCCTGGTAGATAAAGAGTTAGTAGCACGTCTATGGAGTCAGTCAGATATCACCAACCTGGCACCATGTACTGCAACAGCGAATGATCAGCGTGCCGTCCTTTGAGCTGAGTCTGCCAAACATGGTGGTGAGTGTCGACAAATCCCGGTGAGATAATCTTTTCCGTGCAATCAACGACCTCAGTTGACTCAGATGGAGGATCAATGTGAGGCGCGATACGAGCAATTTTGTTGCCTTCGATCAGCAACGAATGGTTCTTGAGTGCAATGACATGATCATCTCCAGATCCCTTCGGAATAAGGAGAGTAGCGTTTTGCAGCAGAATAGACTGGTGTGAAGACATCTTTGAAGTTGATAGCCAGTTGAGGTGAAGAAGCAAAGAACTGATCTTGAGTACTTCTTAAGGGAAATGTCGTGGACTTGGACTTTGATGCCGTCAGTGCCGAGAACAAAGAACGAAGCCACAACTGCATTCCTGGATGAGGGGCTGTCACTGCCATGTGGATAATTCGATTCAGTGTTTGCCAAGAACGAAGCATTCTGATTCGCTTCCAGCATCTTTGGCTTCGCATTACCAACAGCTCGGTGCACCACCAACAAAGACATCGATTTAGCTTGCAAATAACAATATCGCGTCAGCCACCGTTTCATTAAACCTTTCCCACGAGTGGTTGGCTGCTTCGCATCGATGACTCAATGTGGCCTTTAGTGAGTTGGGATTAAATACGAAAACAAAAAGATAACTCTTGTTATTGTCGTTTATTGTTAACTATGTTACTGTCGGTAATAGAACTACTCCGAGGTCCATACTGTTTTCTCTGTCTGGATAGCTTTTAGCAAATAATTGCTTACAAACCTTAAACGTCGGGATACGATGGATGCCGGGGGATTCAGAGCCTTGTTGATTTAGAGCCTTCCTTATAAATTTGTTAACGTCACCCTAGGCCCAGGACTAGTACTCCGCTGATTTATAATTCAAGGTAATTACACGCCGGCAGCAGCATTCATCACTGACTCTGATAAACCAAATGCTGAGCAATAGTAGCTACCGGCCTCGACTACACAGCAATTACATTACAGAGGTTTTTTCTTCTTTTTATTAATAAACACTACTAACTTAACGTACACTACGTAAGACTGGGCAGTCTATAGCTACATTCTTAAAATAATTCTTATCTTCCTTAATACTTAGCAAAGCCATATCCTCTTTATTTAAAAATTCCTATTAATATTACTGTTCCGCATTGAGCGCCTGCATCAGAGCAAGCTGCGAAATCATAGTGCTCAATTAAAGTCTGACTCAGCATCCAAACGGGGGCTTGGTGTAGGGGGATCACGTTCGCTTTGCATTGTTTCGAATGCTTGCGAAAGGTCGGGGGTTCAAATCCCTCAGCCTCCATTTTTGCGTTTGGTGTAAGCCGTAGCAGCTGAACAGCATCTTGTACTTCTTGCGATTGCGATAGATTGAGTTTTTACATTTTCCCTTGTTTCCATGCGTGTTAAAGTCGCTAACTGGTCTACCACTTCCCATTCTGCACTGTGGCTCAAGCCTTATACGAAACATGTCTCTGAAATTCTCAATCTCTAGGATCCAGTCCCTTACCGATTCAAACAAACAGCTAGCAGCTTGGTCAATGTTGTTTAGCTGTATAATCTGCTTGGCCACCACGACTGTCGGCTGGATTGATTATTAATTAACTTATTGGGTGGCCGTGTCTCGGCGTCTCTCAGCTGTTGTGGTCTGCCACTCTACATGAAACGACACCGAAATGGTTAATGAATATCACGGAGAACAACAAAAAAAAAATAGAAGACAGGACAAAAGGAAACTCCGATGGAGGGAGTCGAACCCTCCTCGCCGCGGGATTATTTCATAATGAAAACGCGGAATGATAACCGATACACCACACCGGATGGTTAGTTGTTCGTCAGCAGGTTTGTACCACTCCATATTGGGACACCCGGTTTTGTCAAGAGCTGCTGGGCTATTGAGTAGGATGTGTCCCTTCTGGATTCACAGTTGGTCCATCCATGCATGCAGAATTTTTTTTTTCTTATTTGTTCTGCGTCAGGCTCTCCTTGATGCGGCGTGATGAATCATCACTCAGCAAGCGCTGTTGTACTATGGCTAACTAGATCAGTTATAAAGTAGTCCAGCCACGCCCGAAAGTGGTCAACAGGTCATTATCTAATTATGCTTTACGACTTGCCAGGTCATTTTTTCAACGTGATAGTAATATAAGATACTTCTCCTCCCTCTGCAGTGAGTTCGTGTTCGTTCAGTGAAACCGCTGACTGCACATGTCAAGCTCCAGGGTATGGTCATGAGAACCGCCAAGGATTGTGACTAGCGTTATGGGGCACAGTTGCTGATCACCAACTCCAGGACGTAAGTTCATTCAAAGAAATTGCGGGTTAATTAAGTCGAGTAAGCCTTATTGTTACTAGCCGAATGAAACATTATTCAAACCTCTGTCGAGTACAATGCCTTCAGCGTCGGTATCGACGGCCTAGAAAATGCTCATACAAAATCCCCCAACCTGCCTTATGCTCTGGCCAATGCAGGAGAGAGCAACACTCCCGCTTTCAGTTTATGGCTCAACAGCAAGACACATGCAGAGTTCCTATTTGGTGGCGTCAACAAAGTCAAGCATACAGGCCCCCTCGTCACCTATCCTGTTGCCAGCGACAACACATTTGATATGAGGGACAGAGCCGTCATGGTTATGATAGGCTTCAGAACAACGTCTGATGGCAAGACTTCAGAGCTTGACTTTAAAGCTCGGCCTATGCTCCTCGACTCGGGCACTGTACAGAGCAGACTGAGTCTTAACATGACCATGCATCTGATCAAGACCATGAAGGTCTCCATTGATGAGCATTTGGGTGCCGTAACGCCTTGCAATATAAGCTCCAAGGAAACATTGGATTTCATGTTTGGCGAACTGACCTTGAACATAGCCCTCGCAAACTTCCTCGCAAAAATCTCAGTCAAGGGTGGTGTTGACGGTATTGAGTACTGCAAAATCGTCTTCACGAAGATTCCACTAGTATTATCCTTGGTGACGGTTTCCTGCGAGGTGCCAATGTTGTTTATTACTGGGGTAACATGGAAATCTCTATGGCTCACTACAACACTGAGGAGGCTGAAGACAATATTCATGAAATTGTACGAGATATACCTGGCCCTTCCTTCGCCACTGGCGTCCCCATAATGCATTTGAAGTTCCATCAGCCTGTAGACTGAGGGTACTGAGATCCCAACTGAGTTGCTGACGATTACTGCGACTCCTCTCTGCACAGCGACTGGATCTGGGACAGGTTCGGCGGGAGTTTCGTCGACTGCAGATGAGGTTGAAAACGGTGAGGATAATGGAGCGATGGGTAGTCTGGCGGCAAACTTGATGTATACGATGCTGCTTGCTTTAGTCTCCAACGTTGTAGCAATCGCATAGTCATAGCTGTGATCTAATCAGTAGGCTTTATTATCAAATAGACTCCAGTATCCTTTTCTTCATCTGATTTTTCTTATGCATGTCGCCGAACAGTGTAAGTCAGCCATCATGGAATAACACAATCCATCGAGAGGCCACATAACCACTTGCAGCTTCGATTATCGTTCGGATCATTGCATACCATAAATGGAACTACAAAGACCACTATAAATTGTCAACTTTATCGACAAGGCCGACAAAATTAGAAAAGAACATGGTATAGGGCTTGTCGACAGGCCAGCCGCAACCAAGCCATTGGGTCCATTGAAAGCCCACTAATCCAGGAACCTCATCCCGCCACCCGCAACCCTCTCACATTCCTTCTGCACAAGGCAGACAAATTATATCGGGACCGAAACACTTTGAACGCACTAACACCGGGACCGAGCAAATGGCATGAAGAATGAGTTTCATGGGTGGAAATGCAGTGATCGGCCCGACAGGCAAAAAGATTGATCACGCTGGGGATCGAACCCAGAATCTTCTGATTCGTAGTCAGACGCCTTGCCATTGGGCCACGCGACCGTTGCTGTTTGATGAATGAAATGGTCGCCAGGCAGAGCTCATCATCGCCAGCCCAGACTTCCAGGAAGTCCTACTTGTCCAACCAGGAAACGTTTATGGAAGAGTTGTGATCTGAAACTATGATGTTTCGGTATAGCTCGGGTCTTCTGGCTTGTCTATACCGAAATCCACCTGCCAGTCGGAGCTTGTCTTTGTTGCAAGTCGCAACAGCCATATCCTCTCCAAGCAGAGAGCGCTCACTCAAAATATCCCCGAACGGATCAAGGATCATGGAGCACCCGTTCTTCAATTGATCATCATCCATACCGATAGGATTTGAGAAGATGACGTATACCGCATTATCGTAGGCTCTTGCGGGGAGCCATTTCATCCGCCATTGCCTGCCTTTCAGACCGTTGAACTCAGCCTGCAGAGAAGTTGGATCTTGATCTCTATTAGCCCAGAGTGATGGATCAACGAAGGCAGCGCCAGGACGCGTTGAGGGAGTGCATATTGTTACATCCAGGGATAAGCCTCTTTAAACATACCTTGCAGAAAGGCAGAGGTGGCTTAAAGGGCTAGTTACTGCTTTATGTGGCTGCTTCATCGACTTATTCCTCAGGGAACGGGGGAACTCAAGGACTTAATAAAAGGATGCTCAAATATCTAAACTTAGCAAAGAGCCCCCTAAGCTTGGGCAAGAGTCACCTAAGTATTCTCAGTATTGAGGATGGAGGTCCCGACTTTTCTTACGTCCCCTTGGTATTTAAGGAGTTATGTGCCACGGACTCTATTTCCTTGGAGGCGTGCTGGATGTCATCACTGCATCCATAACAATCTAATATCTTGTTTACACAAAGATACTATTCTCTTAGATGTATATGGAGGCATAATTACTCGATCTTCATCCTTGTGCATTTGAACATTATTGAATCTGTTTTACAGAAAGTCAATCTAAAGATTTGTCACTTAACAGTTCTGTATGCGGCGACAGACTTCCGTCGTTGACCCCGCGCACCTGGAATGCTATATAAGCCGCCTGGGTCCAGATGCGGCAGCCACCAGGGCCCCGATCGAACTAACATCTCTGAAAACAAATCTCCCTGTGCTACAGATCGGTATTTGTATGCTCGAACTCCCGTCATCGCAAAGATCGAAGCTATGTCTGTTGCACATGCGCCACGATGCCTGGAAGTTGCCGTGTGCAGTCCCCAAAAAGGCAATTCGGTGCAAAAAAGGGCGTTAGGTTTCGGGATCTCCACGCCATAAGGGCAGATATGTAATTTTCCCCTTGCATAAGAATGATGACCGCGCTCCAAGGGACGAATTTGGTGTTTTGTCTTGTTTTGCTCGGACAAATCCTTTGCTTCCAAATGCTACAATGCTCGTATATCGAGTATTATACGCGTTTGCATCATGCTTGATACCTGCTGGAGGTTTCGTCCAAGCTTATGAGCTTGACAGACGCGCCGTCGATCCTTTAGCGGGAACATCCGAGTGTGCGGTCAGTACGAATCCCTGGATCGCTCTAATCTAAAGCTGACTAGTGTAGAGGATATGTTACACAAAGACGAACGGCACAGAAGCTTTTCAGGGCAGCCAAACAGATGACCTCTGCCAAGACAAGCCGCTTTATCATAATGTTGAAAAATGTGTAAAGAACGACTGCGACTTCACCGAGATATTAGGTAAGTTGATCAACTTGCGTGCAGTGGCTTCAATGGCTGATGCAATAGCTAGACTTCAAGAACAAAACGTCCCAGGCATGCGAGTGGCCGATCACCGATCGTCGACAAGAAATCCGAGTCAGCTGTTTGACGATAGGCATTTTAGCTATGGTATTCTTTACTATGAGAGCGATCTCCAAGATAATCGGATTTGTGCCATACGGACATGACGATAGCCTCATATTAGCAGCTTTGGTATGTGTTGCAATCAAACTTTTGTGGCCGTGCCGCTGACGATCAAACAGCCATTTATTATTGCATTTAATATTTTCTGCCAAATCCGTAGGTGTTATGAACCCACAATCACGTCATTATACAATGCTAACCCAAATTCTGTGACATCAGTCACTTCGAAAGGCCTCGGACTCGATATTTGGTTCGTGGAAGAAGATAACATCCGCACCTTTCTCATCGTAGGAGATCATGACACCCTGGGATAAATGTAAGGCTAACTCTTCTAGCTGATCTTCGCTTCCGAGCTATCCTACGCGACAGCCCTCGCTCTTGTGAAACTATCAATCCTAGCCTTCTTTCTTCGCATATTCCCCGACCAAAAATTCCGCACCATCGTCCGATGGACCACGATCTTTATTCTGGTCATGTGTCCCTTATATCTAGTTCTGATCTTCCTTCAACGACGGCCACTCGATGTGCTTTGGAATGGCTGGAGGGATAAGCATCCCCAAGGTGTTATCTTGAGTGCAAATCTCATAGGAATAACTCACGGTGCATGGAACGTTGCTTTGGACATTTGGATGATGATTCTTCCAATGACTCAACTGCTGAAAATCGTAATCAAGCTGAAGAAGAAGATTGGAGTCATTGCTATGTTTGGAGTGGGCCTCTTGTAAGTTGCGTCAGGCGCTTGCGTAGCAAAGTTCGTGCTAATCGTTATGGTATAGCCTCACAATCGTCAGTTCTGTCCGCATCCCAACTCTGATAGTATTCTCAACGTCACGAAACATAACTGGTATAGAACTTCCTCTTTACGGTTTTGAAACCTGCTAACTGTACACACAGCCGATTCGGTCGGAATAATAATCTGGTCAAACATCGAGATTTGCGTGGGCATGATGGTGGCATGCATGCCGGGAGCACGTCAATTCGTCCGAGACATTATACTGCGAGTGAAACGAGGAAAAGAGTCTGATGGGTCCAGCACTGAGAATATCTTCATTGAGCGAACGATAGAGACGATCCAGACTGATGCGGACGAAACAGTCACGAGTTCTATAGTGAGGCCAGAGGATGTGCTTTTGTCAAAATGACAACGAATTGCTGGCTGCCGTCACCGGGATGGTGGCCATGATGATGATTAATGAAAACAAATATTATTTCGGCCCTGATGCGTCCGGGATCAACTTCTGCCCTATTCTAATTGCACACTGCAGACTTGGATGAACAGTGTTCATGATTGTTCACGGTGGTTCACAACAACCGCAGCATTTCCCTTTTCCTTGACTCCCATCTCCTCAACATCTCCAGTCAAATCTTCAGGCTTATAATTTCCAAACTTGCGAAGAGCAATCCCTTCATTGAACATGCGATCAACCTGCTCCAGAGACTTGCCCTTGCACTCAGGAACGCAGAACACCACAAAGACAATTGCCAAAGCTAAAATGCCAGCGAAAACGAATCCAACCTTGGATCCGAGACCAGCGTACTGAGGATACAGCATGTAAGGAATGCTGAAGCTGACAAGGAAGTTGGCTACGACGTTGACGATGGAGGCCGTTCGCTGGGAGGCGTCACGAAGTCGCAGAGCGGGAATTTCAGTGGTAATGACGTAGTTGAGAGGTGCAAAGGCAAACGTGAAGCCGGATCCGAAGAGGGTGAGCATTGCTACGATGCCTGATTTGATACCAAAGGACGGGTTGGGAACTGTGCCTAGAGCGCCCATCGTGATAATGGCGCAGAACATCCAGCCAGCACTGGTCAACAGAAGAGGTCTACAAAAGTAAGCGACATCCAGAAATTGGAGGACAAAAGGGACTTACCGGCGACCAGCCCGATCAACGAGATAAAGACCAGCAAAAGCTGAGCAGAGATTGACAATAGCATTGACAATGGTCATAGTGAAAGGGTTGACAGTTCCAATATCTCGAATGAATATAGCGCCGTATGTCGAGGCAAAGGCTTGGCCGGTAGCTTGCTGGAAGAAGTTCATGGCCACAACAATGGCCGTACGCTTCAAATTCTTTCCCTGGAAAAGTTCGAGGTAGTTCCCCTGCTCAGGTTCGTGCTCCAACGCGTATTGAAGAGCAGCAAAGCTCTCGTCAATCTCCGCTTCAGTCTCTTTGCCCTCTCGTAACTTTCCGAGGGCAGCCCGAGCTTCCTCTGTTCGGTCTTTGGTGAGTAGCCATCGGGGAGACTGTAGTTGGTCAGTATGAAGAAACCTGTGCTGAAATTGGGTTGTTTACCTCTGGGATGAAGAAGATAGCGCACATGACGACGACAGGGATGATGAAGAACAGACCGAAAGGGATTCGGAATGAGAGGTTACCGGATAGAGTGCTCGTTCCTCGACAGACGCATGCTACAATGAGAGTTCCAGACTATTCTATGTCAGACTATCCGATATGTGAACGGCATTGTGTCAAAAGAACTCACCATCAAGCTGAACTGATATGAGCCAACCGCAAAGCCACGAATTTCGCGGGGCATGATCTCGGATTGGTAAACGGGGACGACAGCAAGCTCCATTCCAATGTAGATATCTGTTGATTTGTCAGGTATGAACATCCAGCTGCGGGATCGTGTAAGACTTACAGTTGAGGATTCTCGTAGCCATAATCTGATGCTTGCTCGTCGATGTAACGGCCATGATAGCTGGAACCAGCGCCCAAGCACTCATGACGAACATACACCACCGTCGTCCCCATCGCTCACTGACAAGACTGCCTATAATGACACCCGCTCCAAAGCCGATGTAGTTCAGGCTGTTGAAGAGAGACAGCCACGATGGTGGTATGGCATACTTGCCCTTGTCAGCATCCCACTCGCCGAATTGTGCTTGGAAAGCTTCCATGGCCTGTGTATTGTTGTAAGCTGCATTGTCAAAGCCATAGTTGAAGGTTGATACAGCGATGACTGCGAAGGCAATCGCCAGATGGCGATTAAAGTGTTGGAGAATTCTGTTCTTGGACAACATTGCGTATGTCTCTGAAGCCTGAATGATGCTGGGATGAATTGACTGCAAAGATCATGACCGGGATAATGCTGTGCTGATATACCCAGCCACTGAACCCCAGAGAAGCTCTCCCCCGCAAAACTTTACTATCACGCGTCGACCTGGAGTCAGGGCAAGGTCTGTTCGAGACCTGCAGATTCTGCTAGCCTGGTCACTCTCCTGACTTCCCCAAGTGAATGTTTGGGGTAAGTGGAGTTCCGTTGCGTTAGTGCATTTCCAGGCTCGGATATCGGGCGGAAAGATTTCTGCGCCTAGATTCTGGGGGTAGACCTTGACTCTTCTCTTCCGCCCGACTTCCTTTTCTCATCCTGGCCTGAACTCTTCGGATGAAATTCATTCGCGATGCAGCCAAGAAATGGATCCCGTACGCGAAATCGCAAGACATCCGAGATATGTGCCCAATGTCGGAACCGCAAGGTATGTGGCAGCTCCGAACAAAGGAACGTCGGTTAATGGAAATTGACTGCAGGTTAGATGCGATGGCGACCCTGGAGGCTGTAACAACTGCAAGAGGCTCAAGTTCAATTGTTCTCTTCTGGTAGCGGATCCTGATAACGCGATAGAGGTACTGGAGAGGCGACGCGTATCTAGGGCGTGTATACCTTGTCGCGATCGCAAGCTGAAGTGTTCTGGCCAGAGACCGACATGCTCACGATGTTCGGATCGAGGAAGTACTTGCCACTACCCTTCAGCCGCTAGGGCTAACAGTCATGATTCTGGCCCGTCGCCTCATTGTGAGCTCTCGATTACAGTGCGGAGCACTCCGTCAGCCTCAGAGTCCGACCGTCATGAATCTCAAAACTCGCAGGGCCAAAGACAACTGATTAGCCAACCTTCGTTGGGTTTGATGCCAACACCGCCCCAGGCCTCACAGTGGTAAGTCGTGCCCCTACTGCGACTCACGGCTGCAACGCTGATTGTACACAGGGACCTTGGGATAAACAAACAAACCGTCAAGCAACATATCGATGCCTACTTCGACCTAATACACCCGATACCTTGCTACGGATTTCTCCATAGAGCAACCCTCCTACAATCATGGTCAAAGAACGAGCTAAACCCATGCGTGTTATCAGCGATATGCGGGATCACATCGCGCTTCATCAACCCAGGCAGCGCCGAACATAGAACGATGGCAAAGAGATGGATCGAAAACGCAGAGTCACACCTCCTCAGACGAGTCGCCCAGCCTCGACTATCGGATATCGAAGCATGGCTTCTCGTCACGTTGGACCACTACCTCTCGCAGCGCGTCAGCAAGATGCTTGTGTCGATGGCTCTTACATCGAGACTCGCCTACATTCTTCGCCTCAACCACGAAGACCCACGTCAGAAGTTTCTAGTGCAAGAACGTCGACGACGACTGATGTGGGCCATCTATATCATGGACTCCTTGTACTCAAGCGGGAAGACAGAGTTCACGGCTTGTACTCCAGAGACCCTTCATATCAGGCTGCCATGTGCCGAAAAGTCGTTTTCCATGGACGCTCCAGTAATAACAGTGCCGCTGCACTCGAGTCCACGTGAGGATACATCCAATATTGGTCTGCTTGGCTACTGCATCCGCGTTTTAGACATTCGAAATCGCGTGCAAAGGTCAGAACCCAAATCTACTGCTGCACATTCTCGCCTAACTGTGACTCAGACTTACCCTCACCATCACAAATCACCGGGAGCCTATCGATCAATGCCTGCTCGCAGTAGAGTCCATCGAACACGAATTGCGCCAATTCTCATCTAGTTTGCCGGAGCGATATCATTGGGACCCAGCAGCCTTCTCTCTGCGAGCCTTTTCGCCTTCGCGTACCCCATTCCTGATGCTGCATGCTTGGTACCATCAGACACATTGCGACCTCTTCCGCTTCACCATCCCCGGGTTTCGAGAGGGTCTTCCAACTGCTGAGATATTACAGCTGTCACCAGAATACACTTCAGCATGTCGCGAAAAGTGCTTGTATCACGCTTTATCCGTATCCAAGATCCTCGACGTACCCAAGTCGGTTGGAGGATCAGAGCTGATCAGTGATCCTTCAGTCGCGATGTGTGCATTTCATTCTGCAAGGATCATCTCAAGGCTTGGGCAGCACCCCATGGGTGATATGCCGCAGATGGAACTTATCGCGCGATTGACTGCTTGTGCTAAGGTCTTGGAAGAACAGGCAGTGATCCTCCCCACAACAGCGATCTTGAAGAAGGGCATTTGCGATCTGGTGAATGACGCACAGCGAGATCGTCATGGACCTTTCGCTTGTCCCTCGATCTGGGAAGAGGAGGAATCAGAGAGCTACAATGCCCCAGGAGCCTCTAGAGACATTGGTGGCTCCGGAGCCAGAGAAGTCTTTTCCAAGCACAGCGTGACTGAGACGGTTCAAAACCTCCAGTTTCAGCCTGGGGACCAGGACGATTCTGAAAACCATGGGAACTCTTCACAACCAGCTTCTGAAATGACTTTTAGAAACGAAGTAGGTTCCGAATCAACTGCGAACTTTATGCCTATGAACATCTCTCCACTCCCCGAGCAAGGCACTCAGGATCAAGCAGATTTCGGTCTATACCTAGGGGAGGCTGAACCTCACCTGGATAGCATATTCAATTTTGGACTTCACGGACAGTACGGCTCTGGACAGCCTGATGTTTTCATGGATTCGTTCTGGCCTCTTGCAGAAACGGATTGGACCATGCCGGATGTAGGTAGTATGTAACAATATAATTCTTGCTAGAGATATGAAGAAATAGTAGTATACCTCTTGTCCAAATACGCCCCAAGAGGATGCAAGAAAACTTAGGACCTTTATCTAAATTGATAAAAGGACTCAGGTGAGTTGAGTGCATTTAACTAGAGCTTTAGACCACTTTATTGTAGTACCATGATTTAATGTGAGAAGTTCTATCCCCCCCAGGGCCACTCTGCATGCTATGCACCGTTCCAGTACACATCCTTCTCCACCTTGAACCTTACATCCAAATTATCACTCGAGCTCTTAACGGAGACGGTGTATGTTCCTGATTCGCAAAGCCAGCTATCTGCCGTCTCGTCCCAGACCGCCGTGCTGTATTTGTCCAAAGCCATAAACGCCGTAGATTCGTGACCTGGCTCCAAGAATACCTTCTGGAACCCGATAAGTGTCCGCACCGGGCGATGAAACCTTGATTTCTGCCCTGGCTTTACTGTATCGTAAGACATGTAAAGCATCACAACTTCGGCTCCAGCCATTCTGCCAGTGTTCTTCACGTCAACTCGTACACCATCCTCCGTGACTCGGATATTAGATGCTGAGAAGGTTGTGTAGCTTAGACCATGACTAGATACTGTTAGCGATAGTTTCCGAAAGCTCACGGAATATACTTGCCCGAATTCGAAAGCTGGTTTAATGCCACGAGCCTCAAACCAGCGATGCCCAACAAATACATCCTCAGAATAGTATATCCTGCCGTTATCGCTTCCAAAACTTAGGAAAGTCGGTCCATCCTGGAGTCTATCTGGGAACGTCATAGGCAACCTGCCACTGGGATTCACCTTGCCGAAGATAACATCGGCTACTGCATTCCCTGCTTCATTCCCTCCATACCAGCTGTGCAGGATAGCATTTGCTTTGTGACGCCATGGCATCTCAATTGGGTTTCCTGCTTGAGTTATCACTATAGCGCTCGGCTGAGCTTCTAGCACCGCAGAGACAAGGTCATCGACATGTGGTGGTAGGCTCATAGTGTCTCTGTCCTTGCCCTCTTTCTCAAAGTCTGCATTGAGGCCGACTACCACGAAAGTGTGTTTACACCGCTTCGCTAATGAGACCGCGCGTCGGATGCCCTCCTCTGAATCGAGCTTCAGACAACCGCCCAGACGGCAAGCTCCACCTGGTATAGGAATGAAGGAGCCGCCTGTTGTTATGGACGTCGATGCACTGCCGGCTTCAACTCGCAACCGGTATGTCTCGCCAGCCTTCATCTCATATGTCCCACGTTCTTCTCTGGATCCATGGCCGAAGAACATTCCAGCATGGGTCTGTGATGTCTCGTTATCAATGACCAGATGTTCATCTATATATAGTCTTGAAACCCCATAGCTAGCGAGACCGAATTCGTAGGTTCCGTCTACATCTGGCTTGTAGTAAGCTGTCATGGACATATAAAACGTCTCGCCCTTTTCCGGGTGATCATAGTCCATTAGCTGATACGTAGTGTCTGGTATGCTCTGGTTGTCAAATGGCTTCCTTGTTTGCCATGCCGACTCTGGCTCGTTGAAGAAAGAGATGGAGACACCTGGCTTCCCATTCTCATCCGTGACATGGTCACCCGTGAAGTATGGCAGCAAGATGTGGCCGAATACTCCAGGCTCAAAATGCACCTTTGCGTTGGATGGAAGTTGGTCGCTGATTCCTTGGAAGACGGAGCTGGTATAATAAGGCCGTAGATTCGCACTTCCCCCACCACATGCTGCAGGAAGTTTGGCGTTTGGTCCAATGATTGCTACATCTTTGCAGTCTTGAGGATTGATGGGTAAGATTTTGTCCGAGTTCTTCAAAAGCACGAGACTCTCCGCCGCAAGTCGCCTGTTTAATTCTCTGTCCTCGGGCGAATCACGAGTTGATTCTTTCCTTGATACCCGAGCTGAAGCAGTATCATTGACCAGTTCGAGAACCTTCCTGGCTCGATCGTCTATCGTCTTTCGACTGACCTTTCCTGAAACGACTGCGACCAAAGCCTCTTCAGCGCGATGTCTTGAGGGTCCTGGCATCTCAATATCCACGCCCGCATTGAGGGCATCGGTGCAACCATATGTACCATACCTAGGCTGGTCAGTTTGCCGTTATATGATGAGGAGTGAACTACTTACCAGTCACTCATTACTAGGCCATCAAAACCCCACTCACTTCGCAAGATATTCTTCAGTAGCTTCCTACTTTCTGACACGTGGACACCGTTGACCTTGTTATACGAAGACATGACAATCTTGGGTTTGGCGTCCCTGACTGCCATCTGGAAAGGTTTGAGGTAGACTTCTCGCAAAGCCCTCTCTGACATGCAAATATCGGTAGACATCTTGGCTGTTTCTTGATCATTGGCCACAAAGTGCTTCAAGGCTGCAGCAGTACCTCTGCTTTGAACTCCACGGATAATTGCTGTCGCTAGCACGCCACTTAGATGCGGATCTTCAGAGAAGCTCTCAAAACCGCGACCATTGAGGGGTCCTCGGACCAGGTTGACCGTAGGGCCTAGCCAAACATGTGCACCTTTTGCATCACATTCTTTAGACAGCAGTTGACCGGCGGAATAGAGAAGATCAGGGTTCCAGGTTGCACCAAGGCCAGTCCCACAAGGGATACATAATGCTGGAACAGGGTTGAAGAACCTCCCTCCTCGGGCACCGTTGGGTCCGTCAGTGCATTTTACTGACGAGATCCCATGACATGGTATGGCTTGGGAATGCCAAAAGTCGGAGCCTGTTCTTTATTAGTTATGGTACACTGAATGGTTGGCTAACAGTAACATACCAGACAGAAGAGAGATCTTCTCAGCAAGAGTCAAAGACGCTAGCGTTGACTCAACATCAATGGGCTGTCTTTGGAGAATGTGCATGTTGTCGGATGAGTGTAAGGCTAGAATAAGACACAGACGGTAAAGGTCGAGGCATCAACAATCCTCATTTCACTGGAGGCAATAAGCCCAAGTCTATCATGCTTTGCTCCTTGATGAAAACGGCCAAGGGTAGCTGACTCGTGAATCTGCTGGTCTCGGATGTCGGGCGGAGTACTTTATTAGTGCAAGGTTCCCCGAGTTCTCTCGCCAAACTTTACGTAGCCAAGAGTACTTCCGAGTTATTTTACGGAGTAGTGTCTTTTCCCTGCTGGTCTTAGGCGAACCAGAGTCCATGGGGTATTAAAGACTCCCCAGTAAAGCTGCTAATAGAACATGTCACGGAAGACAGTCACGAACATTCCGGATTACTAACCTTATGGAGCAAAGAATTATTATATTTCCATAAGGCAGTAAAGCCAACTCAGTAAAGTCTATCATAAGCTTATACTGAATTGTCTAAGTCTTCGTGTTATATAGAATCAATTTAAGTTCGTAAGATGCCAAATTCTTGACAGTTACGATATTTGTTGAATTTCGCGGAGAACAATGATCTTTATTTGTAATCCGTTGAAGTGGCTTAAACGAGATGTATTAGCTATCCAGGCGTGTCCCAATAATGCCCCAAAGCATTACAAAGTTAACAAATTGATACCGTCACCCGACTCTCGAAGCTTCTTATTTGCATTCTGCAAGCTGAATCTCATAAAAACACAAGTCGCAACTGACAGCCCCGAAAAGGCCATCATGAGCAGATTGACTTTGATGTAACGCGGTCCATCACTAGCGGGGAAGAAATACAGACTCCAGACATTACCAAGCTGACTGAGAAGATTGATGATAGCAGTGGCGCAAGCGCGCTTCTCAGGCGTCTGGTGGAGAGTTGAACTAGCCCAACTGAAGATCATGGCGTTGGATGAGAAACAACCGCAGATGTAAAGGAAGGCAGCTGCATATCTCGCCGTGTTGTTGAGCGTGGCAATGGATATGATGAAGCCGACGCAGGCGACTGCCTGAGGGATGGCAATGTGGTACCCTCGGTTCTTGCGACGAGTGCTGGACCATGCTGTCGCAAAAGCGGTGGCTGTAGCGACGAGATAAGGAGGGGCAGTCAGGATAAGTGTAAGAGTTGTGTTGCCGAGCTTGAATCCCTTGACTATGGTGGGGAAGAAGCTGTTGAAGCCGTAGGCACTATGATTGGCGCTGCCAACTTTGCAGAATGCTTGGCTAGAATAGATCTCACGCGATGTTGTTTCGATTGAGATAATTGACGAAGTAAAGCAGCCAGACCATGGGTAGAAGAGTAAAGTCTAGTCTGCGGACTAGACTCTTCTCATTGGCGTCATACTGCTCATCTGTCATGCCTACTCCGTTGCTGACAGCCTCTTCAGCCTTAACTGGTAGATCGTCGACGTGCTCTGAAGAGAGAGAGAGATCCTACTTCTTCTCGTTCATGGCGACAGTCATTCTGTAAGAATATGATACTAGAACTGCTTTTGTTGAATAGATGTCTCTAAGCCAAGCTGAAAACTTTGCTGTAAGATTGATTGAAGTATTGGAGTGCACACGTCCATCCTTATATCGATTTCGCCTCTTGGCTAGTTCTCAGCCAAAACTTCTGATACTGGACTTCCTCAGTCAGTTCCCCAAAGTTCATACCCCGCATTCCCCCAGACTCGATCGTTGAGAGATCTCGACTCGTGGAGCAGTCCATGAGACGGAAGAGTCCTCCTGGAGTGATTGACCAATAGGAACCTGGCCCATTTGAATTGTTCCCCGCAGGATGTAAGTAGCACGTCTTTCACTCTATGAAACGCGGAGCTGTCCTTTCCACTCTGCATCAAAACATTCGAGCATCAGCTTCTCAGCAAAACGTTACAAGCCAAGCTCCCACTGGCTCTTCAATTCACCTAAATCAGCCATCATGTCATCCCAAGCACGCGAGCTGTTGCGCAAGTTTGCGTCATGCGACGTAAGACAGACCCCGCAAGTACCTGTCCCAGCTCCAGCTCCAGCTCCCTGACCGTTTTCTAGATCGCTGATGCGCTGGTCAAGCTCAAGTATCCTAGAGGTGGCTATCTCAAAGACATAAAATTGCGGTCTGTCGACTCGAAGACTCGTATCTTCGGCCCGGCTGTCACGGTCCTGATGGTTTTGGAACAGTGGACAGATAAGCCCACGCTTGATACGCACTTCGTCGACCATAATGTGAAAGGTGGCGTCATGTATATCCAACAGCCTCCTTCAGCACCCTCTGCTTGCTGGGGCGGTCTTATGACCACCCGCGCCAAGTATCTGGGTGCAGAGGGCGTTGTCGTCAACGGAAGAGTGAGAGATATCAACGAGCATAAAGAGTTCAACTTCCCCGTACATATTGCTTCCTCGTTCTTGCTAGTATTGATTGAGTTAACCAGGCGCAGGTATTTTCGCGCGGCCAGTCTATATTGGGATCAAGCACTTTCACCCGAGCCTCAGAGATCAATGTTCCAATTAAGGCCGGCGGTGATCTGTGGGTAAACCCGGGCGACATCCTTGTTGGAGACTTCCATGGTGTTGTATCTGTTCCTCCGTCTCTGATAGAGCAAGTCGTGGCTTTGTGTCAGGAGCGAGCTGAGATTGATGAGAAGATGTTTGCAGAGCTACGTAACGGTGCGGCTATGGGGGACTTGGTTCGTACTATCCGCAAGGATAAATAAACCTGGTATCCGAAATTGACAAATCGAGAGTCAGAATAGGTATGGATGGCTCTTCATTCTTCGCTATAGTAACTCTAACGGTATCGGCATGACTGAACGATGATAAAATGTGAAGATAAGGCAAAAAGGCAACCTCAAATTAATCTCCACTACTCTGAACCTCGCCATAAAATAATCTAGAGCTAGTCTAGCCAAATAATCTCTTTGGGTTATCGACCATCAACATGTGCCATTCCTGTTCGGACAGCCACTCCCTCAAACTCCACAGCCATGCTTCATCATCGACTTCAAGAAACGGTTTGAGCGAAGTGCAGTCATCGCCGTACGATAGGCCATGGTAAGCACGGAATTTGTAATGCCGAGCTTCTGTCGGAAGGTCTTGAAGGACTGGACTGTTGCGGCGGGGGGCGTCAAGTGGCGGGTTGGACTGTAGGAAAATGTTGATGCTGGTATAATGCCACTCATGGCCTTGAGAGATACAATACAAAGAGAACTTACGCTCGAAAATATGGTGGTGGGTATCCCAACCGCCATTGGGGAACAGTTCAGCTTTGCTAGATTTGGTGAGAACTTGGGTAGTTATATTTCTGTGTTGCGTGATACCGATCGTACGAAAGATCATCACTGGGAGAATAGAGAGATTGCTTCAGCCTATGGACCTACTCTGGTCCCTTCTGGGCTTTTTAGTCACTGCTTGGGCTCATTTCACCTGCGGCGCGTCGGTCATGGAACCATCCTGGTCAATAGTGGCAGGCGTCGGAGCAGTCCATGATGGATCTAGCCCGATTGGACATGCCCTGGGACGGGCTACTCCTCGTGCTGGAAGCGTGAGCTCCACAGGAGTAACATGGAGGGCTGCCAGGTAATCGATCGATTGAAGGTTTGGACTTGTAACTGCATTTAGGGGCATAGATCACCCAGACGGCAACCAGAGCCCTGAAGCCTCCGATGCCTCATGTTTCCTCAACTTCCTGCTCTACTACGGTCTACCTCTGGCAGGATGACTTTGGTGGGACACTGTAGTTCCAACCGTGTCAAATAGCTTACAAAATCAATTGAAAGTCCTTCTATAGAGGCCTCGTTGAATTTCCAAAAAGGCAAACATACACATCGTATGTCTAAATGCCATTAGCCTTCAGCCTGGAAACAGATTCTCACCAGCATACTTACGGTCCAACCCTAAGAAAGCTCGGTACCCATCCTCGAAAGATCCAAGCAGGTCCTTCAACCCGGAATGCTTTCCTTGCGGTAGCTACCATGCCTGTTGCTTCTGTGGACGTGGAAGACATGACCCTTGTTTTCAAAACATCTAGAGGATTTGTTACTGTTACAGCTATCACAGCTGCTAGAAATGCAGAAGTCGCTTGCACAGTGGGCGTCTCCTCCGTCTTCCGATAGTTGAGAATGAACCTTTTGATAATATCGTAGCTTGCAAGCTGTCCGGCTGTTTGTGTCGCAGCACGCGTGCAGTTGGGCAGCCATCCTCTCATATAAGCACTTATACCTTCTTCCCTCGCTAATCTCAACATTCCATCGCCGACGTGTCGATAATTGTGCCGCTGGTGTGATGGAAGTGACCCGTCATGCTGCATTCTCACATTCAGAACATCGGCAAAGTTGCCAGCAATTCCACCTGCGAATCCAGAACACCATGCGGTTGCAAGGAGAAAGTGACTGGTGGGAGCAGAACCGGCTTTCGACTTGAGTTCTTCGTATATACCAAAGCGAATGCCCGAATACGTGAGTTGGCGCACCACGGATGCTGTCAGACCACTGTATAAGCCCGATACACCCTCATCACTGACGATGACCTTGACGGCGGAAGCAAACGATGGGACCACATTCGCTGTACGTGTTTGCAAACGAACCTAGATATCAAACTTTAATGTGTGTCAACAGCAAAAAGACTGAGCTATGAGACAATTTACCTTGACTAGTAAGATTGATTAGCTCCTTTCAATGAGAAGAAGTCATGTAACTGTACCAAGATCAAGAGGATGAGTGACGCAAGCGGCTAAAGCGCTGGCACTGCCGCCGAACCAGAATGGATATTTGACATTTCTCTCTGGTGCATTTTCTCTGCTTGTTGGATGGTCGGTCATCGTCTTATGACCTCCGGTCCGCTTTGCGTAGGTCAAGTTCTCGATTCGCAAGTGTCGGTGGTTTGCTTGTCCATTTTAATAACATCACCAAGAGGAAAAGAATAATTTATATGAAAGTGAGGCATTCTCCATGTCACCTTTAACGGGATTGTTCGGAACTCATGCTGCATGGGTTTTGGTCGGCGGTTTGTCTGTTCGCCGATCAGGAACCAAAGAGTCGGCGACTGTTCGTTTACCAGGATTTTGTTCCGCGTAATTATCTGTGAGACTTTTAAGGTAATAATGCGTCTGCAAATTCTAAAAGAACAGTTTAAACAGGCTGATTGGTTTAATTTCACCTACTCACACTCTTTCTCTCGGTCCTCTTTTATACCGAGGACAGTAGATATTCCATGCTAGATATTCAATGCATATGGCTCTTCTTCAATTCATCAGCGCCGGTCTACCACGCGTTAAAGTGCCAACATCAGTGCACAGCGATCATCTCATTGTCGCAGAGTACGGAGCGAAAAAAGACCTTGAGCGCGCTGCAGGTGATCATCGCGAGGTCTATGCTTTTCCAAGCAGCACAATGAAGAAATATGGTATTGGGTATTGAAAACCTGGTGCAGGTATTATACACACCACTATCTTTGAGAACTACGCTTTTCCAGGTGGTTTGTTCATTGGTACAGACTCGCATACCCCCAACGCTGGGTGTTCTGGGTATTGGAGTTGGCGGCTCTGATGCCACGGATGGAATGCCATGGGAGCTTGTCTGTCCCAAAGTCTTGGGAGTTCGTCTTACAGGAAGGTTATCTCGATGGGCCTCTTCCAAGGACATAATCTGCAAGCTTGCCGGCATACTGACTGTCTGCGGTGGAAAGGGCAAGGTTGTCGAGTTCTTCGGTCCCGGTGCTGAGACATTGGGAGCCACGGCCATGGCCACTGTTTGCAACATGTCTTCTGAGGTTGGATCAATACCCTGTATCTTCCCCTACTCACAGGCAATGGCACGGTATCTTACCGCGACGAAGCGGGGAAATATCGCTAGATATGCTGATGGTTTCATTGAGACACTGCTTACTGCCGACCATGGCAGCGAGAACTACTACGACGAGATCATTGAAATTGATCTCTCAACGCTTGAACCTCACAACAACGGCCCCTTCACCCCTGACCTCTCACATCCCTTGTCTCAGTTCAAGACACGAGTTCAGGAGAGCTCTTGGCCCTCTCAAATCAGTCGTAGTATGGTAGGCAGCTGCACAAATAGCTCCTACGAGGATCTCGAGAAGGTCTACGACTTGGTTCAACAGGCCAAAAAGGCAGGCATCGACCGACCCAGGACACCCTTCCTAGTGAGCCCGGGTAGTGAAGAGATTCGCGCAACTGCGGAGGAGAGCGGCATCTTACAAAGCCTGAGAGAGGCTGGAGCTGTCGTTCTTAGCAACTCTTGCGGACCCTGCGCTGTACAATGGGACAGGAAGGATGTTGATGTTGCTGGCGCTGAGAACAACTCAGCCATTTCCAGCTTCAATCGCAACTTCACTGGTCACCATGATGGAAACCCCGCTACACATTCTTTCGTCACTTCGCCCGAAATCGCCACTGCTGTTGCTTACCCTGGTGAGCTATCCTCCAATCCGATACCCGACGCCATTCCCACTGACAAGTCGGGTACCTCTCACTTCCGATTCACTCCTCCTGTCGCCAACGAACTTCCAGAAGGCTTCATCGCTGGTAGTGATCTGTTCCAGCCGCCTGTTCTAGAAGATACATCAGATTACAAAATTGCCATTGATGAAGGCAGTGATCGTCTAGAACTTCTGACGCCCTTTGAGCCCTGGAAGCCAGACCAAGCAGAGAATATGGAAGTCCTCGTCAAGGTCTCTGGAAAGTGTACCCACAGATCACATTTCTCCTGCAGGACCGTGGTACAATTATCGCTGTCATCTTTCCAGCATCAGCCACAACATGCTCCTCGGCGCAACGAATTGATTTCTCCCCGATGTCAGTTCATTAAGCGTGACTGGCAAAACGCGAGATCCCACAGACAGCACTATCAAGTTCATCCACAAAGCAGCGAGAACAATGAAGAACGCTGGCATCCGATGGTGTATCATTGGTGATAACAACTACGGCGAAGGTAATTCCAGGGAACACGCTGCACTAGAGCCCAGGTTCTTGGGTGGTGTGGCAGTCATCGCGAAGAGCTTTGTCCGCATTCATGAGACGAACTTGAAGAAGCGGGAAATGTTTCCGTTGACGTTTACAGACCCGTCGGACTATGATAGGATACAAGAGGGCGGTGTTATAAGTTTACTGGATGTTGATGGCGATGCACTCCAGCCGGAGAAGCAAGTTACGATGAAGGTGGTGAATGAAGATGGGACTGAATGGACCGCGCAGTTGAATCATTCATATCATGAGCACCAATTTGCATGGCTACGGGCTGTGAGTGCGCTGAATCACGTCACGAAGACGATATTGGGCAGCACAGCTTGAGGGATGCATCATGGACTAGGATCTGGTAGTTGGGCGTTGGCGTTAATCACGTGCGTACTTCAGGCTATTGTCGACGATATGCACAAACAGTCCACTATTGTAACTTCAAGTTTGAATAAAACGTAAATTACTAATCTTGTGCTCGTTTTGATCTCCACGGAATCACTGTCCACATAAGCTGGCCATCCAGTGTGGAGAATCATCAACGTAATCGACATGATCTTACCAATCGCTGAGGACCAGGCCCACCACTTGCTGTTCATAACGTTACCCGCGAGACGACCTATGTTGTGATGACCCTCAAATAGCCCAACATCTCTCGAGATCACTTATTTACATATTGCGGTTCCTGGCAACAACTCAAGTCATACACATCACGCAACATCATCTGAGCTCACTCACACAAAATGAATTGGCAAGACATCGCCAAGGAATCTCAAGCCAAAGTGCTTAATTCCATCCCCGACCGCTGGCGATTAAATACCAATCAGTATCAAGACCTCAAAGATGTCACCAACGTGCCGTACACCTGCGGTCTACTCACTGAAGAGCAGCTCAAAATCACAGAACTCACAGCCACTGAAATGGTCAAGAAACTCGAGGCTCACGAGCTGAAAGCAGTGCAAGTCTTGGAAGCATTTGCTGGACGCGCTGCGATTGCGCATCAACTGGTCAGTAACATACCTAAACAATGACCATTGTCTAATGGCAGTAGGTTAATTGTCTGACCGAATGGTTCTATGAAGAAGGGCTCGCACGAGCAAGGGAACTTGACGAAGCGCTAGAGAAGGGTAGTCGTCTGAAGGGTGTATTGCATGGTGTTCCTATAGCTCTCAAGGCAAGTTATCTACCAGCCATAATTCCTTACCTTTACTCACTCACACTGTTAAGGATATACATTGTGTTGCAGGGCACGCTTCAACGATGGCTTTCGTCTCAGGTCGGAACAACATCATCAGCCAAGATTCTGCCGTCGTAGCTGCTCTGCGTGCTGAAGGTGCCATATTCTTCTGCAAGACCACCATGCCTCAATCAGCCATGGCCATCGAGACTGTCAGCAACCTCTGGGGTCGTACGTTGAACCCTACTAATCGGGACTTGAACGCCGGAGGTAGTTCCGGCGGCGACGCTGTCCTGGTAGCTATGAAGGGTACACCTCTCACGCCCTCGACTGATCTCGGTGGATCTATCCGTGTGCCAGCTGCCTTCAATGGACTCTATGCTCTCAAACCAACAGCTGCACGAATTCCAAAAGGAGGGATGCCGGATCTGGGTCAGAGTCTAGTTCAAGTTTCCTTTGGGCCTATTTGTCACTCCATTGAGGATATGGAGTTACTGGCACGAGTCATAAATGCGCATCCTTATAACAGATTCGATGTAACGTGCGCATCTGTCCCATGGAGAACGGTCGATGCTCCAGAGGGCAAGCTAAAAATTGGGCTGATGAAATGGGATGGCGTGGTGATGCCTCATCCACCAATACTTCGAGCACTAGATCATACCAAACAGCTACTGATAGAAGCTGGACACGAGGGTAAGTTCAGACTAGTTGAGAACTGTGGGTTCCAAAGCTAACTTATGTCTCAAGTTGTTGACTTCAAGCCGCCGTTCGACTGCTGGCAAGCTTTGAAAACCACCGTAAGCACCTCTTATCTACGCCAGTATAATGACTAATACGACTCAAGTTCGACGTTTACTACCAGGGCGGAGCTGATACTACCATCGCTGCTCTTGAAGAGTCCGGTGAACCCATAATCCCAGCATTTGCCGACTTGCTAAAGGTTTTCAATGTTCGAAAGCTCCCCTCTTCAGAGATTCTCCAGGTAGGTCTAATCACCAAAGTTTGACGATTCTGGCCTGACTCTTAGTAGTTGAGTGGTAAGGTACGAGACTACAAAGAGCAGTTCCTGGCAGCATGGGACAGAACAGCCCACTACGGCCGTCCTATCGATGCCTTGATATGCCCTCCGGCACCTGGCGTTGGCTATCCTCACGACTTCAATACATACTGGGGATATACTTCGCTTTTCAATCTGATCGACTATCCTGCTGCAATATTGCCAATATCGGAACTCAAGGTCAGCTCTGAGGAAGATCCTCTTGATTTGGAATACGTGCCGTTGGCCACCAATCCCTACGATGAACCTAACCACGAGATTTGTACGTAAAGCTATTATGTTGCTACACATATGGATGCTAACCGTGCACTATTTATAGACGACCCCAGTCTTTTCAAGGGCCAAGAGATAAGTATACAAGTGGTCGGCCGCCCATTCGAAGATGAGGAACTCGTTCAAGTATCGTCAACTCTTGATGCGTTGTTCCGTGGTAGCTAGAAGAAACTTGCGCTTATCTACGACTGAAAGACGGGGTTCAAGTATAGATTAACATTTGCTTGATCACTTGTTGCTAGTAAAGTGATAAATGGGTAGTAAAGATTGGAAATACTGTTAGATATCTATAGCATTATATTAAATTAATTCCGAACTGGTAAACTGCCACCTCTATATAGCCACGCCCTGGTATCGAACATTTTCTCGGCTTCGCTACTCAAAAAGTCCATCTTGTAGGTTGAATATCTTCAAACGCGGTTGAAGCCCCCGCTCGCCCCGATCTTGTTCAAAAATTTGAGAACGGCCGGTGTGACCTCCTCAGGCCTCTCCATCATAGGCGCATGTCCAACACCCTTGACAGCAACAACCTCACCATCCTCAAAGTTCGACGCGACCCAGCGAGCTTCCTCAATAGGGTCAGTCCAATCAGGATCAGCATCTCCATAGACAGCTAGTACTGGAGCCTTGACTTTGCTGATGTACGGTGCGACAACAGCGTGGTCGGTAGATAGTGTGGCGTGGAACGCCTTCCAACGACCAGGGCCTGTCAACATTGCCATGGATCTGTCAACTCGCTCTTGGATCTTGTCGCCAAGACCGGGCCAGAGCTTAGGGGCGTATGACTTCCAGATCACAGGGCCGATGGGTTGGCGCATGGAAAGGCGGAAGAGACTGGCGACAAGCTTGCCAGTTCCAGGTCGAAGGAAAGCTCCGAAGAGAATAAGACCAGCGACCTTTTCGGGATGGCTTCCAGCGGCGATTGTAGCAGCAGCGCCAGACAGAGAAGCCCCGGCTAGCACAGCGGGTCCTCCGCCGTAGGCGTCAATCAGGGTAATGAGATCGTCCGCTGTAGCTTCGTCGCCATAGCGATTAAATGTAGTGCTGCTATCACCGTGACCTCTAAGATCAACCATAGCGACTCTGTAGCCAGATTTACGAAGCTCAGTAGCTAGGGCATCGTATGCGTCGCGAAAGTCTCCCATTGCGGGGGAGCAGATGACAAGAGGGCCATCGCCAGCGATGTCAACGGCGAGCTTACCACCGTCTGTTTCAATAAATGTGACAGGCATTGTGAATGTGATTGGTGAGTTATGTCGTAAGTGTAAGTAGAGAGAAATCGTTGATCGTCGCGAATTTTAGCCCTGCGAGTCTCGAAAATGATGTATTTATAGGATTGTTAATGTTAAACATTCGAACCATGAGCAGAACAGAACAAGATATATATAGTCAGACTAAATCCTTTCCACGAATGCTTATGATTACCCCCGTGCCCCTACGCTGCATTTTCGGCTCTGTAGGGCGAGCTTCGACCGATAACTCGATCTGACAAAACGTTGATTGGCTCACACAAATGCACGAGAAAATGCCGAAACTAACGCGAGACTAAAGATTCGGAATGCTCGGTCCTTCTTTCTTCCGTCGGGGTAATTCATTGCTTTGACATGACATGATAAGATAAGGCTTTTTTTTTTTATCTTATCTTCCACCTGTTTTGACTGCAGGGTAGTGAATGGAGATAATTGTTATTAATGCTTTAAGACTTCTTGACGGCAAGAGTTCTGTATTGTGGCTCTTTTTATAATAACTTATAAAGACTTATTATACATCATTTTAGCTTTTTCCTTGGCTAAGACTTTTCTTTGTAAGGATTTCCTTATCCGATTCCCATTCTACGGCATTGCTAGGTTTTGAACAAATAAAGCACATCGTTGAATCGAGACACGGGCCGATCCCCATTATATATCAGTGATAAGATCGTCTTTGATACAAGAGCATATCATTATTGTCATGTTTATCAACCAAGCTCAGAATTCCGGAAGCTTCAATCCCACCAATGCCTCACAAGCATTAACAACCCGTTCCTGCAGCTTAACCTCACCATACTGAGCAGTGGGCTCTGCCAGCTTCCTCTTAGGGTCAAAATATTTTCCTGTCAAGCTTTGATCATAGTCTCCCTCAGCCAACATGACATAGGTATCAACTCCATCCTCCAGCTTATCTGGCCCATCCTCACCTCCAAGTTTCGTCGCGACCCATCCTGGATGAACAGACATGACTGACGTGTTCTTGAAACGTCTAGAGACTGCATTCGCGAGCAACATAACGTGAAGCTTTGAGTCACAATATGCGGGGAAGTCTTGGAACTGAGACTCGCCTCGCTCGAGCCAGAAAATATCTTTGACACTTGTATCGGCCTCGGCGTGTAGTTGAGACGCGATGTAGATGAGTCTCTTGGGAGGTGTCAAGAGACAGGTGAGAATATAAGGTGCAAGAACATTGACTGCAGTCTGCGCTGGGATGCCGGTGTCGGGAGTCTTGCGGAATGGGCCAGCCATCATGCCAGCATTATGAATGATGGCATCGAAGGTTCCGACTGCATTCACTTCCTCGGCGAGCTTCTTTGTCTCCGAAACAAGTGTCAAGTCTGCTACAAAAGCGCCAGAAGCCCTAGGACATTTTTCTTTCGCCTCTGCTGCGCGTTGAGCGTTGCGCGCATGTAGATAAACGGTGTGATTACGCTTGGCAAGTTGACGCGCAGCTTCGAGGCCCAAGCCATCAGCGGAACCAGTAATGAGAATGCGAGCCATATCTATAAGTGAATTGAAAGTAAATTTAGTTGTTGAACAAAACGTCCAATGGTATTATTGCCAATTCGTAGAAATATGTCAACGGGAGAGAATACGAGAAACTTTCTTGAAACTTGGCACCGAGCTCCGTGCCGTAAAAACGTCGACTACCGGCTTTCAAATATCCAAATTGGCTCCTAGCGTCCCGCTTTGACGTATAACCTCGGCGTTGCTAACTCGTTTCAGTTGACGATTTCCGCGCGAGCTGTGGATAGCGGACATAGCGGACTTTGAACTTTGAACACTACCGGGAATGGGTCTGGCGGATGAGACCCAACGCGAAGATGCGGCTATGGGCCTGCCGCATCATCTAGCTCGCCGAGATACATAGATAAGGGAAGCTGTTTACAGAACTGGCCTTGCGCTACATTGATGGTGTTGTTTTTTGATATGATATGTGAGCTGGCCTCGAGGAGGAAGAAAATAATCTCTGACCTTGATGTAAGGTGTTGTTACTAAGACATTTCATCATTTAGTATCAAGGTCCTGATCTTTCTTTGCTCCCCACGATAGGTCATGTCTATGGGCCTTATCTACAGCTTCAACTGGGTTCCCTTTCGGTGATCAACCAACTGTCTCAGAACCAACGCCGATTTCTTCGGTGTTCTCTCCAACGTCTCGTAATCTGTAAAGGTCACTCCAAACCTTGGTCCATAGCCATCAGACCATTCAAGGTTATCCATCAACGACCACGCAAAATACCCCTCAACAACAGATCCATCTTCACCAACCGACCTACCAATCGCGTCGAGGTGATCTTCAAAGTACTTAATCCTATACTCATCCTGTACCGATTCCTCGCGCGTCATCTTATCCTCGCCCGGACAAGGACACCCGTTCTCTGTGATGATGATTGGCTTCCCATAAAGACGATACACACGCGTAAGATGTTTGCGGAAGAGGTCAGGGCAGGATCGAAGCCAGTGTAGACCACTTTCTAAACCGACTGGGTCGCCGGCTTTGTTGGTTTGGAGCTCATCGAGGTTACCGATGTAGTCTGTGTCTGGTGCTGGGGAGGACTCGTGCCGAGCGAATTGTGAGGTGTAGTAGTTCATGCCGTAGAAATCACTTTCTGCTGAGCGAAGAAGCTTGAGCTCTTCGGATGTAAACTGTGGCAGGCGCTCTTTGAGCTGATCGCGCATGCACTTTGGGTAGTCTTGTCCTAGGCTTGGGAAAATCAGCACTCACAGCCCGCGATGTATGCAAGGTTGGCATGACTTACAAGATAGGATTTGCAAACCAACCAATATGGAACTGCATCCGTCGCTCAGCAGCTTCACTATCTCGCGGGTCGCTGCTATCCCATGGCTCGTAGTAATCTCCATTCAATGAGATTCCTATTTGGCCTTTTTGCGATGCACGGAAGTCTTGGTTGTAGGCTGCGACAGCACGAGCGTGGCTCATGATGAGAGCCTTGCCAACGATCCATGGCTCTGTTGATGTATCGCCTTCAGTTGACTGAGGATTGATGCTGCTTCGTCCAGGAGCATTTCCTCCAGTTGCATAGCCCTACAACGTATTTGTTATTAATCGACTCTTGTCTCCCCAAGGAACAACTTACGAATACCGAGACAATCCAAGGCTCATTGAGTGTAATCCAATGCTTGACTCGATCGCCAAACCTTTCATAACAAAGCCTCGCATATCTCTCGAAATCCTTTTGAGACTCTTCAACGTCCAGCCATCCACCATACCTCTCATGCAATGCCTGCGGCAAGTCCCAATGATACAGCGTGACCCACGGTGTGATACCTCTCTTCAAACACCCGTCAATAATCCTATCATAGAAAGCAATGCCAGCTTCATTAACAGGATCATCTCGTCCACCAAGAGGAATAACCCGAGACCACGAAATCGAGAAGCGATACATATCAGAACCATATCGCTTCAAAAGATCAAGATCCTCTTCTAGGCGGTGATAATGATCGCAGGCAACATCGCCGTTTGCACCTTTTGTTCGTGTCGGTTCAAGATGGCAGAAGATATCCCAGATTGAAGGACCGCGACCATCTTCAGCGACGGCACCCTCAATCTGGTAAGACGCCGTTGCGAAACCAAGTTTAAAGTCGTTAGGTAAAGAAGGCATTGTCGTCTGTGAAGGCAACACAAAAGTCTCTAGTGACCAAAACAAGTTACATACTTCGGCATTCTTTATACCGTGGAAGTACGGGCCGATAAGATAATACCC